>CM039592.1:45570844-45596626 GCA_022457205.1 Saccharum spontaneum | reverse complement strand
ATATCTAAACTAAAATAGCATTGGACAAATGTACTCAAGATTTCAATTTATGATTTAATTAATTGGACTATCGCTGATCCAAATTTTAATAAAAATAAATTTTGTTTCTAATCAAAACTACACTAATTAATTTAGTTGTAGTAATCTCTGTTTTTTTAGAAAAGAATCGATAGCTCAAATGGCTCATAATATTATATTTATTATTTGTTATTCAGAGAAAAAAAACATGAAGAGAGGACGTGTGTAACCAAAGATAATAACCAATAAATCGGAAACCGCATCGGACACAGAAAAGGAAAAGAAAATCGGGAGCGTACATGGTCGCATGCAAAATAGAAACAGAGCAACCAGAAACTCCATCGGACACAAGAAAAAACGGACACAGGAAAAAAATTAAAAAACCGGAAGTGGACATGGAAAATAGGAAACGGAGCAAATAGAAAATGCATTAGAGGAAAACGAGTTGGAATCGTGTACCCCGATAAAAAAACAACCTATATTATACCTTTTTCATAAATTTTAATGGCTACAATTTTTTTTGTTATGATCATGACATCCATAATAAAGTTAATATTGTTAATAATATGATAATGTCATATTAAGTCTAACGAATTAAATACTCCCATTGTTTCAAATCTTAAGTTGTTCGGATTTTTTTTATACATAGTTGTTACTACGTTTCTATATATAAACATTAGTGTCCAGATGCATAGTAAACAAGTTGGTTTTCCGTCCATGGGAGTCATGGTATTGTGTCCATCCCGGTTTCTTTTTTTTCTTTCCTTTGTTTTTTCGCACGTATGTTCTTTTCACTATCATACCTGTTTCCCTTTTGTGTTGTGTCCTTTTTTTGTCCACGTTATATTTCCTGAAGAAGGAACTATGGGTGAAGAATTACGGAAGTAGCCGACTTAATAAGAAGTCTAAGAGTTGGATTTGACTTGCAGGCAAAATAAAATATGAAAAGAAAATAGCAAACAAACTTCTAAGTGGACTCACGGACTAAATAGGAAAGCAGTGGACATATCTGAACTAAAATAGCATTGGACAAAAGTACTCAAGATTTCAGTTTATGATTTAATTAACTGGACTATTAGCTGATCCCAAATTTTAATAAAAAATAAATTTTGTTTCTAATCAAAACTACATTAATAGTTTAGTTGTAGTAATCTCTGTTTTTTAGAAAAGAATGATAGCTCAAATGGCTCATAATATTATATTTATTATTTGTTATTCAGAAAAAACAAAAAAACTGAAGAGAGGACGTGTGAACAAATTGGAAACCGCATTGGACACATAAAAAGGAAAACAAAATCGGGAGCGTACATGGTCGCATGCAAACCAGAAACCGACGGACATAGAAAAAAATTTAAAAACCGGAAGTGGACATAGAAAATAGGAAATAGAGCAAATAGAAAATGCATCAGAGGAAAACGGAGCTGGAATCGTGTGTACCCGATAAAAAACGACCATAGAATAAAAAACGAAAAGGATTCCTATTCAGGTTAGTCAAGTATAAATACATATAGATATTCGATAGAGAGGTTAGTCAGGTATAGATAGATAGAGATAAGGATTTCTATTTAGCTTATTTGATATCGCCGAGTTCTATTTGGATTTGTAGCTATCCTGAACCTATATCATATAAATTATAGAGCAGTGCAGAGTTAGTTAGAAGAAGGTGGACGAAAAAAATGGATGGACGAAAAAAAAGAGCCTGAAATTTTACCTCTTTATTATTAGGTATAGATATAGATTATTAGTGCCACAATACTGTCGCCAGACAAGCAGATCCTCATCGGCCACGCACCTCGGCCTGTTCTCTCGTGCTTATCAGCCAAATCAGCTAACTATTTGACAGTGTTTTTCTCTCACAATGAATCAGCGAACAGTATTTTTAGCCATAGCTTAACAGGGCAGGATGAGGACGTCCTCGCCGCTTGCAAGCCAACAAGCTGCGGCTTGCAAAGGCTACGTACTCGTCCAATCGTCCTTGATTGAATTCGTAGAATGGGCGAAGCGCGATATAGGTATCGACATTTTTGGAGCCGCCCCGGCGAGCGCCGATGGGATCCCATGAACATGAATGCAGGTACCAGGTAGATTTCGACGATATGAACTGGTCGCTGGCCCCTCGGGCCCAGGGGATCCATGCCACCCATCACGGGATCTCCTTCAACCAGCGTGCAGTGGAAGGGACCCTCTCCAACGGCGCGCGAGATCGATTTTAATCATATATTGATATTTGTATCGAGGAGCAGGAGTACAAAGCAATCAGAGGGGATTTTTTTCTTTTTATAATCTATTATTATTCAATATTTATATTGGTTTTAACAAGAGCTACACCTTTCATATAAAAATATATTTATTCAGCATTATACAAAATATGTGATTGAAAAAAAAGATAAGCTCTAGTGCGTGATTAATATGCCCCTTAAGGGCCAAACGAACCACCCACCGCGCCATTGCCTCATTACCCCCTTGCGTTCCAATTCCCAATCCTGATTGCTCCTCCACTATCCCATAGGATCTCCTCATCGCCCACGACGTAGCAGAGAGCGTGGATAGCTTTCCATTGCCTCGTTATATCTCATCGCCCACGTCCCCCTTCCAATTCCCAATCCCGATTGCTCATTCACTCTCCCCTACAATCTCATCGCCCGCGTTGTAACACAGAACTGGATAGCTTATGTATGTGCATATCTTACTTTCTGATGTAGCTAAAGGCATTCAAGAAGGCCTCTGGACTACATGGTCTAATAGAAGGGTGCCAGTTTAAGTATCCATAAATAACAAATTAAGCCAAGACATATATCTGAAAGACAATTCAGCATATTGATTTTTTATGATTCAAGGCGTGAAATCATTATTAACACGAGACCACAACGTTCCTGCACTGGCAACGTAACACAATAAACTAGCACTGGCCATGCAGCAGAATAAACCGGCAACATAGGCCCTGGCAGCAAATTTTTACCCACCAGGGTAGCAGACTCTACCCTCTGGACCAAAAGGTAAATTGATTTGCAATTGACAAAACAGCAGCTGCCCAATGGCACCGATAAATGTTTATTAACATGTGATCACAAAGTTTCGGCACTGGCAACGTTTAACAGGAAAACTGGGCCAAAATAACCCCACTTCAAAAAAGTTGCAGTTCACGACTGCTGCCCCAATCCGAAATCCGTAAAAGAGCACTGCTCATCTAGCACTGCTCTTGTACCAGTGAAAAAAAAGAAACTTCGGATTGACACACTATAGTTATTTGACGGATGCTTTTACAGCTTTCTCTGCCGCGTCATCAAGATCTTCTGCAGTGATCAAAGTCATTCCACTTTCCTGCAAAGATAAATATAAATATCACCAATAAACATGTATGTTTTCATACAACAAAGCAGAGTCAGAACATGTAAACTAAGAAGCATGCACCACTATCATCAACAGCTCTAACCTTAAGAATCCTCTTTCCTTGGTCTACATTGGTGCCTTCCAACCGAACAACAACAGGAACCTTCAGGTCAACCTGACAACGGGTGGGAAAATTAACAATAATGTTCTGTACAGGAAAAACCTGAGATAAACATAGCACATATCATAAAAAAAAACATGATACTTATGAGGTGTTTAGTTTGACAAATGATGTGATCCATCAAGGTACCAACTTCTCAGTTCTCACTCAAATTTCTGGTTTGGGGAATGGAATGGATTGATCCATCACCACCCTATCCGTCACAAACACATGGCTAGCTTAATACTCCATCCATTCCAAATTATAAGACGTTTTGGCTTTTCTAGATACATGGCTTTAACTATGTATCTACATAGTGTATATCTAAGTGCATAGCAAAAGCTATGTATGTATCTAGAAAAGCCAAAACGTATTATAATTTGGGATGGAGGGAATAAGAAGGAATGGTTTCATCCACCAAAATTCATGGGATGACACCATGATGGACCATTCCATTCTAGGTGAGGTAATTCCTCAAACCAAACACCCCATTAATAAACATGCTGAAAATGCTAAGAAAATGAATAAGAAAACAAGGGCCATGATGGTGAAGTACCTCCATATCTAATTAAAAAACAGACAAGAAAAACATTACAATATTATCAAATATCAACACATTTTTATTTAACAGCAACCACTAGCCGAATGTAGACAAGATGATAAAAAATAGAACCAAACTAATCAAGCATCCATGGCAAGGAATAAAAACAGCTCCAAAACAGACTTCATTTGGGTATGTATATTTGTATGTAGTGACCAAATTATATTTGCAAGAAAACCATCCACAATTGATTAGTGACAATATTACTGTGCAATATCAAGAGGCAGAGAAACAAGGTTGGGATAAGTATCTCCTTGTACTATAAAAGGTAAATTTCTGAAAACAGAGACATCCAATTTCAGGGAAATAAAGAAGTCCCTAGCGGTGAGGACAACTATTACATGAACACACTGATTCTGTGGAGACAAAAATATGCCAAGATTGTCAGGAACCGATGTTACAAATAAAGCTACAAAAGGCTAAAAATGTACCTGTTTAGCAGCATTAACAATTCCACTTGCTATCACATCACACTTCATAATGCCCCCAAAAATGTTCACTAGAATTGCCTTCACTCTATCGTCTGAAGTCAGTATCTTAAAAGCTTCCACAACCTGGATAGAATAGAAATTTTATAAGATATGCAGTGTCAAAGCAAAGCTAAAATGCCAAAACTGCATCAGGGTTTAATATGGATCTCAAGGAATTCTATATCATTCAGGAGATAACAAATATTTGCAATGTACTAAGGATAGAAGAGAAGGTCAAACGTTTCAAGTAACGCTAAAATGCCATCCAATTTATACCTGCCCCTCTGATGCACTTCCACCAACATCAAGGAAATTGGCAGGCGTACCACCATGCAACTTTATAATATCCATGGTCGCCATGGCCAATCCTGCTCCATTCACCATGCAACCAATCTCTCCATCAAGACCAATATAGTTCAAATCTGCTTTGGCAGCAGCGACCTGTAAAGGTATTGATTCTAGTGCTGAGATTATATAACCAAAAAAAAAGTACTAGCTAAGAGACAAGTTCTCATCACAAATAAGGTCTAGAAGGAAGAAAAATGTGCAAAAACACATTAGAAGAAAACTTGACACAAGGAGAGAATGAACAATGGGAAAGAAGAGCAATTCTATACCTCCCTGGGGTCTTCCTGAGTTGTATCACGCAGTGCAAATATTTCTTTCTGTCTAAATGCAGCATTATCATCAAAGTTCAACTTTGCATCAGCAGCAACAAGCTTGTTGTCAGCTGTCTCCGCCAGAGGATTTATCTACCCACATCAAGCATCCAAATTATAGCGTAATAAGATAAAAGCATCAAAATGAGGACCATTTTTCACTGCATACCTCCAGCAATGTGCAATCACACTTGCAGAAAAGTTCATACAGCTTCTTAATTTGTTCTATAGAAGACTGCCTATCCGCTGCCTTCAGGGCTAGACCATCAACAACTTTAGCTGCATCCTCATCTGTGATTCCTTTAAATACATCAACAGGAACCTGACATTCCAATAAATTAAATTTCAACATAGGTAGCACAATTTGGAGAAGTATCATGTAAATATGAAACACAACAGAGCCATACAATTGAGCCCAAAATAATATTAGGGAACTTAACCTTAATAATCATATCAGGATACTTCTCTGCAAGATCTTCAATACTGGTTCCTCCCTTGCTGCAAGCAATAATGAGCTGAAATGGACAATCAGAAATGAGGATAAGAAGAAAAAAAAAACTTGACAAAATATATCATTCATTTCAGAAAGGAGACTGATGATGTGCATTACTTCTTTGATTCAGTCACCACAATGCACTGACTTATTTGAAGAACATAAGCCCACTAATAGAAATTATAAAATGTACAGCAAAGTAAAGTAATATCTGAGATAAATGGCATACCGGACCAGCAGTTTTCCTATCAAGGGTGATGGCAAAGTACATCTCATTAGTAAGAGAGAGTTTCTCACACAAGTAGACCTGCCGAAGAGAATGGAGAGTGTCAATCTCTAGAAATCTTTCACATGCAAGGAAATATTGCAAACTAAAAGTATGAGGTGATGACTTTCTACAGCATAGTCATAAGAACAAAATTATGTAGAACTATTTTGAAATGCATTGAGATCTTGTCTTGCATATTAAACATAGTAAAAAAAATCCATCCACAAGGTTAAGGAGAAAGCTAATGACAGAAACAATCAGATATCATGTACACAGTATGGCCTTAAAGGTACTATTCCCTTTCCCTACAACAAATATGCATTCTTGGACATTTACACTGTCGAAAAGGTAGAAATTTTACTTCTTTTTTTACAATGTTAAAATAATAAGGATTACATATTATAAAATTACTTTACATGAAAAATCTCGTAACATGAGAGTGACGTTGTTAATCTACCTACTTCTTTATGTATTGCTGGTCGTAGTTAAACTTTGATGGGAACGGATCTTACAACGGTAATATTTACTCTTAGAGGGAGTACTTTTTATGACAGTATGGTGCAATCCTGCTGTTAGTATTTCACATGAACATAAGAATGGAGAATGAAGAGAACATGGATACATATGGTACTTTATGTTTCATAGAGGAGTCTGAATTTCCTATTATTGACATACTAACTCAGGTGCAGAAGGGTCAAAATGGAGAACATTTGTAATGTTCTTAGCAGCTCGGCATAAAGTAAAAGAAAGTAATGGGTACAGACACAAACAGACCAAGAATGAAAAAAATAGTATAGCAAGTTTTACAGAGAGTAAACGAACTAACAGGAAAACACACCAACAGACCAAGAGCAAACAAGTCATGATGCCAATCACAGTTCAAACAGAAACATATAAAAGCAAAAGATGGCCTCAATTAGTAAGTTCTAACCTTGCTCACAATCTTTCCCTCTGGACCAGTTTGTTTCGTTACCAGAATCTGGCCTAACATTTTACCTGCAGTACCAGTACGACTCATTCAGCGATTAATTAAAATACATACACAAAACATGACTGACTTGCACAACCTAATAGCAGAACCTAACGTGTGAGGAATAACCCACATGAAACCAATCAACCAAACACAATAAATAAACAATCTTAAATTCTGCAATAAATGTGTGAACACAGTGATCTATCCACGCAGCAATATTCCTGATACAGATCCACTTAGTTAAACAAGAAAGTAGCCATGCGCGCTTCATCATACAAGTAGAGTTCATGGTAGCAAAATTCAGCACTGGACAATTCAAAATAAAATTAGTGTATGAGAACAGAAATTAATTATGTGCTTGTCCTTCACGTGCGTAGAAAGTAAAATTAGCCTTCTATGTTTTTTATTTTTTATTTTTTTGGCTTTAATCATAAACAAGGGAATGCAAATTGTAATGACAAATAAGTGTCATTATCACGAATAGCAACAGCTGATGGGCAAGAAATCTAAGAAATTCTAGCAAGAACTGCTATAGTTTTTTTTTTCCTTCGTCAGCATGGCAGCAATACATAATGAATTCAAGTACTTGCTATAGTGCACACTTACTTGCAATTGATTCAGCTTCCTCAGCCTTAACAATATGGACACCACCTTGCAGCCCACTTTTGAAAGTTCCCAGCCCACGACCTCCAGCAAGGATTTGACTTTTAACAACTATCTGCAATGAGAACACCTCGATTATGAATCTGTGACTAAATTGCAATGTGCAAACTATAAAATGTCTAATTTTACCTTAGATTACAAGCAAAATACATGCTGCTTTGTTATATAAGCATGCATACATTAAAAAGGTCAGAAATATAGCACATAGCATTTTCATAATAAAAAAACATGGATAAATCAGAAAAGTCAGAAATATTGCACATAGCATTGAGCAGAAGCAGTATGATAATGTTACATGTGGCATGGAAGGTTGTGTCATAACTCCATTTGCATTTAGGATAAATGTGATTGTTTTATGCCAAATATAAAATACTGTTTATACCCACCAACTATGAAAATTGTCTTGCAAAACAATAGCCCCTTGACCACATAAAACCAACTTAATTCCAGCACCCGTAAAAGGAAAATTCAATCATAAATTGATAACAATGCAACCACAACTCAGCATAAATTCTAAGTAAACTACATTCTTCTGGGTCTAGAATCACCATGACTGTCACACCCAAGCCATGGACGACATGGACGACTGGCATTTTGGATCACGGGGTGATAAGATGAACATAGTGATGGGTCGAATTACAGAAGATGAGGAAGCTGTGGCGTCATCACCTCTTTCTCGCTGGGGAACATGTTCTTCAAGGCGTCCTTGACCTCCTGTACGGACCCAGCCGCCACGCCCCTGGGCACGTTGATACCGTACTTCCCCATCAACTCCGCGCCCTGCAGACCCAACAATCCAAAAACCCTAATCCATCAGCCCCAGCCTCCAAAACAGCACCAATAAACCACGCACAATACGAGAAAATGGGAGGGCAAAGTGTGGGATCTGGAAGCGCTGGGCACCTGGTACTCGTGGATGTTGAGGCGGCGGAGCTGCTGGTGCTGCCATCTCCCGGCGACGGAGAGGGCGCGCGACGCAAGCTTGCCGAGCGATCCGCGAACCATGGCTGTGGCGACCTAGGCGGGGATGCTCCTCCGATCCAGAAACCCTAAAAGCGTGGAAGACGCCTCTTTTGATTTGGTTTTTTTCCCTTCCTTTTCACTCGATTTTCTCTCTCGTTTCCTTTCTTGCGGAAGGGACGAAGGGGGTGCGGCGGCGGGCTGCGGGCTTGCGGGCCGGGGCCCGTTGTAGACTAGTACACGTGGAAGGGAGAATGGTTTTCACTGGCTGATACGTGGGTTCGGTCAACGTGGGGTGCATGTGTCAGTGTCATTGGTTAAGACAGGAGGGATAAAAAAAAAGCGAGAACGAGCTGTTCAGGTTTGACTGGATTAGAGTAAAAAAATTCTTTCTAAAACCATTGAGTTTTCCTAGTAAATTTTTTTTTTGAGGAACCAAACAGTTTTAAAAAACAATTCCTAAAAAAATATTAAAGAATCGATTGATCAGAAGTTAAGAGCAGCACGATTCAAAGTCTAGAGTCTATTCATCTCTCTGCTCTTGGTTCACCATTGCGCGAATTAGAGCAAGATGAGGAGGCCATGGTGTTATGTGCCGGAAGAGATACACGGAGGGGGTGACAAAGAAGAGCTAAGCAAGATCACTGGGCCATGGTGTTCATGTTGATGATGTTTGGTTCAGCTAGTGTGCTAGAGATTTGCATGGTAGTATCTATGTTTGTCATGATTTATGCCTTGAATTAATCATAAATTTGGCTGCTATTGTTCATGTTGATGATGATGTTTGGTTCAACTAGTGTGCTAGAGATTTGCATGGTAGTATCTATGTTTGTCATGATTTATGCCTTGAATTAATCATGAATTTGGCTGATAATCTAACAATTTCTATAGTAAAAAAATATATGACACCGCTTGACATATATTTCATTTTATAATGACTTGTTCCCCTTGCATTACAAGCAATTGTCTCTTCAGCCTGCAAAGCCTCGCTCACGGACATACCACGTCAGCAACGCCACTACATTATGACGTTGAGGCACGTGTGCTTGTCGTCCGTGGGGTAGCAGCGCAGCTGGTTACTGGTGGCCGCTCTAGGTAGGGCGAAGTCGTAGCGGCTGAACCCGCTGGCCTGGCACACATCCCTGCAGAGGTGCCCGCTCCACACGCTGTTGCTGTGGCAGGGCCTCGTCTCCTCCACGTCGGGGTCCGTGCTGTCTGCTAGCTCTATCCGCGAGGCACCTGCCCATCCGGGAGGGCACAGCGCATGCACAACCGGTCAATTTCTTGCGTATGCAAAATTCGCAAACCGAGAACCGCACGTAGTGCGGGTGGCAAGAGCCGGTGGTGGCTGCTTGCCTTCAAAGCCCTGCTTCGACACGGGTGTCTCACCGGGAACCGTAGGTTCCCTAAATAAATGGTCTCCGCTTGGACTAGTTCCAAGCGTCTGCCTCTCACGTGAAGCCACAAAGGTATCGTGACGTACTCATCATCTACGAAATCAGAGGATTTCGGTGATCTCTCCCAAGAAGGATGCGGTCTTCTGATCTAAGTATAGTAGTATAGTTGTAGGTTTGTTTGTACATAAGTGGTGTGTGTAGGGTGCGTGTGTTGAGTGGGTGGGTGTGCGTGTATATGAACAGATGCTACAGGTGTACCCAGTTGAGAGGCAAGTAAAAAAAACAAAAAAAATCGCAAACCTGATGGCGCTTCTAAGCGGGGCACCGGGAGAAATAAGATGAATCAGTCAAGATCTGAGGCGATGACGAGGGCCAGCAGGCAGCCAACGACGAAGGGGTTGAGGGCTGATGCTGCCATGTCGATCAGTTGGGTTCTCTGCTCCGTGACTCTACAACGACCTTGTATTATTGTGGTTTGTGAAGGATTGAATGTTGGTGCTGGCGCTAGGAGCTGTGAAAGATGTTGTTCTTTACGTGCATATAATATAAAGAACAGCATCCTTAAAGGCTCCCAACACCACGGGATATGCAAGGGTATCTAAGCCACCACGGGATATGCAAGGGTATCTAAGCAGCCACGGGAGAGTATCCGAAATACTACGCCTCGTTCACTTTGCAAAAAAAAAAACTCGATGAATAGTACTATTTTCGTCTTATTTGATAAATATTGTCCAATCGTGGACCAACTAGACTCAAAAAATTCATCTCATGATTTTCAACTAAACTGTGTAATTAGTTATTTTTTTACCCACATTTAATACTCTATGCAAACGGCTAAAAAATGATGTGACGGAGAGAGAGTAAAAAAACTTAGAATTTGAATGGCATCTAAACAAGGCCCTAGTATGGTTTGTATATCCTGGCCAGAGGTGCTTTGCTGGATAGTGATGAATGATCAATGCTGCCACTACATGGGTTGGATTCATTTTTACTTGGGGTGGGTTTACTTCCTATGTAAACCTAAAATATTTTATTTTCCACCCATCACATTAAATATTTGGACGCATGGAGTATTAAATATAGGTAAAAAAATAACTAATTGCTAAGTTTATCTGGTTTTGTGAGACGAATCTTTTGAACCTAGTTACTTCATGGTTAAATAATATTTATTAAATAAAAACAAAAAATGCTATAGTAACTTTTTACCCACTCCCCTCAACTAAACACACCCTTGGTTCCATCAACTAATAAATGGTTGCATGCTTTCATTCTGGCAACAGTGTACGAGGCGCGAACAAATGGACCCGTACCCGCCGCGGGTGAAATTCTATACCTACACCCGTTAGATATATATTGGCCCTGTTCGGCAGGCTGTTTTTTTTTCTTATAAGCCGGCTGTGGCTGATTTGCTGTGAGAGAAAAACACTGTTCTACGGCTGATAAGCTCAGCCAAACAGGGGAATTATCCACAAGCAGAATTGCTGGTCCTAGGCAGCAACGGTAGCAACGCACTAGGTTGCGCGTGGCGGGTCGGAATCGTAGCCGATGGTTGTACGAATACTCTTAAGTCGGTTTCATATTTTTTTAAGTAAAACAAACTACATAAGATTAAACCAAATTTCAGATTTTTTAATTGCATAACTTTTTCTAAAACGTATTTAGATATAATTGGAAAAAAAAATATGTTTTGGGCCTAATAAAGTCGCCTATTGACCCTTAGTGGTCACTGGTTCGTCCAGGCCCTCTATCACTCGCACGAGCCCAACCCAATAACTGCCGAGACATAATGACGATTCTACCCTGACTCCTCGGCCACGAGCCCACAGCTATCAAACCACCTCTGCACAGCTGCCGTACAGGTCCAGACTCCATCCAGAACGAGATGGCAGATTTGTTATTCTTAGGAAATCCAATGGGCGGAGATCACCCGACTGCGTATATATACGACCCCCCGCTCCCCTCTCCCAGCCCCTGCAACCGCCGCGCCCCATTCATTCCCCGCCGCTCCCCTTTCCCAGCGGGCAGAGGCCGCACCCGCCCTCTTCCCCTCGTCCCCCCTCCCAAGTGATTCCATTTCGTTTGAATTTCGTGCGTGAAATTACGGAAGTGCCCCCGTGCACTGGCGGGACCCACGCCCCCACGCCTTCCTCTCTTTCTCCGGCTCAACCGCTTCCTTTTATCTCTTCTACTATTTTCGTGTCCCACCACCACCACCACCAGTCGCCGTCGGGCGATTCCGTCTCTGGCTTGGCGAGCAGGCGCATCCGGGGCCGTCGAGCTGTCGATCCACGCGGCGATGCAGGCGCCACGTGGCGGTGGCTTCCTCGGGAAGCGCAAGGAGCGCGACTACTACTACCCTTACCCCTCGGTGTCGACGCCGTCGGAGCAGGCGGTGCTGCTCCAGCGGCAACCACCGCCGCCGCTCGCTAGGCCCGACCCGCGTGGCGTCAAGCCGGACCGCCCGGCGGTGAGGTTTGGCGCCAAGCCGCCGCTCCCTCAGCCAGGGGCCCAGGTCGGCGGCAACAAGCTGCTGGCCGGGTACCTGGCGCACGAGTTCCTGCGGTGCGGCACGCTCCTCGGCGAGCGGAGGCTGGAGCCGCCCCGCCTGAAGGAGAAGGATCCCGCGCCCGAGCCGAGCAGGCGCTACGCGGAGGTTTCGCGGCTGCTTATGGCGGGCGGGGCCCGCATCCCCGGCGTCGTCAACCCGTCGCAGCTCGGACACTGGCTCCGGATCAAGGAGTGACCGGGTGGCCCCATGCCGCTGGAGGTCGGGTGCACGCGGCATGGCCGCATTGCCTACTGCTTCGCCTCGTCGGCGACCGACGATCAGAGGAACCGTTGCTTTTGAACATAGCAAGCGGGTTTGTTATTTCTCTGTCTTTCATCCCCTTCAGAATTTTCGAGTGGTAAATCAACTCCGCTTGTCAGAAATTTAGTGTAGTTGTTGGATGAGAAACTGCAGGCACTACTACTACTGCTAGCTTTTGCTGCGTCGGTTCACATTTTCTCCCCTGCTGAAATCCTCTGCATCGGTGAAACCTGTGATGCATGGCGTGGATGAATCCACCGTCGTTGTAAATACATGATAATGTTTTGGTAGTAGCTTAAGAAGTGTCTGTTACTGTTACCAGTAAGTACTACCTCCGTCCCAAAAAGAATGTAACCCTCGCTTCCCGAGGAGTCAAATATTCTTAACTTTGACTAAATACAAATAAAAACATATTGATGCTTATGATGTGTAATAAGTATAATTGGATTAGTTATAAAATATAGTTTCATAATAAACCTAATTAGAGATTAAAATGTAGATAATATCATCTATAAACTTGGTTAAATTTAAAGATTCTTTGACTCCTCGAAAACCGAGATTTACATGTTTTTTTGGGACGGAGGGAGTATTAATTTGGCACCATCAAAGCTTTCTGTGACTAGAATCCAAATCCAAATGCATGGTTACTGTATTTGGTGGAAAAAGGATGCGGGCAATTGACCCCTCGTCCGCGAATGGCCGGCCTTTTGCTTGCACACATCCCTCATCTCGATCGGTGTTCGTTGAGCAATAAATAGGGTTGGTTTCTTTCCATCTTGAGTTCTTCCTGCTCTGCAGACGTTACTGTGTCTGTGTGATTTCGGAAGGCATTCGATCCATCATTCCATATTTCCATCCAAAGGTTCACATCACACAGTAGGTGATTATCTCCAGCAGATACGAAGTCCTCTGGGGTCAACTAAACTTTTTTTTATAAGCGGTAGCCGGTAATAGATGGAGGAAGCCAGCTGATAGTTTTGCATGACTTGGGTGTTTGAATATTTCAATTCAAAACAGGCTATAGGCTAGAGCTGTTCTTAGTAGCTTGCCAATTCAAACAGAGTCTTAGGGGGTGTTTAGATTTAAAAAAATAGAATTTGGCTACTGTAGCACTTTCGCTTGTATTTGATAATTAGTGTCAATCATAGACTAATTAGCCTCAAAAGATTCATCTCGTGATTTACAATCAAATTGTATAATTAGTTATTTTTTTTATTTATATTTAATGCTCCATGTGTCCAAAGATTATGGAGAGACCGTGTAAAAATTTGAAATTTGGAATGCATCTAAACAAGGCCTCAGTATTTCATCTATTACCAGTACCGTTTCTTGGAGTTTACTCTTTAATGGTGACTTTGGTCCCAAAAAATAAAAACTGTAGCAGTTGATGGTCCAGTCTTGAGTCTTCTCTATTCTCCTTCTTATAAACTGCAAATAAGTCAGTTCAATGGTCCGCTCTGCGCTTTGACAATGCCGCGGCAGCCACGAAGCTAAACTATGCGTAGTCAACCCAAGGAAACTTCCGTGTTTTAATTTATATTTATACAACTACATCAGGTCTAGAAAGTGAAAGTCTCTATGCATGGTTTCAAATTACCGCTTTATTATACAATTGTAAGCAAAGCTCTTCAGCGGTTCAGAACAGAACAGATGATGGCCTTGAAGCTAGCTAGCGTCGCCCGAGTAGCACTATCTCTTTTACCAAAAGCTCTTCACCTCGAGCGCAAGCAAAGCAATGCATCTACTCGGCTTTTGGCCGGTGTCATTGCCACCCTAGTGACTCAAAGTCTTCTTTTGCTGAGACGATTTGATCAACACCGTCTCAATCTTTTCCGTTTGCGTCGAGGCAGCTTACGCGGCAAGGTCACCAGGCCGCACAGAGGAGGCCCGTTGCTTGCACAGGACTAAGGAGTGGTTGGGTTGGCCTTGCCGCTCGGCTCTTGTCCGACAGCGACGTTAGAGGCCGATAGAGCAGGAGGAGGACGCGTAGCTACGAGAAAGCAAGCGCAAAGCGATGTGGTATGGGCGGAGCAAGCCAAGGCGGTGCGAAATAACCATGCCTGTTCTTTTTCTGCTTTTTATACAAGGGGCTGTTTAATTGGCAAAAATTTTAGCGAAATACTACTGTAGCAGTTTCGTTGTTATTTGGCAAATATTGTCCAATCATGGTCTAATTAGGCTTAAAAGATTTGTCTCGTCCATTTCGTCTAAACTGTGTAATTAGTTTTATTTTTTATCTATATTTAATGTTTCATGCATGCGTTTAAAGATTCGATGTGACGGGAAATCTGAAAATTTTGGCAAAATACTTGGCAACTAAACGGTACCCAAGTGGGAAGCCAGGCCTACAAAGGATGGTAAACGCGGCAGAACAATGGCCTGTACTACTACCAGCCCACTGGGGTCTTGCTCTTGCGAGACGACGTGCAGGTGCAACAGTGTTTCAAACTGTTCATGCACACGGACACCTAACTTTTCTGCGTGGATAAATTCGTAGCACTCGTCGAGGAGAAAATGTGCTCGACTCGACATCAAATGCATGGGTTCCCATGTGTTCCTCGCCTGCCACCTGCGCTGATGGAAGGGTTAGTTCACATTTAAGGGGTTGTTTAGTTGGTGAAAAAGTTTGAGTTCGGCTACTGTAGCACTTTTCGTTTTATTTGACAAAATTTATCCAATTATGGACTAACTAGGCTTAAAAGATTCGTTTCGACATTTACAGACAAACTGTGCAATTAGTTATTTTTTTACCTGCATTTAATGTTCTATGCATACATCCAAAGATTTGATGTGACGGGTACTGCGCAAACTTTTTTGGATCGGGGAGGAACTAAACAGGCTCTAAATACGGTTGGACTTGTCACGCAGCTAGCGGGCTCTATCAGCGGTTTCATGGTTCCCTTTCCACGAAACAACTTCAATTCTATGAACATACAAAAATAGGACTAGTACTTGCGGGGGAAAAAACTGACCAAGAGCCTGTTTAATTGCAGAAAATTTTTAGGTTCGGCTACCGTAGCACTTTTCGTTTTATTTAGCAATTTGTGTTCAATTATAGAGTAATTAGGTTCAAAAAATTTGTCTCATGATTTACAACTAAATTGTGTAATTAATTTTTTCTTTCATCTACATTTAATATTCTATACATATGTCACAAGATTTGATATGACAGCTGTAGCACTGGTTAGATTCCTTTTTAATACTAAACAGGCTCCGAGCCATCGCCAGTAGTGATGGCCGGCCGAGTGGCTGGCCCGCCGACCGCTCGATCGCTCGATCGATTTTTTAGCAGCTGTCAGGTGGGTCTTTACTGGTACTAGGCCTGTGTTCACTTCACATGCTAACTCAAAATATTTTCTCTTTTATCTATTACATCGAATTTTTAGACACATACATGGAGCATTAAATATAGATAAAAAAGATAACTAATTACATAGTTTGTCTGTAAATGTCGTGACGAATGTTTTGAGCCTAGTTAATCTATGATTAGACAAATTTTACCAAATAACAATGAAAAATGCTACAGTAAATTTTCAATCACTTTTTGCGAAGTGAACACAACCTAGTTTCGACTCTGCACAATATTTCCGAAATATATGGATCACTTTTAATTTTTGATGAAAGCTTTGCCGGCTTTACATCTGTACAAGACTACAACGCCTAGGACAGTGTTAGGCAGCTGCATATGCTGGTACAAACGCACGGCGAAGTGTGGACAATCATGGACGAAAGCAATAAAGACACGCGACCCAGCATTTGTTTCGAGTAATGCTAAGCACTTGGAGCCACCGGATTGCTTCGCTGACGAGACACAGCTGAAAGTACTGTTTACCGATTTGGTGTGAGAGAAAAATAATGTTCCGACTGAAAAAACAAATTGAGAAGTACGGATTATAAGATAAGCGAACAGGGTCAATAACGGGACGTAAGCTAGCTAAATGTTAAGGTGAAAGAAAAGAGGGAGAAAAGAGAAGAGAAACGGGTTGTAACCTTACAGCCGGCTTGGATACAAGAAATAAAAAAACTCTGTGAGAGAGACAAGTGGGTCATCACAGAGACAAGTGGGTCATGTATTAACCGTGAAGAGCTAACTATTATATAAATTGGCTGAGAGAAGGCTGCACAAAACCTTACAGCCGGCAAGCCGGCTGTATTATTAAACTTTCTCTTAGTGCAGTCTTAGTCAAGAAACCATGAAATGGTTTCCGTTCTGATCAAGTTATATAGACATTATATTTCTTCAGAATCTATTTTTCAATAAAGTAGTATTTTTCAATAAAGTAGTAACATACCTTCTCTCTCCTATTATTCACTTATCACAGTTTTTCTATATTTGTCCTTGTGTAGATATAGGTTTTTTTTAATAAAAAACACATGTCTCTTCCTTATTTCTAGTACCATATTAGGCACTCCCTACCTAAGAAGTAGAAAGTTTCTATGTTCATTAGTTAAGTGCCAACTAAGATAAAGACGTGACACTATAATTAAAGAGGAGAATGAGAGGAGGAAAATGGTTTCTTAGACCCTAGTTGATATGGCTCAACTTCACTAGTGAAATAATTTTTTTTTAGATTTAGCTTCACGAGCAACTATACGCCTCTACCGGTGAAGCTCAAGCTATTTTAATGATCTATTTGGCAAAATAATTTTTCATGGTAGACAAAGATGATGAAATGACCATAATGCCTTTTAGTTATTTGCAAAAGACCTGTTTTGCACAAAACAATTTCAAACAGCTCATGAAACGGGTGGAGAAGCTGGCCTAAACATGACCTTAGATAAGAAATCATGTTTACACGAGAACTCAGAGACATAAAGAGATGTAATGAGTAGATGCATGATGAAGAGAGAATACACGTGAATGCACAAAAAAAACTTTTCATTGAAAACATAGTTTGTATGTGTATTGTCTATATAAACTAATAGACATAGAAATTATCTATAATTTTTAGCATTAGAACTGCTTTTAACATTTTTGCTTAGTGAACATCCTAATTAATACGGTCAAATGATCTCCTTGAAGCGCTTACTAGAATTCATGTGGAAACGGTCAAATGATTTTCCTTTGAATCGCAATGGCAGAAAACTAGTACTACGACTAGTACGCAACTGAAAATATGCGAGTAGCACTAGCAGCTGTGCCAGCAACGTGTGGTGCACGCTGCGGAGAGTACAGCGGCATGGCGGCCGCATCCAGCAAGCCTCGTACAATGGGGCATCATGGTGTGGTCGCGTGAGACCTTCCACTTATAATGGGGAGTTCCTTTCAAAAAAAAATTCAAACCATCACATCGGATATTTGACGTGAAGTATTAAATATAGACGAAAAAATTAATTAATTATATAGATTGTGATAAATTTGCGAGATAAAATTTTTAAGTCTAATTAATCCATGATTTGATAATGTCGTACTATAGTAAACATGTGCTAATGATGGATTAATTAAGCTTAATAAATTCGTCTCGCGGTTTCCAGACAAGTTATGTAATTAGTTTTTTTAATTAGTATCCGAACACCTCTTTCGATATCCTATAAAACATCTAATGTGACACCCTAAAATTTTTGCCCTGGAGCTAAACAACCCTTAACACTTTGCAGGCTTCAGGTGGCAGGCAGCAGATGGCCGGCGCCGGCCGCCATCAACCAACCTAAGGCCCTGTTCATCTAGATTATAATCTGTACTTTTCAGCTTGTTTTTTCAGTTAAAACGATATTTTTCTCAAAAAAAAATTAATCAACAGTATTTTTCAGCCGACTTGTAGCACAGCCGAACAGGGCCCAACATGTTCGTTCAGTGCGGGTCGGGGATGGGGCCGGGCATGACCAAAACGTGCAGTGATCGTCGCGGCTGCCACCCTGTTCGTTTGGACTTATCAGCAGAATCAGCAGCTATCCAGCAGTGTTTTTCTCTCACAACAAACCAACGAACAGTGCTTTCAGCATAATAAACCAGCGAAACGAACAGGCTGTGCATGGCACTGGATCGATTCATCAGCAGGTCGGGTCGGGTCGCTATCCGGCCAGCGACGCATCTTTACAGACGAGTCGTCTCTTGTACTGTTGTACTGTACATCACTTGGCTAGGGCCGTGTTTAGTTGCGCTAATTTGGCAGCAACAAAATCTGCACAGTGCAGGGCTGTGCACTGTAGTATTTTGTTTGTATTTGTGAATTTTTGTCTAAACATTGACTAATTAGGCTCAAAAGATTCGTCTCGCAAAGTATAACTAAACTGTGCAATTAGTTTTTAATTTCATCTACATTTAGTACTCCATACATATGCCGGCATTTTATGTGATGGAGAATCTTCTTTTTTTATAGTGAAATTTAGGAAAAAAATTAGCATCTAAACAGAGCCAGGATAGGATAGTATATACTCCTGTAATAATAGTGTAAAACAACAGCCCCGGCCGGTAGCGCTATGCAGAATTACCGAGTCGAGCCACGAGCCCACGACCCGAGCGTGAGTCTGTTTGTGGGTGGTCAAGCAAAAAGGTTCTTGCCAAGTTAACTTTAGACTTCAGTTGTTGGGATTTAGCAAATGCGCGAATTAATTTAACTTTGCTGACAGAGCAACCTGCTAATCGTGATGTTATATTCTCTATGGTGCGTGTCTTCCTCGTATCTAGGTTTTGAGAAATTTTTTTGGCAACTGAGGTCTGAGGGTGGTCATGGATGGTCAGCGACGAAAGAGAAGATGTGAAGTGGGAAGCAAGGAGGTGTCTCGTAGGACAAGGGAGGTGCGTGGGTTGTGTAGCCCGGGATGGTTAGTGAAGGTGGTTGTATTTTCCATCGGTTATGGATTAAGGCCCTGATTGATCCTTTAGCTGCTAATAGTTACTTAACTAATAGCTCATAACTAATATTAGCTAGCTAACTATTGACTGTTATTAGCTAGCATGATCGAATTAGTGAGATAGTTGTCAATTGAGTATTCAGCTAATAATTAACTAGTCTATGAGCTGGATTCATATGATCCAAAAGAACTAATTATTTGCAGTTAACTATTAGTTCCATAGATCAAACGGGGTCCAAGACTTTGGTGTGACGTTACATGTCTATCAATAGCAAAAGGTCTATGGTGGCTTTGTTAAAAATATTGAGATTATGTCATCCAGTCTACGGGAGGAGGCGTTTGTAGGATAAAGTACAGTGTCAACACGTACGTATGTAAGTGTAGGGGCACATTATTCATGTGTCTATGTGTGTGTGCTTTTTGGGGTTTAAAAAGACAAAAAAAGAATCCCAAGTCTTACAATATACTCCCTCCGTCCAGAAAACACACAACTATGGGTTGCGTGTCAGAAAAAGCAGTTCATGTTTGACCAAATTTCTAGTGAATAATATTCATATTTATGGCTCTAAATCAATTTATTATGAAAGTACATTTCGTAATTAACCTAATGATATTTATTTGATATCATAAATATTGATAATTTTTTTATTTATAATTGATTAAACTTAAGATACTAAAACATGATATTGTGCTAGAATTGCATGTTTTCTTGGACGGAGGGAGTATTAGATCTGAGCAAAAGAGGCTTGGGCCACACATGCTACTGGACAGGGCCGGCCTGTATGACGAGAAGCAAACCCATGAAAAAATTTCTTGGCCCAAACTTTTTTATTTTAATTATTTTTCAACTAAAAAGAGTGCTGACAACTATTTAGGGTCGTCTGCCCTGGTGGTGGAAGGGCACACCGACCCGGAGGTGATGGAGGCCGTGGCTTGCCGCGAAGGTCTCGCATTGACCAGCGCTCTTGGCTTGCAATCTTTCAGGATAGCAAGCGACTATGCCAATGTGGTGAGGAGTCTATTGGGAGAGGGGTTCGGCAGATACGGACCAATTGTCCGGGAGATCAATGTCAGAAGGAGGAGCTTTATGAGAGCAGAGTTCGTCCATGAAGGACGAAAATCAAATGTCGATGCTCACTTATTAGCTAGAAGCTCTGTAAATTTATCGATAGGTAGACATGTTTGGTTTATGGAGCCTCCCGATGGAGTATGTAATTCTTATGTTATTGAATAAATAAAGTCAGAGCTCCCCTAAAAGAAAAACTAAAAAGAGCGGGCGGACATCTAGACCTTAGCTAAGCCTGAAATTGATGCCCAACTTTGGCTGTTAGATGTTATTGGGCATTGAAGTTCGGCTTGAAAAATCCTTGTTTGAATTTCTGGCACGATATGGCCTGCAAAATAATTAGCTACTATATATACCGTGCTCAGCTCAGCCACAACTGGTTTCTATCTTTTGGAAGAGGTCTCTTTCATCCCTGAACTATTGCCATGATATGTTTTTCTATCTTGAACTCCAAAACCTACCTCAAACTCCAAAAAAACATTTTACCCTCTCAACTCTCGGAATATTTAATACCTCTGTATTGGGTTAGAAGTGGTTGTCAATGCAATCTCATCATTTTTTAATAGTTATAAAAGATCCAATTAATATCTGATAAGATTCTTAAACCACGAAAAAATCTCTAAACTTCTAAAAATATTGAGTAAAAAATCTAAATAACATATTTTAGAGCTCATGAAAATATCTCTAAATCTAGAAGGTTCCAAAATTAGATTTAATTTTCGGATAATGGAAAAATATATCTAGAAAAAATTAGAAGATTTCATAACGTTCTAATTGATGTCTAAATGTGTTTTGAAAACTTTCCACAACAAAATATGAGATGCATCTAGCAGAAAGAAAGCATACATTTAATGTTGAATGCATCAATGCTAGTTTCATCTAATTTTTTTGTTGTGGAAGATTTTTTTTAAAAAAATATGCTTAGACATCGATTATCATGTTTTGCATATTTTTCCATCTTTTTTTTAATATTTTTCTCACTTTCAAGAGCTAAATCTAACTTTGAACACTTTTAGATAAATTTTATTTAGATTTATCGAGTCCTTGTCTATCTCTAGGTTTTTTACTGAATTTTTTCAAAAGTTTTAAAAAAACTTTTCTTGATTTAATTAAAATCGTATTAGGTATTTACTATTTTTTTTAATTAAAAGAATACAATCATTTTGATTTTTTAGGGATATACAACCATTGAAAACCACTTCTAATCAAAGCAGGAACATAATTTACTACTCCATCCGTTCCAAATTATAAAATATTTTATTTTTGAGATATATTGATTTTATTATGTATGTAGACATGGTAGATAGCAAAAATTATGTATTTAGAAAATGAAAACGTCTTATTACAGTTTAGAATTGAGTGAGTAGATAGAAGATATAAGAGGTCCGAATTTGAAGTTTGAAGAGAAAAACAAAATACTAGACCAAACGATAATTGAGCAGCGGTCACCAAACACGACTGCCCTCTTCAGCCCGCAGCTTCGCTATTTCTCCACAAGGCGGTGTGGGCTGGGCTGCTTCCGTCCCAAGTCGCCGAGTCGCCGAGTCCCCCGTCCCTCCCCGACGCTTCCGGCTTTCCGTGCCCTTTTCCTCCTCTCGCAGCTCGCAGGCGCAACAGATTCCACCCGTTCCTTCGGGTGGCCAGACGAATCGAGGAGGGAGGCAGGATGGCCTCCGACGGCCACCCGCCGGAGCCGGGGAAGAAGGAGGAGGTCGCCTCCACGGCCGCCGGGCCTGGAGCCAACGATCTGGATGACCCGCAGTTCATGTGCTGCGTCTGTCTGTGAGTTTGTTGCCGATGCGGCGTCCCCTTTCCCCTCTCTGATTCCTCTCCTCTCGTCGGGAGACTGTAGATCGTTTTGTGATTATGGGCGACGTCTTTGATCCTACGTACGTCGGCAAATTGTTCGTGCTCGTAGCTTGCCCCTAAATTTGTTTACCGGCGATATGCTAGATTGCGTTATTCTTATTCGTAAGTTTTTGTGTCGATAAGACTCCAGAGCCCATTGTTCCACAAAAACTATAACTCTTAGGGGCAGAGCACGCTCAATTGTTATGTTAAATTAAATCATTTTGAGATTGATCGTGCCAGGGCCCAGGGCACATTTACCTCCCATATTCTAAGGTGCCAGCAAAATCTGTGGAATGACTCATTTGCATGTGTACATCTATGCAAAACAAATGTCCATTTATGCAAAACAGATGTATTGCAAAATTATGTACCTAGGAATAGCGTTATCAGAACCTAGCTGTCTAGTATGCTGTACGCCCTAGCACTTTGGGGAACGCTGGCACCTGAATCTATAGCCACAGATGTGTACCACAATTCGCACTCTCCAGCACGGTTATTGTTCAAGTTGGGGCTTCACTGAAGTCTGGTGGGCCTAGAAAGGAGCCATTGGTGGTAGGCTAGTCCGATTGTGGTAGCGAGTGGTGCATGGAGTGGCAAGGTTGTGGGAGTGCTGCCGACAGTGGGGCGGAGGACCAGCAGCAGGCTGGGTCAGGGCAGGGTTGTTGTTGGATCTGGCTGCAGGAGACGCCGGCAATTAGTAAGGAGGGGTTTTGGAGGCTTGGAGCAATAACTTGCCTGAGGTGCTCACAGGCATTGTGGTGGTGCGGCTGGGAGGGAACGACCTATGCAGAAAATTTTGGGTGTGAGACAGCTTGAAAAACAGCCGAGGGAGTGGGTAAGTGGCAAACTGAATGCATAGGTACAACATAATTCAGTTAGCATGCTTGCAGAACTCCAATGTAACAAAAAAAAACAAACAGCTGAGAACACTATTGAACAGAATGTGGCAAAGCGTTTTCAAAATGATGACTGAGCATGAATAGGAGGTGAAGCGATTCAGCAACCTCACTGAGTCCAGTGTCTTGTGGAACAACATAATATTTCCTCAACCAATAATATCACAAATGGATCTAATCAAATGGTGGCCTATGCAAACTTAAATAGAATATCTGATGAGTGATTACTCAGCTTGCTATGAGTTGAGTTCATGTGGTGCATAAATGGACATTTGTTGTTTTTGTATCTGTAAACAACATGGTAACACTGAATTCTCTGTATGCATAAAACACAATCTTGTACCCTTTTTTTTGTTTGTTTGGGATATTTGATTATTCTGCGGGGCTATAATTCTGCACAAATGTACCAATGATCTCATCTGTTTAACCAATCTGTTTTGCAGGGATCTTCTGTACAAACCAGTTGTTTTATGTAAGAGTTTGTTTTTCATGTTTACAGAAAACAGCTTGACTATGTCAAACTCTTCAAACCTCATTTATCATCTACTGGTGCAGCATGTGGTCATATGTCATGTTTCTGGTGTGTCCACAAAGCTATGCAAATTTTCCGGGAATCCCATTGCGCTGTGTGTAGGCAGCCCTATATACACTTTCCGAGTATCTGTCAGCTCTTGCATCATTTGCTTCTAAAGCTTGAAACTGCTGATTACAAAAGAAGGGAAAAAGAAGTACTAGGTGAGTATTCTACACCCTAAAACCAATATGCAAGCATTGCATTTATTTATTGATATAGGTCAAAACAAAGATAATTATGCTGGGTAGGAGCATTGCAAGAGCAATAGCACATCCCCCCCTCCCTATTCTACTAGTTACTCCCTCCGTCCCAAATTATAGATTGTTTTGGCTTTTTTAGGTACATAATTTATGCTATGCGCTTAGGTATACATTATGTATGCACACTAAAAACTATTTTTAGGTACATAATTTATGCTATGCGCTTAGGTATACATTATGTATGCACACTAAAAACTATGTATCTAAAAAAGACAAAATGACCTATAATGTGGAACGGTGGGAGTAGTAATGTGTGCACTTTCATTTTTAGGAATTAACTCTATGTTCACTTCCGGCTTACATTTCAGAGGAAGAGATGCGCATAGAAACATACTCTCCCCAAATCATTGAGTTTTTGAACTACAAGAATAATGGTAAGAATTTTGCCATGTAACTACGGTTGTAGTTATCTCCACTTCCATAGTATGTCACAAATCTCAAATAATATCTCCATTTCCATTACATCTCGTAAGTCTTAAATATGATATACCCACTTTCTTTTTCTTTTTTGTAAGTTGGAAGCGATGGGGAGAACAGAAATGAAGACAGTAAAGCTAGACCCCCACAAGAAGTTTCAATGAATGGCAGCATTTTGGATGAGCATTCGAAGAAAATTAAGTTGGAGGATGTTTCATGCCCTCTCTGTACGGAGATGCTGTATCAACCTGCTGTTCTTAATTGTGGTCATGGTAAATTCTAGTTTCAGAATAAAAACTACTACCTAACTTGTTTTGGAGATATTAACTTATGTTGGTTTTGTGTAGTGTATTGTGTATCCTGTTTGTCGTCTTTGAATGAGGAAACACTGAAATGCCATGTTTGTGGAAGTCTTCACCCTGGAGATTTCCCTAACGTTTGCCTGGACCTTGATCATTTCCTGGAAGAATATTTTCCAGCAGAATATGAATCGAGAGGGCAGAAAGTTCAGTTTAAGAAGGACCAGTGCAATCGTGAAGCATCATCTTCAGGTAAGCTTTTGTTACTAAGTTCTATTTCACTTAGCGTATTATCTCCTATATAACAGGGTAAGATCCCTTATTAGAAGGGGAAAAAAAAGTCATCTTGATCCGACAAAATGCTGCTAAAAAAAACAAAAAAATAAACTTCAGATTGTAGTTTGTGTAGGAACTAATTGTAATCTTGGGGAATCACTGAACAATACATGTGGTTATAGTTATGGTGTAATTTCACTTAGTGCTCCAAAAAAAATGTTTATTGCTTAAGTTTTTGTTGGCTTCTAGCAATAGTGTGATATAAATACCTGAATGGAAATTGTATAGAATATCTTTGATATGTTTTTTGTGTACTGTTCTCTTCTATAAAATATGCATTTCTAATGAACTACTTTACTAACTGTAATACTGTTTTAGTCATTAGACCTTTCCATTTAGGGACGAGTGCTAGCATATCAGATCGGATGATGTTAGTTTGTGGATCAAGAGGGATGTAATGTTATTGCTAATTTGCTATGGTATATATTGGTTTGAAGTCTTCTAATATTTAACGTTGTGTAGAGCTACTGCAATAGGTTGTAGAAAT
>CM039592.1:45530080-45570744 GCA_022457205.1 Saccharum spontaneum | reverse complement strand
GTCTCTCACTGAATACTGATGCGATAAATTAGTTTATGCTAAATGTCATAGTACCATCATTTGCAGATAGATAGCTAGCTCAAAACATTTGCATGTACCGAACATATACGATCAGAAATAAATATAGTTTTCTTGTTTCCTTTGACATGGTACTTCTTTATGGGTATCAAGTAATCCTTGAATGTTTACCGTATTGGTTGTGATTATAATGATTATATCAATGAAGCAGCTCTCCGCCATAATTAGCTGTACCTGCATGGAACGTGTCGGTGTAGAGGTATTCTTTCGAAATGGGCTGCAAGAAGCAGTTGTTTGGGGAAGAAAAGGAATTGTAAAGGGTTGTGCCTGAATCAGCAGCATCACAGTCAACGGGAAACGACTAAAGTGGTTGTGTCAACTGAAAGAACAGGACAAGGAGATGTTGCCTTACCGGCAGGTATTACAGAAGCAGGAACATCATCATGCACACCAGTCCGTAATGATAATGTTGATGCTGGAATTTCAGAAGCCGGAGCATCATCCAGTAGATGCATATTCTCACCAATGGCAACACTTACAGCAAGGGAGATAGCTACTCCAGATGCTGAAAAAAAGTACACCCATGTGAGTGTCTTGTTTTGTGACATTTTGATAAGGTGTTAACACATTATCCTCCATGAAATATATATATGTGTTCTACCTTGACATAAGCTGTAATATTCATGCATAGAATATTAAGGTTGAGGAAGCAGTCATGTTCAGGTTTATATTGGATGAAATTCACTGTAATCAATTATGTAGCCGGGGGGCAAGGTTACAGATCAGGAAACTAATCCTAGTCGGTTACAATTGCTATATCGGAAAATATACAATATGTTTCCTAACCGACTAGGATCTTTCTTGATCTTCAAGTATTCTTCATCAGCTTGTGCAGTACGCTGACCTCTGGTGGGCCTATGCGGGCTTGATTATTCAAGTTGGGCTGACGCCTCTGGCATGGCCCATGTGTAGCCGTGAGGGTACAGGGGTTTATCCCGCACAAGCTAGTTCCCGAGCATTAAGTAATTTGGGGGAAAGCTTTTCCGACCTCTTTACAACTTCACCATCTTCTGATGCTTCATAACTTTTTGCTTCTGATCATCATCTTATTCTTGTCGAGAAATTCTCCTGCCCACAAATTGCATAATGCTCGTAGCAGAAAAAATTATTTCACCTCTGGTGAAGTGTGCCCACTTTAAGCTTGCCGAAGGTAAGGTTAAGTAGATGTAATGTAGACCAGCTTTGCAATTGGAGAAGTTGTGGTCTCTGACACTTCTTATGAAAATCCAAAAAATAGCACATTCACCGCTAGGTGAAGTGTGCCCACTTAGTCCCCGAGCCTGGCAGTAGGTGGAGTATACACGTGGTGCCAGGGTCAAAGAAAAACATGGCATTAGTCGTATTGAGATCTTGGTATGATATGACTTGTATGATATGTCCTCTCTAGGAGACCCGTGCCCCTCCGTAGTCCCCGAGCTCTGCTCCGTGGGCCCACTCTCATGTCAGACGGAGCGGCAGTTTGCCGATCTCTGCTCGCAAGGCACTACCAGTGTCTCAGACGGGGCGCCAGTCCCCGAGCCCTGCTTGTGGGCCCGCTCTCGTCTCAGACAGAACGATAGTTTGCCGAGCTCAGCTCGTGAGGCAACCCGCGTCGCAGACGGGGCGCCAGTCCCCGAGCTCTGCTCGTGGGCCCACTCTCGTCTCAGACGGAAAGGCTGTTTGCCGAGCTCAACTTGCGAGGCTACCCGAGTCTCAGACGGGGCGTGTCGACGAAATATGGTCGGCAGTCCACCGAGGGGGGTGTCCGTGGTGGTAGATGATCGGTAGAGGTGCGCGTAATCAGGAACCAGATGGTTATAGAGACACAAGACACAAGATTTATACAAGGTTCAGGCCGCCTGTGTAGCGTAAAACCCTACGTCCTGTGTTCTGTTATTTGTATTGATCTGGATGATCTGTCCTCTAGGGGACCCTTGCCCCTCCTTATATACTCCGAAGGGACAAGGTTACAAGTAAAGTATCTAATTTGGTACAATTACAATATAGTGTCGTGCTCCGTACGTCTTCATCTTACAGGCTAGGCCATCTCCGATGGTGCGGCCCATGTACACCCATAAGGGTATAGGGGGTCTATTCCCCCACAGCTAGTCCCCGAGCGCCTTGTATCCTTCGAGTAGCGCCGTCTTGAGCTTGCTAGAAGGATGTAAGGGGATCAAGATAAAATTTGAAAAATATTTTCCCCGAAGTTTGCCCACTTTGACTCTGAGTCAAAAAGAGACACGGTTGTTCTTGTAGAATCGGAGGCGTTTGAACCAGAACGAGCACATTCACCGTAAGGTGAAGTGTGCCCACTTAGTCCCCGAGCCTGGTAGTAGGTGACGTAGGCATGTGGTGCCAGGGTCTAAAAAAGTCTTGTTAATTAGATACAGCATGCACCATCAGGTGCATCGTACCGATGTAGTCCCCGAGCTTGCTAGAAGGCAATGTATGAGCCTTGTAGCAAGGTCTAAATGAGAAAGAATATCCCAACTGTATGCGAGTCGCCAGTCGCATGTAGTTGAGACGCGAAGTCCCCGAGCTGTGGTCGGAGAGTAGTCGAAGCAGTCCCCGAGCACAGGTCTAGGAGCGAGCGACGAAGGCCTGAGCTGTGACGGAGAGTGATCGAGGCAGTCCCGAGCGTAGGTCGAGAAGCGAGCAACGAAGTCCCTGAGCTGTGATCGGAGGAGTGATCGAGGCAGTCCCCGAGCGTAGGTCGAGAAGCGAGCGATGAAGTCCCCGTGCGTAGCTCGAAATTCCTGCAATATAAATATGTAGAACGGTAATACATGACGTACAAAATAATAAATTATGGAGAAAAATCAGCAGTGAAGAAATAGCATATGACACTCAGCAGTCATTTTCAAATGAGCATGATGTGATAAAGCAGTTGGTGCTTTGTAAACATCATGTTAATGTAAAGTTTGTGTTTTATACTTAATATAAACCGTCCGACCAGTTAGGATGTAGCTGAGGCCTCTAGCCCTAGCTAGCTTCAACTGTAGCGTGGAGCGCGGAGCCCGTGTGCGTGTAGGAAGGCAATCGCTAAGGAGCCGCTGCCGACGACCCATAACGCAGAGGGCGGACGTTCAACACGTGTGGAGAGAGTCGGTAGACAGGACCGTTTCCTGGAGACATCGAGCGTCAACATGACTGGTCGAGGGATTTGCATTAAGTATAGCTATATGTTATCTTTAAGATGATATACATGGACAAACATTATTTGAAGAATAATCATGACGAGGACGTATATTAAATATAAATATTAGAAGTATACTTATCTTTGATAGAAATCTGGTCAGTGGCGATGAAGTTATTTGGTCCTCGAGCTTTCCAATCTGTTGTCACGACGGTGGTTGCGGTTGTCATAGCACCGTTCTTCGCGGCGATCATCATTGCGACGTGGTCTGGTGGTCGATGTGGTCAGAGCTCGACGGAGCCGCTCGGGACGTGGTCGACGTGGTCCGTGGTCAACATGGTCGGAGCTCGGCGTCGCTCGCTGGTCGGCTCAACGTGGCTTGCTTGGCTCGATGTAGCTTACTCAGTGGCTCGACGCGGCTCGCCGACGGCTCGGTGTGGCTCGCTTTCTTCCTTGGATGGATGGCTTTCCGGCTCGCTTGAGGGCTTAATCAGCTCGGACGGCTAATGATGAGGTCGACATCTTGCTTCCAAGTGCATCTCGGGCATGACGTGTGCTCGGCCCTGACGCCCGTGTTCCCGTGCAGCGTCTCCTCTGAGCCCCAGCGGATGTACATGCATGCACATATACCCATATACGCTTAGCCTTGCTTTGCTTGGTCATGTCGATCGTGCACCTTCTTATTTGTCTGCTGGTTTTGGAGGGCAACGTTGCTGCATGTATATGTCCGTGAGCCGCGATGGATGACGATAATTGTGCCGTTCTCAGATGTCGAGCAAGGTGTCATCGATCGAAGATCTTGCATGTATGATACAAGCATATACGTGCTCATTGGCCTACATGTCTTGATGGATCTGCATGCGCATGTACCCAGATTGGCTAGGACCGTGCATCACCTTCACGTCATGGTGATGTAGATCACGGGTATCTGGCTTGCTTTCTGGTCGGATCTCGGCAGGACGGACACGCCGCACAGCACGAGGCGAGCAGGCCCTTGGTGTGTACGCTCGGAGGTTTGCGTCCGGCGGTCGGCGGAGCTTGCTGTCGTCCTGCCCTAAGTCGATGTGAACGCTTGCCTCGGGAAGACGAGTCGCCGCGGTCGACATTTGATGAAGAAAATCGCCATCTGATTCGCCGGAAGATCAGCACGCACAACCCCTAAAGGGGACCCCTACCTGGCACGTCACTGTTGACAAAATATGGTCGGCAGTCCACCAAGGGGGTGCCCGTGGTGCTAGATGATCGGTAGAGGTGCGCGTAATCAGGAACCAGATGGTTACAGAGACACAAGACACAAGATTTATACAGGTTTAGGTCGCCTATGTAGCGTAAAACCCTACGTCATGTGCTCTTTTATTTGTATTGATCTGGATGATCCGTCCTCTAGGGGACCCTTGCCCCTCCTTATATACTCTGAAGGGACAAGGTTACAAGTAAAGTATCTAATTTGGTACAATTACAATATAGGGTCGTGCTCTGTACGTCTTCATCTTACGGGCTGAGCAAAAATTAACAGCTCTACTAAGTTAAAGCGATGACCAATAACATAGTCTACCTCTATAACTTCTTTACCTGACTTGATTATTGACTTGGAAATCTTTCAAAATACCAATCAGAGATATAGGCATATAGCTCTGTTGTTTCCTGGCTCTTGCTGCTTGAAATGCAGCACATCGAGTTATTCAATCAATCATTGCTTGTAACCAATTACATGAGCCAATATAGATGAACACAAGGCAAGATTGTTATTAATCAGCATATCACTGCTTTCTTGATGAAAAGGAAGTTTTTGGAAATAGTTTGTGAATACTAGAAATGGAACAATTGAAGTTATTCATAAATTAAGCCGTATGCCTTGTGCGCTCATTGTTTTTCTTTTTCTTTTCTTTTTTTATGTAACCAAGACAGTTACAGCAACAAGATCAATGACATAGCCACATAGACCAAGTACTGATTAATCTATACTGTGTCTGAGCAGGGACGAAGCTAGCACCCGGGCAAGGGGGGCTCAAGCCCCCCCTACGGCTGTGGAGTACGTGAAGCCCCCCTGGAGCCCCACCTACAGTTGCCAAGTACTGTATTTAGATAAAAGGTTGTAGATCAAATACAATACATGCTGATTCCTTACTATTTCTGTTAGGATTAGTCAACTTATTTATAAGTGCTAAGATAGATAGTCAAGCATCGATCAGCATGTTTTCATCGTCACGCGTCGTCTATAAGTTTCGTAATTTGGCCTTTCGTAATTTGGCATTTCATGATCTATTTTTTGATTTTCGTCGATGTTTCAATATAAGACTACTTCAAATTATTATATTTGTTTATTGTAAGGAGTCATAGTGAGATTATGTTGTTGTAGCCATGCTTTTGTTCAGCCCCCCTAAAATTTTTCTTGGCTTCGTCCCTGTGTCTGAGTATGTGTGACTTTTCAGTTCTTAAAGTTTGCTTGCTGAAGGTTTTTTTTATTATTCCCAAAGGAATACTCCAATACTGGCAGTCTATACATTAGCTAGCTGCCTTAATGCAATATGTCTGGAACTTCATCGTTATTACAAACTTAGATCTTGATATCTTGAAGCAACTGCATGCTTTTGCTGCTCTTTTTTTTCACGAAATTGAACCAGTATATGTTCTTGGGTGTAACAGAGCAGTGGTTCTCTCATGAAAACAGGATAATCGACTTTTCTTTTTTTTGATAGATGAAGAAGAAGATGGATGAGAGGATGCTTTTGATTGAGAAGGAGAAGGCGAAAAGGAATGTCGTCAACTGCTCAGAGCAGTAATGCAGCTGGCAACTTCTATGTCCAGCCATGACTGAAGCACCTACTACTTCGGTTGCCACTGCCTCCGTATGCTTGTTGGAATTGAGGCATTCCATAGTAGTCAATTTTTACGGAGCTGCCTTGTAATATCTTCTATCGTAATGCTATCTTTCTGAATAAGATACCTGATATTGGAACTGTTAGTCTCAGTCTTTATGAACACTATGTAATGGAAATTGCAGTTCTCGAATTGCTTTGCGTTATTAGGGCGTCCACAGTGATCTACTCGTAGTTTCGTTATCAATGGATTCGAGGGACGTAGCTTGTTATGAATTGATGTTGATTATTCTGAATTGATGCGAGATAGTTTTGTTATCAATGGATTCCAGGGAGTCGCTTGTTATGAATTGATGATGCGAGATCGGCAAAAGGCATCTGAACAGCAACAGAAATGGGACGTTGCTTGTTCTGAGTTGATTGATGCGAGATCGGCAAAATGCATCGGGAATGTTGCTTGTTCTCAAGCACAGAAGCAAAAAAGGGAAATGCACCGGCCGGGAATTGAACCCGGGTCTGTACCGTGGCAGGGCACTATTCTACCACTAGAGGTTTTGCTTCTGTGCTTGTTATCAATGTGCAAAATGCATCACTTGTTATCAATGTGCTCCTCTTACTGAGATCTTCAATACATTTTATAGATCTTCTTGAAGCTGGAAACCTCATTCCTCCTTGTCCTTCCTACCTGGTTCCAGGCAGCGCGATCTCCGCAGCGAAGGAAAGTCTGCACTCTGGAGAGTGGCGAATTATCTTCCGCGAGCGACGGTCTGTGTCCATGTACTAGATCCGTTGCAGGTTTCGTCACTCAACTGCACCTCTCGCATCGCATCTCTTTCGTCGCAGCAACGGCAGTTTATCGCGTCGTGTCTAGATCTACAGGTTCTGAAGCGTGAATATGGATGACTGCGTGTGTACCATTTCCTGAATCCCCGAAATGCTGAAATAGCAGCCGGCTCTTACCACCGAGGTTTAAGATTGCATATCAAAAACTCCGTAGCCGTTTTCCAGCAAGAGAATTCTTCGGCAGATTCAAAAGGACAACCTAAATCGGCATTTTATTATTATAATTGTATGCGTCACCCACACAGCTATAAAGCAGTTTCTCGCACTTGCATCATACAATGACACAACATATATATAGTTAATAAGCTATTGGAATCAAGGTCGGGCATCCATGCTGTGCCTCCCCCGACGACTCGTCAACACCATAGTCGGCTTTTATACCTGGCAGAATTTGTCCTACTGGATGCTGAAACATAGTTTCCCAGCATCGTGGAATGCTGCCATCTAGAGTTGCATACATCTTCCAGCTCCAGAATCCGGGTTCGAAAGCTCTCTGTCTCAAGCTTTAGTCAAAGGAATGAATCCGTGCCTAATAGCAGCTGACCATGCTTTCTCAGTATGCATCATGGCATCACCACACTCGTGCATGGTCCATCCTTCCAGGGCGTGAAGTATTCCGCCGATGCGCCAAGCGCTCATCACCCTTCTTGGAAGCCAGTTCTGTCAAAGAAACAAAGAATATAATGCTCAGAAAAGGCTCGGTAAAAATACATCCCTATATTTCCTTTTTTTTCTCCTGAAATTTGATGAAGCGGATTTACTATACTCATTATCTTTGTTACCTCGCAGGCATGGATATTCTGCATTGTTTCAGGGATCTTCATTGCTGGAGTGCTCAAGTAAGCGCAATCCTTGCGAATTTTCTTGATGGGGAACTGTGAGATAGGAACGAATATTGCTCCTTGCGGTGCCATCTTCTGTTCTTTATCGTCAATGTTGTCTACTAGCCAAATCTGCAGCAGTTTAAGCAAACACCATCAGTATAAGCTGAACTTACATGACAATTTTTTTTTCTGAAAAAAGTTTTTTTAAAAAAAGGATATCCTTGGTTACTACTATCAAGGCACTCTGCCCAGTCCTACTTAGTTTCCAACTAACTTTTTTTGAGCCTGTATTCACATTTCATGAAAAAGGATAAATTAAATGTTTTCCCTTCTTTTATTTCCAACATCGATTATCTGTAGTGTTTCAGGTCTGCCCAATACAAACATCCATATGAAGGAGCACATATGGAGTATATATCAAACTTAACTGGCTCGGTTCTGCTTGGCAATTAGCACCTTTCCTTTAGTACGCTAATTTTTTTATTAGTAAATTCCCATTTTAAAACAAAACGTTTAACTAATCATCATCAGTATAAGCTAATCCACTAAGGCATTGTGCTCCTGTACTACTTGATAGGCTCCAACAGCTTTTTTCACCATGATCAAGTCTGTACTCACATTTCATGTCAAAGGCTAAGTTAAATGCTTTTCTTTTGACTTCCTATCTTTACTTCCAGCATCGTTTAGAATCTATTAGGTTTGTTAATTGGAAATGCTTTATAACTATAATGTTTCAGACCTGCCCGTTAACATCCTTAAGAAGGAGCATACAAAACTTAACAGGATCGGTTCTCTGTTTTTTTTTTCAGACATTTTCTTAAATGTATAGAAAAAAAATGCTAAATCCCATTTTAAAACAAAACGTTTACCTGGGGCTTGTGGTTGCTGGAGTGTTTCAAATAGCTTGCTTTGCTATCTGCAATCTGTGACTTAAGCATATCATATTCCTTCTTTGGATTCATGATCACCTGATCCACCAAACAAGTGTAGTGCCATTTTCAGTGAAAAACTGTAACAAAGTAAATACAGGACAATGCAACAAAGATATGCAGGATGGCATAAACATATACCTGGACGCCCCTCTCACATAATGCAAAAGCCATGGCACAAGCTATCTTAGAAGGGCCTGCATGAAGGAAAACTTGCTTTGTGTCATGAGGAATGCTTTTGAGCACCACAGCAGTCGCTAAGCCACTTCCATCGACAAGGCGAACTCCTAATTTTGGATACTTCTGCCTAAATAGTTCACCACCACCGTTTAGTTGTTTCGCCTGCACCCAGAAGGTACAAATTAGGAAAAGGCCACACTGCGGTAAGCACCTAGCCTTATAGTTTCAACAAGAGTTGTAATTTGTAAAGTAGTAATTTCTTGCCTGGTTTAATAGTCCTAGACTGAGCACTTTAACACCTCTTGCATCAGCATCTAGTATTGCCTTTTCAATTAAGTCGTTGATCGATTCTCTCTCCCAGCTCAGGCCATACTGCAGGGGAGGAAAAAAAAAACTGTCAGTAGCTTGCACACCATCATATAGAAAGAAAGCCATAAGTAGAGAAGTCGATTACTTGGAAGTTGTATCTTGGTACTGCCCATGTCTGCATCTTCAGCTTCCTTAGCTTGATTCTCTCAACCACAAACGTAGAGGACCCATAAACCCATGCAAGCACCATTGACAGCCACGCCACAGGCCACAGCACCCACATATACCACATGGAGCTGTCAGACGGTCTGGACGCTATGGAGGCGAACCCAATCCGTAGATGATAGGCCGATTGCAGATCGGTCATGTGCGTGAGGTGAACAAGGTCAGGTGTTTCCTCTGTTCCCTTGAGTGAGCTCTCATACAGCTGATCAGATGACTTGTCCATGGTGTTGTATATGTAGTCGTAGAATGGCATGAACAGCGAGTAGTTTGTGCGGAACTGCGTGTGGTGCAGAGAATGAAACCTGTAGGAAATCAACAACAACAAAATGTTACATTGTGTTTTGCGAGATGTTAGGAGTCACTGAGCCTTTTTTTTGTTTTGCTAGTTTTGTGTACATGTTTCGTGTAGCAAGATTGGATCGCACTTACGATGGCGTGTACATGAGGTACTTGAGAGGAGGGAAAACTTGGAACATCCACTTGGGCACCAGCTCGAAATTGCAGTGCCCCATGTTGTTCATGAAGTCGATATAGGCGATGTAGACCACAATGCCCAGAACAGAGGCATTCCCAATGTAAATAGTCGACAGCATGGGGATCGCGAACAGGAAGTGGTAGACCATGTGTTCCGCAAAGGGATGGATCACAGCTGCATTAGGTAAGTGCATCAGTACAAATCGAGAGCAGTTTTCCAGTAACAGGATCAGTAGTCTACTAGTCTATCTACATGACTGCCACAGTGATACTACAGCTGCAGCAATGAAACATGAACACAAACCTTATGCAGACTCCAAGATACACGGTAAACCCCAGTAATAAAACCCAAGGTGTGTTCACTTCCTATACAAACCTAAAATATTTTCTCTTTTACCCATCACATCGAATCTTTGGACGCATGCATGAAGCATTAAATGTAGGTAAAAAAGATAACTAATTGCATAGTTTGTCTATAAATGTCGAGACGAATCTTTTGAGCCTGGTTAGTCCATGGTTGGACAAATTTTGCCAAATAACAACGAAAGGTGCTACAGTAATTTTTCACCCACTTTTCACCAACTGAACACACCCCCAGTAAAATTTAATTTACTGATGCATGGTAAAACCCCTGTCCCTTTTATGTGTCTTCCTGTTTATCGTCTTAGATTTTATCTCTAGCCTACCCCAATTTGCTTAGGACAAAAGATTATGTTATTGTTGTTATATGCATGGTAAAACCCACTAAAATCTAAGGCTGGTTTTCAATGATGCGTGGTTGCATGAGTAGTCGCTTTCACTCGGCAGTTCCGCCATTTGGAAAGGTTGTCTTAACTCTTAGGCTTTGTTTAGATCCTAAATTTGGGATGCAAACTTTGCATGGTAAATATCCCGTCACACTGTAGCAATTTTATTTTTATTTGGTAATAATTGTTCAAATATTGATTAATTAGGCTTAAAATATTCGTCTCGTAAAGTACAACAAAACTGTGTAATTAATTTTTGATTTCATCTACATTTAGTACTCCATATATATGCCGACATTTTGATGTAATGGGGAATCTTCTTTTTGTATAGTAGAATTTGGGGTGGAATTTGGGATCTAAACACGGCCTTAGCCGAACAAAAACATGCCACGGCAGCTTTCTCAGAGCAATCACATGCGCCGTTTTTATTTCACACAGAAGATAGGACAGTGGAACGGGCCGGACGGGCCCAGCCCGACCCAGTGCGTGCAGTAGACGCATCAGAGTCGTTGTCTCGTTGAGACTACACGTGGTAGTATCAATGTGGTCCTGTACTGTACCTGTACGTTCTACACTGTAGCTGTAGCCTGTAGTGTGGTGATTGGTAGGGACTAGGGCGGTGTGCTGGGGTCGCACTGTCGATGGATCAGGGGGCTTGAACGACGGTGGACAGGCAGAGAGGCCCAGGCCTAGGACATTTCTGGTTGGATGGAGGGGAGTAAATGGGTAAACGGCCCCATTCACTTCGTGTGTGGCCATTTTTTCTGTACTTGTGTGAGATGTGCATGTTGTTGGCTCTGATTGGCTCAAATGTTATTTACATTAACATTGGACATCAAGAAGGTACACGACGTCGAGTTTTCTTCAGTAAAGCTACAACGAACAAAACAGGATACGGATGAATGTGTTTTGTTACTTGCTTCAGTCAGAACACATAGTAACCAGTAGTAGTAGAAGCGATGCATTAGCAATTAGCATTACTTACAGGTGATGGGCTCGGTGACGATGGAGGAGTGGTGGTGCGAGTGGTAGCGCGAGTAGAGGAAGTGGTGGTGCAGCGCCCGGTGGAACCAGTAGTAGAGGAACTCCACGGGCCCAGCGTGGAGCAGCGCCATCACGACGGCGCCGTCCGTCCTCCACGCCGGCAAGTGCCTCGCGCTCGGGATCGTCAGGTAGCCCACGTAGAAGAGCAGCCCGTTGAGGATGATCTGGTCGTCCCTGCGAGCATGCATGTCCATGTCCATTTTCTTCGTCAGCGATCGATATGATCCAACAGCTAGCTAGCTATCAACCAGCAGCTAGCAGTCGAGCACGGCAACACTCACCAGCCTCGCTCCCGGTCGACCTGTTCGAACTCGATGCCGCGGTCGACGATGCGGTGCTTGCTGCGCGCCGTCTGGTAGCGGGCGGCGCTGATCCAGATCTGGTTGTGCACCATCCGCAGCAGCAGCGACGGCAGGATGAGTGCGAAGGTCAGGTCGATGTCGCCCCAGCCCCGCGCGAGCACCCGCCGCGCGCCGACGCGCCGTGGACCACCACGGGACCCATCACTAAGTACTGTATGCATGACACTCCACTCATGAATGAAACTAAGGCTGGATAACGAGCCGAGCTGGCTCGGCTCGGCTCGGCTCGTTTTGGCTCGTTAGGATAACGAGCCAGCTCGGCTCGGCTCGTTATCTTAACGAGCCAGAAAGCCAGCTCGGCTCGGCTCGTTATGAGCTCGAGCTGGCTCGTTAGGCTCGCGAGCCAGATATAAAAAATACACAAAATATAATATTTGCATTTATCTAAAGCTTAAAAATATTAATAATATAAAAATAATATATTCAATAACCTTAAATCAAATAAAATATTCATATGAGCTAACATATCATCTATTTGTGAAGTGTAAGACATGAAGTAATACAAAACTAATATAAGTTATGATGACTTTTTCTCTAAAACTACGGCTCCTTTGGCTCGCGAGCGGCTCACGAGCCAGCTCGAGTTGGCTCGTTATAGCTAACGAGCTAAAATCCTGGCTCGGCTCGGCTCGTTATCATAACGAGCCGAGCCGAGCTGAGCCGAGCCAGCCACGAGCCGAGCGAGCTAACGAGCTTCGAGTTTTTCATCCAGCCTTAAATGAAACCTAACCAACAGCTAGCTAGCTGACGATATTATTGTCACTGTCAGTCAGATTACACTCAGAGGCTATGTTTAGTTCCAAATTTTGGAGCATCAAAATTCACTGTAACATTTCATGTGTATTTGGTAATAATTGTCTAATCATTGACTAATTAGGCTCAAAACATTCGTCTCGTAAAGTATAACCAAACTATACAATTAGTTTTTGATTTTATCCACATTTAGTACTCCATATATGTATCGCAAATTTGATGTGACGGAGAATCTTTTTTTACATAGTGCACTTTCAAATGATCTAAACACGTACGTAATTGATGAAGAGCGCATGCATGGCGTGGCACCGCGGTTGGCTTTGATGGCGAGGATCGTCCCTCCATGAGGACCACTGCACGCACCCTTGGACTGAGCGAAATACGAGCGGGGGCGTAATTCCCATCCCCTGTCCATCTCTATCAGATGATCGGATCTGCCGATCTGGTAGTGTAACCATGGTGCCACATGCATGTCTATCCCAAAAGAGCAAGGAGAGCACACACATTTATTTGTACCCAGGATTGTTATGCGCCTGGCTACATTTATATCTCCTACAACTAAAAAGACTAAAAGTAAGACAATCATTTGGTGCGACAAAAGTTTCGCCTCACCTTTGCACCGTCCTCTTGCGACAAATATGGAAAGTCTTGACCCTGATTTGCATGCGCTACAAACATGCAAAGTCTTCACCATGATTTGCATGCGCTCAAACACGGAAAGTCTTGACCCTAATTGCCTCAAACAAGGAAAGCGATCACCCACATCTCACACTTAATTAAACCGCACTCGGGCCACAAATATGAAAGTCTTGACTCAGATTTGCATGCGCTACAAACACGGAAGACCATCGTCGCTCGTCGCTGCACGATCGAGTGCGTCACTCGTCGTTGAACGATCGAGTGTGTCACTCGTCGCGATCGAGCACGTCTTCTTGGCAGAACTCAAGTGTGTCACTCGTCGCTGCACAGAGACGATCGTCACGCGCCCCATGCCTTCCGCCCCTGCACGATCGAGCCGCTCCTACTTCTTCCTCGTCGTGTAGTGGAGAAGCAACAGCAACGGATCGTCCACCATCTGTCTACTGGTGGATGCACCTGTGGCTACATCATCAATCGCCGCAAGGTCGCCGCAAGATCACCTCCCCGTGCGATCTTCCCTCCACGACCTGCTCCATTGTCCTGTCCGTGCGCCCACGCCGTCATCCTCGTCGTGCGCCACACTGCTGCCTCCATGACGCCACACCATCGTCCTCGTCATTCGCCCGCGCTGTGTACCTAGAAACACCGCCGCCTCCATGATGCCCGCGCCGTAGTCCTCGCCGTTTGCCCGCGCCGTGCACCCGAGCCATCGCCCTCGGCTGCCACGCCGCTGTCTCGATGCCACCTGAGTCGTGCACCCAAGCCGTCGTCTTCACGTATGTAGACCGATCGACATCACTCGTCCTCCATCACTCGCCGTTCATGATGTTATACAACCATAGTTCATGATGCTGCAGACGTTCTTGTTATATAGTTAATCATCTATTTGTTCGATATTGTGTGCCTGCGCACTGGATGCTATTGTTTTTTTAGCATAGTTAGCCCTTTGTTTGTACCAATCTCGTTTCAAGTAGCTCGAGCCTTATTTATTTACTGATAGTCTCAATTCATGAGCTTAGTGTACTTAGATACTTTACTAGTGAAATATATTAAATACTTTTCTCTTGTCTACTTTGTTTATGGCCACTGAATTTTTGGCTTGCTATTTTTATTACACTAAATGGTATTAAGATGTTTGGCATTAGGTCATTGCATCTCCATACCTCGCTCGCTGAATTGGTGTCCCCATAACAGCAACACCAAGCTAGATCAGAAGTCTATCTCTGCACTGCAAAATGTCTGTGGATTGATCTTTGTTTATTTTTGAACAATCTGGTATCAGCAGGCAAGAAAAAGAATGATGATTTCTCACTGAAGTTAAATCTTAAAAAAGAGGGAATGCAAGAACTTGCCCTGAATTGTTGCAATTTATTACCATAGCTTACATTTGTAAACTCTACAGGATGAGTCAATAGTTAGCATTGATACACTGATGCTTGATGCAGAGCACAATCAGCTGCCATGTTATTGTGCTTAACATAATGATATTGTAACTAAGGTAACTTTTAAAATCTTGGCATGGCCATGTTGAGTCCACGTTATAAATATGAAGCTCAGATAATTTTACTGAAAAAATAGGAATATGACAAGTAGTTCAGTTTTCAGACTACCAAAAATAGAAAAATGACAACCAGTTCAGTTTTCTTAGAACGTGACAATTCATAGACATTGTTTTCTTAAAATAAATTGTGGTCCTCTCTTTTCAATTGGATAAATGATGATGTAAAAAAAAGTTAACAACCAACCATGTCTCTCCATCACATGTTTTCTTAAAAAACACAGTGAATAGTCCACAAAAATGTGACAAGGCATTACCTATTTGTTAATTATCTGAGTCAACAAAAATTTAGAAATTTCTATATAGTAGAGTCGATGAGCCTACAACGTCATGCTCTTCGTGACCGTGTTAATCTTACGAACTTTGCTTTTTTTATTGATGTCATTTTAACGTGAATATTTAATTTCACAGTATTATTATCTTATTGTGCGATCTGTGTATTTTTAATATAAAAATTTAGTTGTCCCGTAGCAACGCACGGGTATGCTACCTAGTGCTTATTATATTTCAGAAGAAGATGAAAAAAAATGCTTGAACTTTGTCTCCAACATAAGAACACGAAATGATGATGAGCTTTTTATTTTATTTTACTTTCTTATATAACAAATTGCCCCTTGCGGCCCCCTTCTTTAATTTACTAGGCAATAATAATAAATACGGAAAAGTATGAACAGTTCTTTCTTTTTTTGTGGGACGTTATTATCTACTACTGTAGAGAAACGTGTTGATGGCTTGATAAATGTGATGGACTTAAGCAAGCCAAAAGCTATATAAGGCCTATGGGGACAATGTAACAGCGTCCTAAAAAATAATGACAACGCCGTCATCACCATCTTTGAAGTGAAAAAAAGAGGGCAGCACACTGTCATCGCCTCCTTGCAATTGCAAATTAAAAGGCAGTTACATATGCATGAATTAGTGCTAGAATAATCTCGTTTTAACCTACTCACGTACGCCCGACGACGAACACACACAGTAACCTCCTAGCTGCTCACCATCACGCAAGCAAGCAGTACAGACGACGACGTTAGTCCTACAGCTAGCAACGAAACCGCGCCGGCGCATGCACACAGCCATGGCGGCCGTGTGTTGCTTCCGACGCATCGCATAGATGATAGATCTCACACGCCGGCGAAAACCGAGGAAGAAGATGAAGAATACGAAGATGAAAGAGGAGAGTCGAAAGCATCATGCACGCACGCATGCCTTACGTACGCACCTTGAAGTTGCCAAGCCTCTGCCATGGCCATTCAGTCAAAGGGCCCGGCCTGGTGGCCATGGCGAGATGCCCCCCTCCCTTTGCTCCTGTGTGCGCTAGTGTGGTTAGACACCCAGGACCCCCAGAGGCCAGAGCACCTCGCGTCCGCTCCTCGCCAAGCGCTCTCTCGTCTTGCTCTACAGTCGACCTCCCTAGCGGTTTATAACCGCGCAGGCCGGGCAGGCTCGGCCGCTGGCGCACGTCTCTTCCTCTCGTTTTCACTAGTCTACGGTCGCCGTCGAGGATGATGCCCCACCCCTTCGTTCATTGCTTCTCTTTCTGTCCTCTACGAACACCTTGTGTGCCGATCTCACAGAGAATAGCCCGTTCTTATTGAAATGTCAAGCTGCTATGTCATTCATCCCCTCATGTACCGGTATACTCAAGTCCCGTTTGGTTTGGGTGTGTTAAAGTTTGACTCCATCATATCAATGTTCCCTTAAATGCATGGAGTACTAAATGCAGACTAATTGCATGTATGTCGGCAGAGATTAGAAGTAATTTATGAGACGAATCTATTAAGCCTAATTAGTCCAAGATTAAAATTTTTTGTCAAAAAAGACGAATCCTAAATGTAGACTAATTGCATGTATGCCGTCGTTGTTTGAGCTGGATCGGAAGCTTCGAATCCTAGAGATGAGGATGAAATATTCCGACCTGGTGATCTGACAAATTGTTTATAAGACTAAGGAGTACAATTTGTTTATATCGACAAATCTTGTCACGCTATTTCTTCGTTACACAATTGAACGACCATTTACTTAGCATGACGTGAACACTTATTTTATCTTGAACTGAACTGCCTACACCGGCTCCCTGTGACCCCCCCTCGCGTCGTAAATTGTACTAACGAATATGGATCGTGAGTTCGTGACTGGAGCATGACAGGATGTAGTGCTCGGAGGCCCCGACGCGCAGATGCAGATCGTCGATAATGTGAGGACTTTATTGAGTACGTGCTGCCGGTAAAAAACCGAGCTAGCTGTAGCTACTGAATGGGCCTTATTTTTCTATAGTGGGCTGAATCGTTCGTAGAAGTGAGTACGGTGGCTAAACCACGATTTTGCTAATGGGCCGTAGTCACCGATTTCTTACTCAGTTTATTTACGAGTCCTGGGCAGAAAAGAAAAAAAAAATGAACCAATCTTCCTCGATGCAAGTTTGCTAAGTCTGGAGGACCGGTTCATCACACATCAATAGACAATCCAAGCAAACCTTTGTATGATCTGCTCATGTTCTGCTGCGAGAAATTTCTACGAGTCCAGAAGCAATCAAATCTTACTCATTCAAATTTCAAACAGACTTGCATTTCCCCACGCGCGCACGAGAGATGGCTGTCTGTACAAGACAGTAGAAATATGCGCCCGTTCCAAGCAGCGACTAGCTAGCGTTTACAATGAGTTACAATCGCTGAATGCGACAAAGCTTGGACGATCGGAAGTGACGTGCAAAAGTGGCCTCCATCGGATTGGATTAGTGTAGTTCTTTTACGGGGTGTTTAGTTTCAACCCAAAAAATTTTCATCACATCACATCGAATGTTTGACACATACTCCCTCCATGCTGGTAAAAGAAGTCGTTTTGGACAAGGTTTGAGTCAAATATTGGGAACATAAATCATGAATAACTTTTAAGTCGTTGAGTTTGAAAATATGAAAACAATATGAATAGATTTGTCTTGAAATATACTTTCATAAAAGTATACATATATCACTTTTGAATAAATATTTTTATAGAAAAATGAAGTCAAAGTTATGCTTTGTAGACCGTGTCGTTGTCTAAAACGACTTCTTTTACCAACATGGAGGGAGTACATGAAATACTAAATGTAGACGAAAAAAACTAATTACACAGTTTGGTTGGAAACCACAAGACGAATCTTTTAAGCCAAATTAGTCCATGATTAGTCTTAAGTGCTACAATAACACACATGTGCTAATGATGGCTTAATTAGGCTTAATAAATTCGTCTCACGGTTTCCAAGCGAGTTATGTAATTAGTTTTTTAATTAGTATCCGAAACCCCTTCTGATATTCTATCTATACTATAAAAGAGCGAAGGAATTGAAAAATACCTGTTACTCGGTAATTCCTACTCACCCTATGTTTTAGCCCTTAGATCATAGATCCAACGCATCTAATCTCCCGTCCTAACCTGACAAACGGACCCGGCCGGAAAACTTTTAATTCTTTACGCGTGTTTATACTGTGTTTTCTCGTATCGCTATTTTTTCACACCAAAAAGAATACCCAGTAGTCCACCTATCATAGAAATATTGCAGACGCAATGGCTGACGTTTGGGAGGAGGATGGCTCGTGTAGGGTTAGGATCTTGTCAGGGAGAGAAAGCGAGACACCTGGTGGGTGCGCCTGTTAGCACGGGCGCCTTGTCTGGTTGCGTTCCAACTCGTACTGCGGGATCGGTGTGGTCCTGTCCCTTGTAAGACACTACCAGCCCGCCGCAGAGACTCCCCAAGACGGCGTGTGTGGACAACTGTCTAGGTTGTTGCGGAGCTTGAATAGAGGAACGATCGTCACCAATGATGTATGGAGATCAAAATAGAAGAGTCACCTGTGATGAACTCCAACGGAGATGAAGTAGAATAACTACAGCAGTAATATACTCCAACTTCAACGGAGACCAATGGAGATCGAAGTAGAATAGCTCCACCTCTGATGAAATCCAATATGATTCAAAGCATAACAACTACAGTTGTGATCGGAGATTAAAGTAGAGCTTCTGAGGACGTTGCAAAGAACTGAACCACAAGCACTTACTTTGGCCGAGAGGTTACTCCAGCCGGCACATCTGGTGTAAAGTTTCTGAGAACAGCATCAAACATGGCAGGATTAAGTGGTTTTGCAGCAACAGTAATAGCCTTCTCATTTTTCTTGATAACTGACTCGTCAGCCACATCGAATTACTATAAAAGAGTGAAGGAATTAAAAAATACCTGTTACTCGGCAATTCCTACCCACCCTATGTTTTAGCCCTTAGATCATAGATCCAACGCATCTAATCTCCCGTCCTAACCTGACAAATGGACCCGGCCGGAAAACTTTTAATTCTTTACGCGTGTTTATGTTGTGTTTCCTCGTATCGCTATTTTTTTCACACCAAAAAGAATACCCAGCCCACCTATCCGTTACGAACAATATCGATTCATTAGTGTCATATGCACACACGTATAACCTCGTGGTGCGAGACGGGAGCAGCGGCGGCATCCTGTGGCAGTCGTTCGACCACCCGACGAACACGCTGGTACCGGGCGTGAAGATCGGCCGCAACCTGTGGACGGATACGGAGTGGTACCTCCAGTCCTAGAAGGCGGCCAACGACCCGTCGCCGGAGACCTTACGCTACATGGCTGTCACGAGGGGCGAGCCACCGAAGATCGCGATGGTGGACTCAAGCGGCGCCACCAGGTTCCGCACGGTAGTATGGAATGGGCTATGGTTTAGCGGCATCCCAGAGATGGCGTCCTATGTCGACGAGTTCGCGCACCTCACCAAAAAACTGCATGCAACACATCACATTTTCATATCCCTTACCGACTAACTATCCAAATGTCATCTGAATTATCAAAAAAATGTTAGATTAAAAAAATACAAAAAATAAAAGGATAATAAAATAATAACAATTTAAGCTAAAAAATGAAAAATTAATACGATGGCCCTGTTCGGCAGGCTGTTTTTTTGGCTTATAAGCCGGCTGTGGCTGATTTGCTGTGAGAGAAAAACACTGTTCCACGGCTGATAAGCCGTGCTGATAAGCTCAGCCGAACAGGGGGGATAGCTGTGAGAGAAAAACACTGTTCCACGGCTGATAAGCCGTGCTGATAAGCTCAGCCGAACAGGGGGATATCTTCTACGTACGTGCGTGCACACCACCAAGATACTTTCTAAAAAAAAGAAACGTACACCACAGGGACACCTCCAAAAGGAAGAAAATTCTGTGGGCAATGGGTGCACAGTCCTGTCCATGCGCTCCTAGCTTGGATGGTTGCCACATGGTGTCTTGAGAAAACCAAATGGCTGAGAGAGGAGTCTCCTCCGTTGAATCTGAATAGCTGGTGCCTTAAATCACGGAGGCAGTTACGGTGACAAACTGGTGGACGTGAGATTTAATTAACTATCCACGTGTCAACATCCCCCATGGGGCGCACGGACGGGATAGACGCTACTTCCTCCATCCCAAATTATAAGACGTTTGACTTTTTTGATCCCAAGTTTGATCATTCGTCTTATTCAAAAAATTTGAGCAAATATAAGCAAATTTAAGTCATTCTTAAAGAACTATTATTAATAAAGCAAGCCACAACAAAAGAAGTGATGTTTTGCAAAATTTTTTGAATAAGACGAGTAGTCAAACTTGATGTCAAAAAAGTCAAACGTCTTATAATTTGGGATGGAGGGAGTATCCTTCATGTTCAGTGTTTAATGAAAACATGCTCTTTCCTTTTTTTTTTGTCTCCCAAAAGAAGAAAATCGTTGCTGCCTAATATTACAATGTAAGCTTCTCGTCATATCTGTAATTATTCAATTATTCATATTCCATGCAACTCAATTTATCTGATTCTAGAGTCATCTTCCGTATTAGTTTGTTAATTTCTCATTGGTGGAAAGGTATATCAGCACGCATTCTGAAGTGATTTTTGACTAACTTGTTGTTTTTATTAAAAATGAACGAGATAGGAGGACTACCTCTTGTAACAAAAAGAAGGTGAGCTAAGGTGGATCATTACTGGAACGGTGGTTTTTGCTAACTTGTTTTAGAACTTTGTGAGATTAATCTTTTTAACCTTTTACACTTGCAAGGACCCGTGGTTGGAACCATTACTGTTAATTGACGATTTTATGATGCATCAGGTAAAACGAAATAGATGTGAATTTTTTTTGAAATAAAAAATAGATGTGAAATCTCTACTGTCTTTTCAATGTTATTTTGAGCACCGCTCCTTTTTTTACTTGAATGATATCCCATCGATGCTGATTACAATTACACCTTGATGGATCAGATAATCTGATGAGGTTTTAAGACACAAAGTGCACTCAGTGGCAAGAAAACCTCTTCTCATAAAAGGTTAGTCAATTTAATGATATTTTCAAAATTAACGAACTTTACATTTGTGCAAATAGTCGCCAAGTTAGGGGTGAAATGGAGGAGTAATTATAGTAATTACTCCAACCAACCTGTCTTCATGAATTCCCATAAAACATCCGATGTGACACCCAAAAACTTTTCACCTCCCAACTAAATACCCCTTTATGGCAACTCCAATCAAACTCCTACGTGAGTCTTCATCCTATTTTGAGAGCTCAAACACATTAAAAACCTCTCCAACCGAACCCTTATTCAACCCCCGATGGATGAGGGACTCTCATTTCTCTCTCATGAACCCCAGATGTAGGAGTCCCTCATCCTCCTTTCTCTCTTCCATAAAGCTAGCAAGTGAGACCGATAAACAGAGTCCATGATAATCCTATCCTACTATAAAAAGCGAGTTTTTTAAGAGGATCTCCCTGCGTAATAACCGTTTGATCTAGACTTCGTGCTATATGAGCCCTCCGTCGTACGTGATCTTACATGTAAGATGTAAACGTGCATAACTCAATCTCACACACCTACAATCCTAAATAGACTCCACGATCTCTCTATCTCCGCGTCAGGACTCCCCTCTGGACCCCGAAAAGGAAACCAAGATTCAATCTTACGTGTTACAATCCCACCTACAAACGTCTATAATCCTACCCGTTTTTAAGGAGCGATCGTCCCAGAGCCGATCTTCTCGCTAAAGCTAACAAATCACTTTGTCGTTGCCCTGGCTGGAAAGATCATGTTGTACGGCTTCGTGGCTGCCCAGGACCTCCTGTAGCCTCTACGCAAATACGTGTTGAACCGCACCCGCGACAACCCTCTCATGCTCCACCGCAATCCAGACGACCCATCCTCGCCGCTGCCCATACGGATGACTGGCCCTAAGAGGGCCATCTACCTACAAGCTCGTGCCCTTATCGAGTATGACTTGTGGATCAAGAGGGCAACAGCGACTTGCAGCTCATCGACGGGGCTGCCACCTTTACCGAGCTGAACGTGTTCCACGGAACCTACACGCAACGGATCCGTGGCGACGCCGACCATGGTGCGGGCGTGCGGCGGTGGACATCAACTTGGCACTCCTCCGCCACGCGGTGGAAGCCAGGATACAGGTCAGCGTGACGAGAGTGCCGGCGAGTGGCCTGAGCTTCTCGCTGTCCTGCTATGGCAGCAGGATAATGCACGAGATCAAGCTCTTCGACGGCGTCGTTGATCGGCCAGGGAACATCAAGAGATCAGGCGACGTCAAGAGCTTCGTGGTTGCCGTGGTGCACATGTCTCCTCTGATCATGTGCTTCAAGGTTAACCCCATGACCGTGTTACCAAAAATCGACGGTATAGACATCAGCCCCCCACTCTAGACTGGCGTGACTCATTAATATAATTTTATAAACTTTTTAAACATTTTATGGATCAAATATGTAATTAACGATTATATTTAAAAAAATTGTTGATGATATATATGAATTGAAATGTCGAGAATTCAATTAATATTCTCATTGTATTTGAAATAGTTTTCATACACACGTACGTGTCGCACGTGCATAAGTAGAGAAAATTTAGGAGATCAGTTGGAATACCCTGAGAAGTAGGGGATGAAATATGGATGAAGGACTCTTATTTGAAGGAATAGGAGGGCAAAATTTGAGGGATTGGTTAGAGTTACCCTTACTCTATGGTCTCCTACTCTATGATAAAGTCAGCTCCCTCCCCGGCCCGGTCCGGCCTTTATCGGAAAGGCGAACGACAAGTCCTTTTCCGGGAGCGTGCGGGCATGGCCGCATGGACCAAGCCACCACCACTATGCTCGTCACCTCCCATGTCCTTGTCCTGCTCTGATCAGTACCAACACAAACCTCTCGAGCTGTGCCCTCCCAATCCCATACTAATCCCCTATTAGTACAAATGTTACCCGTAGATGTGTTTACGTGCGACGTCAACGGTCGACATCTGGATCCTGCTGAGAGTAGTTGCAATGCAATGAGATGCATTGGGTCACGACGAAAAAGCAGCGGCGCCTGCTGAGTGCTGACGACGACGACAACGCCGTGGACCACGCATGCATGCGTGATGCATCGTACGCGTTGAAGTGGGCAAAGCCACGGACGTACGTGCGCGCGCCCTGTCCCCCTGTGCGTGCACGTTGGCACGTGAACATCCACATCCACCCGGCACATGCACATGCATGTCAGCGCTCAGGGCAACCAACGACACGACGACTGCACATGGGTATGCGAGCGACCGCTGCTACGACTGAGCGCTAGCTGCCAGCGCCCAGCAGAGATCAATCAGCAGGGTTACAAATCCAAAATATTTCCTCTTACACCCATCACATCAAATTTTTAGACGCATGCATGAAGCATTAAATATAGATAAAAAAGATAACTAATTACATAGTTTGTCTGTAAATGTCGAGACGAATCTTTTGAGCCTAATTAATCCATAGTTAAACAAATTTTGTCAAATAAAAACGAAATATGCTACAATAACTTTTCACCGACTGAACACACCGTGAAGTCTCCACGGTTTTGTTAGCGGCAGCGCCCTGCGCCCTGCGCCCTGCGCCTGCGCGAGAGAGATGCACGGCACGGGATGGGCAGATGCCCCCGTGCGACGCGTAAAGGCGGGCGGACGCCGTTTTTGAGGGGATCCCACCAGGCTTTTTCGACGGGGACAAAAAAAAAAAAGTCAGCGACGACAGCGGGCCTGGGTCCTTTTCGCCTGCGCCGCATGGCTTTCTGTGTGGTGGGGTGCCGGTGCCGCGGACGACGGCCGGACGCTGCTCGCTCGCCCTCGCCGCGCCGTCCCACCCATCCATCCATCATCGCTCTTCCCTTTCCCCGTGCCGACGAACAGCGTCAAACATCATCAGCCCGCACGCTTGCTTCGATCGATCCGGCAGCATGGGCCATGGGGGGCGCGGCGCGGCAGCGGCCAGGCGGCCTGCGCTGCAGCAGGCACTGGCGGGCATCGTGTCCGTGGACCACTGGCGGAGCCAGGGGGGGGCAGGCAGGGGCCATGGCCCCCCCCCAACGTCACAGCAAAAAAATTTTAGGTGGTATATAATTCAATAATCCATATTAGAAAGATATAATAAAAGCTTTGTCATATATTTTTTGATGACTTCTGGACAACAAAATTACAAAAATTTGTATTTTATCTTTGGATGAGCTCATCCATAGTATAAAAATCCAAATAAATAAACTACACTCAATTATTTTATGGTTGAAATTCTTCGACCGGCCCCCCTATCCATAGTTTCCGGCTCCGCCACTGCCGTGGACTGCGCACTGCGGAGGCAAGCGCCACTCGATGGATCGCTCGAGTAGCAAGCAGCAGCGTCTTCAATTCGTGCGTCGCAGACTCGTACTCGATCGGTACTCCTGCTGTTCCATACAGTGGCGTACACAATCTGCGCGTAGCTTTTCGTGGGCTATGATTATTTTCATGCCATACTATGATCTTGCTTGCTGCTGTGGAGCGGCATCGAGATTGTGCGACTTGCCTTGCCTCGAGCGACCATGGCATTATTGGTATGATACGAACGTGCTGTTGGAATGCTCAATGCATGCGTGCTCCTACCTGGACTTGCGGTCTGCGGTGAAGAATATATACTGGAGGATGAATATCTCGGAAAAGGTAAGAGGTGAAGAAATTACGCTACATAAATATGAAACCATTTCTATTCTTCACCACAGAAATATATTGGATTCGGTCGTGCCGGGACTACAAAATGAAGGTGCGCGTGGAATGCGCAGCATTAGACAACATGCTAATGAGATGAAATAAACATAAAAACAAGAGAAGAAGATCACCTATTGATCGAATCAAAAAGATCACCTTGTTACTCGTTTGTTTATATTATACTATATGGGAAATTATTTCCTACTCCCAGGGAGTAGTTACTCCCACGTGTATATGTCTTGATTTAGGGCGTATATGGCTCGACGAAGTGTATGTAAATGGAGTATATCATCATACTAGACCATATAGGGTACTATGTATGTCAAGCATGCAAGTATACTTAAAATATATGGCTATACTTATTTTATATGCTACTGTCATAGTATTAAATAATATATTAAAAAATATGGGTTTTTTTGAAAAATTTTCACATAGTAAAGATCTGGACTATCTTAATATGAGTATATCAACGTACTCAAATTGATAAATGAGTATGTACACATATGCAATATGATTTATTGATCATGGGAGTAACTACTCCCGGAAGTATATAAAATGCACCTATATTATATTATATATATAAATATAAATATAAATGCAGAATCCTTGTTGCCAACTTAAGCCACGTCGTTCTTTTGAATGATCATTATTTTAGCCTTTTTATAACCAGAAAATTAATCGTTCCAACTAGTACTACGTAAACAGATACTGTATACGTATACCTGGTTCCACGACTAAATAAAAAGCTGAGTAGGTCAAACCAAATATACTAATCATCCATACGCATAGTTGTGCTCTTACTTTGACGTCGACTCATTCGACCCAACGATAAGTCGATAACCAAAGATTAGACCCCATCCAACAAGAGCCCTGCCAAAATAAAGCAACCTGATGGATGCTACTTTTCAGTCTTTTGTAAAACTTTACTCCCTCCCTCCCTCCTAAAATATCTGTCATTTTCGTTTTCTGACAAACAACTTTGACAAAATAGATATTAAAAAATATTAATATTTATGGTAGATAATTAGTATAATTGGAAAGATCTTTTAATAAATTTATTTAGAGATACAAATGTTACACGTATTTTCTACAAATCGAGTCAAACTTATGGCACGAAAACAAAAAACGACAAATATTATGAGACGGAAAGAGTACACCCTATCACATCGGATATTTAGACACATGCATGGAGTATTAAATATAGACTAAAAATAACTAATTACACATATTACGTGTAATTTGTGAGACGACATTTTTAAGCCTAATTAGTCTACGATTTGACAATAAAATGCTACAGTAATACATATATTAATGATGGATGAATTAGACTTAATAAATTTATCTCGTAGTTTACTACAGATTCTATAATTTATTTTCTTATTATCAAACACTTCTGATATCTTTACGCAACATTCGAGGTGACACCCGAAACTTTGCACCGTTGGCCTTACTCGAGTGAAAGAATCCCAACCCCCGCCCCCTGCCTGACATAAAGCTCTAGGCTGTGTTGAGTTGGGAAAAAATGGTTAAAAAGTTACTTAGCATCTTTCGTCGTTATTTGGCAAAATTTGTCCAACCATAGACTAACCAGGCTCAAAAGATTCGTCTCGACATTTACAGACAAACTATGCAATTAGTTATCTTTTTACCTATATTTAATGTTCTATACATGCGTCCAAAGATTCGATGTGATGGGCGGAAGAGAAAATATTTTAGGTTTGTATGGGAAATGAACACACCCTAGCCACTTTTTGGGCAGACACCAGAAAGCAACAGCACTACTACACCTGAGCCCTAGCTAGAGTTAGAGTAGCTAGCTCCAGCTTAGCTGCCCACTAATCTGTATTCCCTCTATCCTAATTTATTTGTTATTTTTTATTTCGATATCATAAGTTTAATTTGATTTATAGAAAATACATATAACATTTGTATCTTCAAATAAATTTATTAAAAAATAGATTTAAAGATCTTTCCAATGATACTAATTATATATCATAAGTATTAATATTTTTAATATATATTTTGTTAAAAAGTTATTTTTCGAAAAGCGAAAACGACAGATATTTAGGAACGGATGCAGTACAGTACTATGCTTAATGCTACTTGATTCGATGCAAACTCCGCTGCACAACTAGAGATGCCCTCGCACTGCACTGTCAGGTCAGGTGCCCTTTGCAGTTTGCACCCGTCGCGTCCGCGTCTGCATCGGTCCCTCTCCTCCAGCTCCAGCTCCAGCTCCAGCGAAGCGACATCGGTCCCTCTCCTCCAGCTCCAGCGAAGCTCCGCGTCTGCATCGGTCCCTCCAGATGCCCGCCCCAAAAGCACTCTGCGTCGATCAGATACGCGCAGCCATGGTTGTGAGGTTGCTGTGTGGCGTGGCATCGGGTGATGGCCGAAAGGTTAGAGAACAAATGGCCATTTGGGCGCCGGGGCCCGGGGGTCATTATTGGTCTCCCGGGGCTCGTGCGCGGGCGCCGGGCGGCTCATGGGAATCTCGGGCGCGAGATTGTCTTCACGTGCCGGATCGCGTTCGGTCCACGCCCGCCCATCGTGCGCCGCATGGGCAGCGGATCCGTATCGCTCGGTGATTGTTGCCAGAACATTTGAAAGATCAATGCTGATACTATATACTACACATGTATATGGAGCAGAGCAAGCCAGTATTTTCATACTCTCTTCATTTTTTTCTAAATTTTTTTATTAATATTTTTCCTCAGCTTACTCCCTATATCCCCAATTAACTATCGTCATTAGTTTCTGTGCCGAAGATTTGACTCGACTTATAGAATATAGTGCAACATTTGTATCTTTAAGTAAATTTATTAAAAAATAAGATTCAAATATCTATCTAATAATATTAATTATATACCATAAATATTAATATTTTTTATATTTAAAAAAGTTGTTTCTTCAGAAACGAAAACGACACACTTACGGAGGGTGTACATCCATTTTGATTCCCTCGTAATGAATCGGGCTGTCTATTATTAGCCCCATGGTCAGGACGGGTCAACGTGGTTGGTACTCGTACTAGCACATCTGAACCGTGGAGATCCCTGATTGAGGCCATGTTTTTTCAAAAAAAAATTAAGATTTCCCATCATATCGAACGTTTGACACATGTATGAAGTATTAAATGTAGATGAAAAAAAACTAATTATACAGTTCGGTAGAAAACCACGAGACGAATCTTTTGAGTCTAATTAATCTATAATTAGACACTAATTGATAAATACAAGGCCCTGTTCGGCAGGCTGTTTTTTTTGGCTTATAAGCCGCCTATGGCTAATTTACTATGAGAGAAAAACGTTGTTACACGGTTGATAATCTGTACTGATAAGCTTAACTGAACAGGGAAACAAATGAAAGTGTTAAAGTAGTTAAACTAAAAAAAAATTTCGCGAACTAAACACCCCATTGCGACGCTTACCTGCGTCCACGCGTACTTTGATACGATTTGATGTACACGAACCACGAACTGGCCAATGGTTTTGCTGCTCAGAGTACGATCCATGCTGCCGTAAAGGACCGCCCGACCTGGTTTTTTGTGCTCAGAGGTCAAAGCTCTACTGGACGGTGCGGTACAATGGCGCTAGTACCCTGCTCGCGTCTTGTTCCTGAGTACGGCTTCTTTCTTCCCTGCCTGCACGTCCAGATGTGACTGCCTATCTTCGCACTGAACTACTAGGCCTGGTTTTAGATGGCAAATTTTTTCAACTCTAACTACTCGTTTGTATTTGATAATTATTGTCGAATCATGGACTAACTAGGTTTAAAAAATTCATCTCGTGATTTACTACTAAACTGTGCAATTAGTTATTTTTTTACCAACATTTATGTTTCATGCATGCGTCCAAAAATTAATGTGATGGAAAAAGTGTGAAAAAACTTATAATTTGGGAGCGATCAAAATAAGGCCCTACTCATTGGGAGAACAATTTTTTTAACTTGGGCCTTGTTTAGATCCCAAAATTGGGGTACCCTGAATTACTGTTTGACACTAGCAATTTTGTTTTTATTTGATAATAATTGCCCAAACATTGATTAATTAGGCTCAAAATGTTCGTCTCGCAAAGTACAACAAAACTGTGCAATTAGTTTTTGATTTCATCTACATTTAGTACTTCATGCAGGTACCGGCATTTTGATGTGATGGAGAATCTTCTTTTTGCATAGTAAAATTTAGAGGTGAATTTGGGAAACTAAACATGGCCTTGTTTAGTTCGCCAGATGTGACTGTCTTGCTTTGTTGACGAAATTTTTTGGAAAATTATACCTTAGCACTTTCGTTGTTATTTAGCAATTAGTGTTTAATCATGGTCTAATTAGGTCTAAAAGATTCGTCTCGTGAATTTTGTCTAAACTGTGTAATTAGTTTTATTTTTTATCTATATTTAATGTTTTATGCATGGGTCCACAGATTCGATGTGACGGAAAATCTTGAAAAAATTTACAAAATTTTGAGAACTAAAAAGGCCCTTAGGGGCAGTTTGGTTCTACGCCATGCCCAGCCACGCCCAGTTGTGACGAGTTATGACGGCGGCGGCAAAAACTAGCGCCATAGTCTGTGGCGAAAAAACAATATTGCATATGGCTGCCAAACACTCTGCATGAACCAAACACCAGCCTATTAAATGGTGGCGGGCCACATGTATGGCGAGGCAGAGTGTGGCGTCAAACCAAACACTCCCTTAAACAGACGATTGCTGAGCCAAATCGCGAGCAACAAGAATATTTAAAAACTCTGGGAGGGGGTTCAACCAAACAATGGACTGTCTCGGGTCCCAACTCATACCAAGCCTAGCAATCTCATGAGCTACTAAGTTACAAGAGCATGGAATATTTGGAACGCAATCACATCTAAATTGATCAGCAAGAAGCTCCTGTATACCTTTGAACAAAACACCTTCTGGAGCTAAATCTCGAGTATTTTGTGGCCAGCGCTTCCCTCAACAGAGCACATTCAGTCTCCAACTCCACTCTGAAAATTCCATGTACCTCCGCTGCCTCCAAAGCAAATCTGCAAGCCAATGTTTCAGCCATCATCGCATCACATACAGAACTAACATTTGTCGTTCCCGCCACACTGCCTCACCGCTGCTATTTCTTATGATGAAGTCGCAAGATCCTGATAACGTCTCAGCTTTGAAGGCTCTGTCAAAAATTATTTTTAGCCGATCCTCAGCTGGCATCTCTGAAATGTCCTAATGGCTAGAGGGGATGAATAGCCTATAAAAATTTCTACAACAACATTAAGCAATTTGGTTAGACAATTATGAGGCGAAGCAATTCTTGTACTAGCCTATTAAAAATGTAAGCCACCTACCACAATTCTAGTATCTATAGTCTCTATGCACACAAAGCTAGGTCACTATCACTAAGTTAGTGAGCTCTCAAAGACTAACTAAAGAGCCTCACTAACCACTAAACAAGACACAAGCTAGCTCTCAAAACTAATTACACTAAAGAGAGGTAGGAGGGTTATACCGTCATGGCAAAGAGATGATCAATCAAGCAATCACAATGAATACCAAGAAATCCTCGAAGACAAGATGACATAATCACCCTGTTCGCTTATACTGAAATTTAGCTTATGCTGATGCTTACGCTGATTTGCTGTAAAAGGAAAACACTGTTCATTGACTGAAAAGTAGTCCAAGCGAACAGGGTGAATGATTTTTCACTGCTTGTCGACAAGCTAATCCCCGTTGTGGCGATTCACTCACTAGGAGGTTCACACGTTAATAGGCATCACATGCCTAACCCGCAACCGGGTGCCGCACAACCAACACAAGATGAGGATCACACAAGTCACGAGCAATCCACCAGAGTACCTTTTGGATTTCCGCCGAGGAAAGGTCAAGAACCCCTCACAATCACCACGATCGGAGCCGAAAACAAACACCTTCCTCCGCTCAACGATCTTCGTTGCACCAAGCCATCTAGGTAGCGGCAACCACCAAGAGAAACAAGTGAATCCCGCAGCGAAACACAATCACCAAGTGCCTCTAATGCAATCACTCAAGCAATGCACTTGGATTCACTTCCAATCTCACAAAGATGATAAATCAATGATGGAGATGAGTGGGGGGCTTTGGTTAAGCTCACAAGGTTGCTATATCAATGCAAATGGCCAAGAGAGTGAATTAGAGCCAGCCACATGCCTTTTATAGAGCCTCCAAACGAATAGAGTCGTTGGCTCTCTATCAGTGCTGAAATCGGGGCGGCCGGACGCGCTGATCGAATCGACTGGACTCAGCCTCAGCGTCCGGTCAACAGATTCAAGCCACGTGTCCCTGAGCGTTCAACCTCAGCCGCTGATCTCCAATGGCTACCAGCCTTCCCAACACGGTTAAGTAACGACCAGATGCGGCGATCAACAAACCGGACGCACCGGTGCACAGTTAGCCCGCGCACGCGCTAAGCCGCCAAATGCAGACTGGACGCGCCGCTCCACTCCAGCCACCGCGCGTCAGGTCACTTCCAGAGAGGTTCCAGAGCGCCGAAACCACGATTGAACGCGTCAGATGTACCTCAACTGGACGCATGCCAGCGTCTGATCCGTTCTTCTCCTCTGCGCACCAAGTTTCGTGCCCGACGTCAGCGTACGTCATCCCCTGATCGGACGCAGGCCCTGCGCGTCCGGTCACTTTTACTGTGTTGAGTCCGGTCGCTGGCTAGACCGAGCCTGAGTGTGCCAACTCCTCTAAAATTGACCGGACGCACCACCACCAAGTCCGGTCAATTTGTGACAAGTGTCTGGTCGATCAAAAACACCTCTTTTTGATCTCCAACTTCACCACCCTTGCTCAAATGTGCCAGCCACCAAATGTTTCACCTTGTGCATGTGTGTTAGCATATTTTCACAAACATCTTCAAGGGTGTTAGCACTCACTAGAATCTAAATGCATATGCAATGAGTTAGAACATCTAGTGGTACTTTGATAACCGCATTTTACGATGAGTTTCACCCCTCTTAATAATACGGCTATCTATCCTAAATGTGATCACACTCGCTAAGTATCTTGACCACCAAAATAAAAAAAACTCCTATCAAGTTTTACCTTTGCCTTGATCCTTTTGTTTTTCTCTTTCTTCTTTTCCAAGCCGAGCACTTGATCACCATGGCCAATCACCACCATCAACATGATCTTCATTTGCTCCACCACTTGGAATAGTGCTACCTACCTCATGATCACTAGAGCAAATACGTTAGCACATAGGGTTTCATCAATTCACCAAAACCACACTAGAGCCTTCAATCTCCCACCTCAGCTGTTGTCGGATGCCTGCATGAGTCTGTTGTTGCACTTCCTTTACATTTTCATCTTGTATCTCCATCACCATGCATAGGACTGCTCCACACATCTCCTGACTTGAGATTAGTCTCTCTCCAGCATTCATTTTATTCCTAACATCCCACATTTTCCACAGGAGTGTTGTCACCTTAAGACATATATCCGTCTCTAGGTCTAGCACAGACTTCACAAACTCAATAGCAGATTGGGCCTCAAGCAATTGCTGCCGCACATCTTCTAGCTGCAAACCCCTCCAACATGCGCGTACGTACTTGCATTTGAGAAAACAGTGACCTCCATCTTCATCAAGGCGCCAACATATCGGACACCTTGTATCAAGCTTAATCCCTCGTCTTCTAATATTTAACTTCATCGCTAGACTGTTGTGTCCCACTCTCCACATACACTGCTTAAGTTTTGGTGGCCATGGTAGTTTCCAAATTTTCCTCCACACCTTGTCATCATGATTTCCGTCATTAGCGCCAGAGCTCTCACCTCTTTGGAATCTACTGCTGAGCTCTTGACTATCTTTCAGCACATGGTGCGCAGATTTGACACTAAATACTCCTTTTGGATCAAAATGCCATGCCACTGTATCTTCACAGCCCGATCGAATAGGGATAGAGAGTATATTTGCCACATCTTCCCAAAATATATCTTGGACCAGCTGAGAATCCCATGTGCCCGTCACCGGGACGATGAGTTCAGAGACCTTGGTTAGGAGTACTAAGCCCTTCGGCGTCCGAGGCCTTTTGGTTATACCTGCTGGTACCCATGGATCCTCCCATATGCGAATTTGCTCCCCATCTCCTACTCTCCATATCATTCCCTTCTCCATTGCTCTCAGGCCACGGATGAGACTACGCCAAGTGTATGAAATACCCGACCCCTCCTGTGCTCCCATTATATCACCATTCGGCCAATACCTTGCCTTCAAGAGTTGTGCACATAAGGATTCTGGATTCTGTACTAACCTCCACACTTGCCTTGCTAACATAGCCAAGTTGAAAAGGTGTAGGTCTCTGTAGTCGAGCCCACCTTTATCTTTCCTGCTAGCCAATGTTTGCCAAGATATCCGGTGGATCTTCTTTTCATTGTCTTGCTGCGCCCACCAGTATCTACAGATCATGGCACTTATATCATCACATAGGGTCTTTGTTAAATCAAAACACGACGTGGCAAAACATGGGATGGCTTGGGCTACTGCTTTAATCAAAGTTTCCTGTCTCGCTCTGGACATCAGTTTTTCTTTCCACCCTTGGATTCGCTTCCACACCCTATCCTTGAGATATGTGAACATTTTTGCCTTTGATCGACCCATGTACACTGGGAGGCCGAGATATTTGTCGTTCTTTGCTTCGTGTGACAAATCCAGAGCCGCCAAAAACTCTTCTTTTGTTGCTTCACCACAATTCTTACTAAAAAGGACTAAAGATTTCTCTTTGTTTATGATCTAACCAGAACATTCCTCATATAGTTGCAGCACATATTTGAGATGATTTGCATTCCTTGGTTAACCTTGAGAAGAAGCAGTGAATCATCCCCAAATAACAAATGATTAATGCTTGGCGTACTATCAGATATATAGAAACCCCCCTGTATCCTTGCTCTTCTGCAACATTTAGTAAAGAAGAAAATCCTTCGGCACATATTAGGAACAAATATGGGGAGAGAGGATCCCCTGACGTAAACCACGTGTAGGTATGATCTCATTTGTCAACTCACCGTTCACCCTCACCTGATAACAAACAGTGGACACACACTTCATGATCAATGAGACCCATCTCTCATGAAATCCCAGCTTTGTCATCATTCTTGCTAGAAAATCCCACTCAACACGGTCGTATGCCTTGCTCATATCCAACTTGAGTGCAACAAAACCCTCTTTCGCACATCTTTTATTCTGTAGATAGCGCGTCAACTCATAGGCAATTAGAATGTTATCTGTAATAAGTCTATCTGGAACAAAGGCACTTTGATTTTGGGATATAATCTGCGGCAAAATAATTTTTAGCCTGTCGGACGGGAGAACAATTTTGATGCCATCAGGCCGGGACACCGGACACCAGGGTTTCCATGCATGCACGTACGCAATTAATGGCTAACTTGAACCGAGTTTTTGGTACAACTACTAGCTAGCACAGTGGATGTACAACGACGTATGTAGAACTAACAGTCCATGGATTGTGATGCACCAGCCATGCAGGTACTCCTACTCCGATATGTTGGGTACACGGTTGGCAGTTGCAGGGGTGCCTATCGGCCGGAGATCTGAGAATAAATGTTGGCCGAAAAGTTCGGGACTTGGACCGAATAATGATGGCACGAGGCATGCTGCGTCTGCATGCATATGCTTTGAAATCGATTTGGTCAGCGCTGATAAGAACAACCAATGACAACTTTAAATCGATTGGGTCAGCGCTGATATGAACAACCATGGCAACAGTGACACCCTTTTTTTTTTCTTTAGAACTGCTCGCCGGGAATTCATGCACGAGTGATCATAATTCGTTGAACCACTCCATTTTGCTTTGAAACCAATTTGGTGTATCCAGAGGCAGAACCAGCGATTTTGATTAAGGGGACCAGACAAATGTGATCGTATTTTTTAGTGTGATAAAATATAAATAATTATATGTTTCAACAAATTTTCAAAAAAATCTACACTATTTCTAACCAAAATCATCATATTTTAATAAAAAATAGGTGAAATTAATATTTTTATGCTATAAATATAAATATTTATATAGGTATTTAAATGAATCTACTCTGGTTGCCCCCCCTCTGGTTCCGCCTCTGGGTGTATCTCTTGTGTAACCATCTAGAATGGATCTTTTGAGTTTTCAATTGTTGGTGGATTATAATAGAGACACTGCTAGGTCAAACCATGCACGAAAGTGTGACCAACCCAATTACTACTGCTATTCGCAAAAAAAAAACCCGATTACTACTGCTTCCGTTCAAGAATTAAAAAAAACATGTTGTTTTGTTCTGGATTTTCTCACATTTTGACTATTACTTGACAAATATATCACTTATATAGCCATGACTAATTGACTATAGTATGAAAATTATTTTAAAATATGAATGCACTTGTTTGATATTTATACACTACATGAACATATACAATTTAGCATCAATCGCCAATACATGAACATGTCAAAGTCGTTGCATAAATATTGGCGAAAATGCCAAGCGAAGATAGAAAGAAATCAGAAACAGTCTTTTGATGCACCCATGATCTATTTCTAGCGGAACATTTGGAAAGGAGCGGAATAGAAAGATTATTCAACAGAAGAATTTACAAACTAGACAAGTGGCAGTGTTATGGAAGGATAACATACAACAATTTCAGATGGCTTCTAAAATTGATGTCAACATCCCTTAGTCTGCAAAGAATCATAAAATAGAGAATCATATAAAATGTTTCGTCGAACCACACGAGTCTGCAGAGCTCGCAAAACTATTTGTAAGCTAAAGCTCAGGATGCAAGCGGCGCGGGCTTGCCCGCAGGCCCGCTTTGCCCGCCCTGCAAGGAAGACGTACTGCTTAATTACTGTGGGTTGAGGCAGGTTGACCTGCTAAGCCCGTTGGGTTATTAATGGTGTCCGCAAAATGCTGCTTATACCTGCAAGGCCCACAAGCACCCACGTCGGATGTCTCCACTTATGTTTTTATGAAAGAAGATCGTGACCGCGCTGGCAGAGCACTCGTTGGACTCCATCCTGCTCATCTTCTCCAACGGTCTAACCCTGTGGACATCATGACCTACGCTGCTTGGAATTAAGCTGTCGCTTGGACAGTCAATTGCATGATTTGCATCATCGACTTCGGCACTAACCTGTACTTGGCCAAGTTCCTCTTCCTCCTTGCTGAGCATCTCGACGTCATCGACCAGAATGTGCAGGTCACACCGACCATCCTCGTCCAAGTTGGCGCATAGCGCGATCGTAGATTCGTAGGCGGTCTCTTAGCGCGGCAGCAGGGTGGAATAGCTCATGGAGGTAGCGTGTTCCCTCGCTCAGATCTCGTTGGCGGCAGTGGGATGATGTAACTGCAGTCCTGCTCCTGCCTAGGCGACGGCGCTGGTGCCTGTGTTGGGGCAGCTCCCGCACGCAACGCCTTGCTGATGGACATATCAGGCTCCTGTGGGCTCTTGCATGCCTGCTAGCTCTTTGCTGCAAGGCCTGCTGGGACGACGCGGTCAGCCGCACTAACAGTAACGGGCACCCACCAAGCCGGCAAATGCACGTAGTGGACAGAGCGGCGACGTGCGGGCCGTCTGCAGAGCAGCCTGCTTGCATCTGTAGCTAAAGCCGGGACTGTTCGGTACCGCACCAAACAAGATAGACCGACAAAGCGCTTCTGGCTCATATTGGGTGCGGAGGAGTCGTTTTAATGTACAGCAGACGGAGCTACAATTTCGAGCTTCGGGCTCCAGCTCTGACGCGGAAGCACGCGGAGCGGAGCCCTGCTAAACAACCTTGCAAAGAAGAGAAACATAGCCACCGGTAATGCGATAGATTAACTACTTGTTACATAAACCTATAAAAGTCATTATCGCAACACGTGTCTATGGTCAAAATCATACCGCGCAACACACGACGAAGGACGAAAAACTAATGACCTCGATTAGAGGCTTCGGTTCCTTGGCCTTGGCAAACCTTTTGTGTGGACGAGGAACCGTGGGATGGACCGGTTGGCACTTGCCAATTCGTTGCATTGATGAGTTACGACCGGAACGAGTAGGCTTGCCACCAACCGGTGACCAAACCATTTCCCCCTCCCGCGTAAAACCAAAAAAACCAGCACCCCCTAAAAAAAAAACCAGCACCGGCACCCAAAGCGCTATCATTTATAATTTCATTTCCTTTTTTTTTCTCTCTCTCTCTGGGCTCGTACTAGTCAAAACCCCCTCCGCCTCCGCTGCTCCCTCCACTTATTTACTCTGCTGCCCCCTGCCTGTCTCCCTCGCAGCACAGAGGTCAAACCAAAAGGCGCACCCCGCCGCAATCCAGCCCAACCCACCGCCGCCACCACCGCTCTGCAATGGCGGCTCCGCTTCCCCTTCAAAACTGGCTTTCCCTTCTCCTCCTCATCCCCATCTCCCCCGCAATCTTCCTCTAGTAGCGCTGTGCTGCTCTCATTCTTCCAGCAATCGAAGCTTCGAGTTCATTACACGAATCTGCGGCCGCGAGAGTGCCGGAGAGCGAGCAATGGAGGGGGTGTGGAGGAAGGCCAAGAGGGCGCTGGGCGCCAGCCTCTGCGTGCACCTTCCCGCCGTCGCCGGCGACCGCGAGGACGGCGGCGCCGGCGAGCGCCGCGCCTCGGATGCGCTCTCCCTCGACTCTACAGCGGCGGCGCACGCATCGGCGCCCAACACGCCGGCCGCGACAGCCGCGCCGGAGGCCGCCGCGCTACTGCGGAGGTCCAAGTCCGGAGGCAAGTCCTCCAAGGTGAGGCTCCATTTCCACCCTTTCCCGCACTACTGTATTCTGTCATTTCCGAGTTAAGATTTGCGCTTGGTTCGCCGGCAACTTGGCGCGCGAGGGGGCCGCCGGGGGATCCTTGTTCCTAGATGTGGAATGTCGGAGGGGTGGAGGCCGGCTTGCCGACCGCCTGTGTTTTTTTTGGTTGGAGCTGGGTACGGATTGGAGCAATGTGGCTTCGCCTCATCGCCTGTGAACGATTTGTCTCCAGATGTGGTGTTCTCCTGGTCGGCAAATTTTGGATGATTTGATGCGCGGCTTCGTTTGGATGCTCGTGCTCGGCGCCCAGCATTCTTGTATGCATCTGATTTTTTTAATGCCGTGTGTTTGTCTTAAGCTGCGCCTGCTAGTCGGGATTATTTGTCATTTGTTACTTTGTCCTTGAGTCGAAATTATCTCGTACTGTTCCTGCGGATTTGCTTGCAGTAGCATCTAATCTGTTCATGAAAATAACCCGGTTTAGCTTTTCCCAAAGTTTTAGTTTTTCACGAGAACACATCCAAAATAGATGCATCTTTGCAAGACGATGTCACTTTCTATTGTGAATATTCCTATCCATTATTCCATACTACTTTGTCATATAACCTTATGCTCTCTTCCGATGCAGAGAATCTACTATTTCTTTCTCATATCACCTTATGCTCTCTTCCAATGCAGAGAATCTCCTATTTCTTTCTCTCTCAGATCTCAGTTTCAGAGATTTTTTGGGATTTTGCAGTCAGTTTTGCTAGTTTTGCCTCGTAGATATCCTTCCGAGGTGGCTTTGAGACGGGTCAATTCCTCTTGCTTTGTTCTGTGTGATATGCACAGCTTAACGTAAGCTTCTTTTTTTTCTACTGCCTCAACTTGCTCCACCCCGAAAGGGAAAGTTGGCTCCTTTGCTGACCACCAACCTGCCAACTTCCCATTATGTTCACGTGTATCATCTTCACCCCCTTTACTAGTCTCTTATAATTATTTTATAGTTTTAAATGTCAACAAAAATTTCCAGCTTGGGTAGCTGTCCATTAACTGGAATACCGATTACTAGTATCTTTGCTTCATCTGTTTTCTTAAAGTACGTACCTGTACACAGTTGTCATGGCAAGTGCGTGAGTTCTTTAACGGAAATCTGAAATTTTCGTGATATGATCTTTGTGTGGTTGATCTGAAATTTTCGTGATATGATCTTTGTGTGGTTGAGACGACGCATGGGTGCCTTTATTGATAGCGTCACGCTTTTTGTTTAATGGGGTGTGTCGGACTTGGTTATAATTGTGTTCGGATGTGACCCTATTTGACCAGCAACCTCACAAGTAGTGATTTTTTCATAGAGTTGACATTTATGCACTGGACAGTTCAAAATTTGCTTGTCCTGGTCAAAGGTAAAGGCTACAATGCTTGAAAACTAAACACTAATATTTCCTTATGTTGAGGCCTGCATAATTTTCTTTGAAAAGACTAGCTTGTTTTCATGTTTAATGGGATACGTGGTTGGGTCAAATTTCAGGATGCAAGTTTGACAATTTTTTGTCTGTTTGTCTGGGCACGCTTTGATTTTTCTGCAAAGCGCCGCAAATTGTGACCAATATCAATATTTTGATGCATGGATGTTTGTGCGTTTCTTATACATCTATGGGTTGGAAATTTGTACCATGTGTTAGTATCAAAAGTCAATAGAAAGTGCTGGGTTTAGTTGTTGTGTGACGGTGGTTAATTTGATCTTTTTCTTACTCAGACTCCTTCAATAAACGATATTCTGGTGGGTTTTCTTATACAGGCTGTGGTAGGAATTACTTTTCGACACATATTTCATTATGATTGAATCTATATGCACAATTAATTACATTTACTGTTACTTGTGATCTCTTTGTCCTTTCCATCCTGCTTTCTAAGGATAAGGTAAATAGGGAAATTGACACATCTTTTGTTTTGGTCAACAGAGAATGTGTGCAATATGTTTTGATTCCATGAAGCCAGGTCATGGACAAGCCTTATTCACTGCTGAATGTCTCATATGTTTCACTTCCACTGCATCTCCTCTAGCGTGAAACATGGAAATCATGTATGCCCAGTTTGCCGGGCAAAATGGAAAGAGATCCCCTTCAATCGCTCATTATCTTCTATAGTTCCTCGTGGAAGAGGTGGGCTGAATGTAAACCATGCTCGATTACCCAGCAAGATGCCTACATGGCTCTTCTCCGCCAGGTTCCAAACCGTCAGCGAGAAGGTCCAGTTTTGGTTACTTCTGAGCCATCAGACTTCAATGATGATGAACCTTTGCAGAAGATGGAGGCTGCTAAATTGGATCTAGTAGAACTGTGGAAATTAAGACATATTCAAGTTTTCAGCCATTCAACAGTCATCTCAAGATGACTTTGCTGTTCTGATCCATCTGAAAGCCCCATATGCTAACCCAGAGCAGGTCACAGGCAGATCGGTCAATGCAACCTCAGTTGGTGGTTATCCTACATCCCGTTGCCCTGTTGATCTTGTTACCGTGCTTGATGTTAGTGGAAGTATGGCAGGCACTAAACTGGCACTCTTGAAGCGAGCATGGGTTTTGTTATACAGCATCTTGGTCCATCGGATCGCCTTTCAGTCATTGCTTTCTCGTCTACTGCCAGAAGGTTGTTCCATCTCCGACGGATGTCACACTCTGGCCGGCAGCAGGCCCTGCAGGCTGTCAACTCACTTGGTGCTAGTGGTGGCACAAACATTGCTGATGCGCTCAAGAAAGCTGCTAAGGTTATTGAGGACCGAAGCCATCAAAATCCAGTGTGCAGCATCATTCTCTTGTCAGATGGCCAAGATACATACAATATTCCCTCAAATATTAGGGGTGCCCGGCCAGATTATAGTTCACTAGTTCCATCCTCCATTCTAAGTCACACATTTCGCTTAGTGCCAGTGCATGGGTTTGGTTTTGGAGTAGACCATGATTCAGATGCTTTGCATTCGA
>CM039592.1:45500457-45529980 GCA_022457205.1 Saccharum spontaneum | reverse complement strand
AAACTAAATACTCTCCATACATACATCCCCTGATGCATATACTTCGGTATCAAAGCTACCCAACAAATGTACCCACAATTAAGTACTTTCATAAATACATGGTTAAACATGTAATTATGCCAGTAACCACAGCTAACTCTCCCCTAGACCGATGGTTGAACGGTCACGCTCTCCCAGCTCACACTTACCTTGGCGTAGGTGCGACGTTGCAAGAATGTAACTCTAGCGACATATATGGCTATTTCATATATGAAGGTTACCACTACCATTCGACCACAGGGTAACGGTGCGGTCAAGTTATCACTCATACATACCTTGGCTTGGGCGTAGATGCAAAAATTTAAAACCCCCAAGTTAGTACTTAATTAAGCCACCTAAGGGTCCTTAATGCGGCATAAAGGAAATGACCACTGGCATACTTAGATTTAAAATTCAGATTTGAACAAACCTATATATGCAGTAGCTATAAGTTGTCAAAAACTGAGTTTTGCAAACAAAAACCTTTGTTTTCAATACACATATGACATGTTTAGTGTTGAACCTTGCTCCGATACCAGCTGTCACGGAACCGCCTAAATTATAAGAGCAAAAGTACAAAAACAATCGCCAGAGCAATTAAATTCCCGTACTTAAGCTCCTATAACCCCGGTAGTCCAATAAAATCCCGAGGGATTTCAAACCAACCAACATACAAGCCAAGATCGTAGTGGTCCAACATAACAGGTCATATGTTACATCCATTTGATAAGTAATTCAACATATATCGGAGTTCAGTAGAGTTATTACAACTCAAGTTCAAAAGTAGCGGAAGCAAAGTAGTTTGAAAACTAAAATCACCTTAGTTCAAATACATGCCAGTACCAAGGTCAATTTCCAACAAAAGCATGAGAGATAAGCTAGCTCAGAAGGATCATGCCCATGATCACACTCCGCCACAACGGCCGGAGTCTTCCAATTCTTGCAGTAGCTATGTTATATCACAACCTGCAACAAGTGGGAATAAACCCTGAGTACGAGAAGGTACTCAGCTAGACTTACCCGTCATAAACCAGAAATAATATGACACCAAGGAGTATGCAAGGCTTTCTTTCAGTGGGCTAGCTTGACTCATTTGCGAAAAGCATAAGTTATTATGAATAAACTAATTTAAGTCCTTTTGCATCATATTTATTATAACCTATTCAATCTAGGTAAGCACCTATGCTAAAGCAATCACTTGATTAACCATTAACATCAAAGGTTACCATCTCAGGTTTAGCATTTTCAACATTATCCACATAACCATCTGTGTTCCATCATCATTACTACGATGCAGTAACTCGAGTCAAGTGCTCACTATCCAGGAGCGATGGCGATTCGAATCGATTATTAACCAGCTGGTAATTTATTCCTCACACAAACCTCACTCACCCGCTAAAGTGAGGTATTGGTCACCGAGTCAACCATTCAGGTAAAGTCGCGAGCTTGCCAGGAACCACATGTACCCGGGGGCCGCCCGACTGCTCTTTGGCCTTATCATCGCGCCCCCGTTTCCTGCCACTACTGCTCCGGTACAGTGCGTTGCGGGCAATCCACTCGGCCCGAATAATCTCCCGGCTTCGCGGTCGAAAGGTACTTTATTCGGCCAGCTAAATGTGAGGCATGCGTTCAACATGACTCGAGGCCCAACAACGGTCGGTCCTTAATCGACACAGGCGGAAACTACAAGCACACCAGAACCCTGTCTGGTTGCCCCATACTTATTCCGCCCGGTCTCCAATTATTCATCAACACTTGGTTATTTCCAGGATATCATCCATTCCATAGCTAAAGTATTCCAGTAACCACCTATAGTTGCCGGTGACAGGAAATCACCGATTGCTACCGGTCTAAGCAGGGCTAAGCAATATTTTCGATCCCGAACCAAAATAGGATTTCAGGCATATTTGCGGGACAAGGAAAAGGATATATATGCAGCAAGTGTTTTCAATCAACTCCTATAACTTAATGCAACAATACATATATAACATATATATACTCAATTGCTTTTGTAAAGTAGGAGGCTTAGAATGCTCCGGGGCTTGCCTGGGATCAAACACTGGGTTAGTGATTGACAGATGACACTCGCTCGGCGAGCATCTCCCAACCTGACACTTGTTTAGTCCTTCCATCTTCGGGATAGGTCCACCAAACACCGTCTTCAGGTTTGGCTTCAACATCTCATCCTTCACGTGATGCATCTAGCGAACCTAAATGAGATGCAAGATGCATGCGTATGAATATGATGAATGGTAACACAAGATGCATCACATAATCATTCATATAAACACACGATTACGACATAGACACCAAAAGCTAATTAACTAACATCACTCAACCAATTAAAGAGGGCAAGCACATTAAGCATAACACAAGTTTGACAAGATCACAAGTATCTTAACTTGACCATCATCAAGGGTATAAGCCACACTTAGCAACACATGAAGTAAACAACCATAACTAGCATCTGACAATTTCTGGACTGCAAACAACATCTACATGTTTGGATCATAACTGGAGTTATAAAAATCCAATAGCCATGCAACAAGACATTCTGGAAAGCTTATGAAATTGTCCATAATTCATCTTTAATCATCTTAGCATGATTCTCAAGTTAACCAAGTCAAACATGCATAATTACAGAATCTGGTCCAGAGATTCCAGAGAACAACTATTTCGGGAACCCAACTTGAAATAGTCATTACTCACAAACTATAAGGCCAAATGCCACCAAAATTTAACACAAGCTAGATTAATAAGTTATCTACAACTTTGTTATAAGAATATTTCTCAACAAACATCATTTTCATGGTGCAATTACCAACGTCCCAGAAACTGTCCAGGAAAGCATCAATTGCAAGAATAAATATTAACTTATATCTCAAACATACATTTGGCCACAACCAATGTAACCATCATAAAGTGCATGTTAAATGATCACCAAAAAGCATAGTGCTCATCATTAAATAATTTCTTTTAATGCATTTCTTAATTTATTTAAATAGCAAGGTGAAATAATAAACATATATCAAAAGTCCATAATAAAATCTATAAAAATTATAGTAGCTCTTACATACACCCAATAGTCTACTGTACAAATTTCAAGCCATTTGGACATGTATATCAATCTCTACGAAAAAGACAAATGGTTATTGCAAGAATTCATGTGAGAGCAAGATATACTAATAACTCACTCAAATGGCAACCAAAATTCATGAAATTTTTACCACACATCAATCATCATATGAGTAGCATGCCACAAAAATTTCACTTCATTTGGAGCCCTAGATCTATAGTTATGAAAATGACAAATACATCTAACAATGAAAACCTAGCTGCACAAATCCATTTTTACAGAGAAAACTTTAAACTAAAACATGCAATATTATAGATCTACTGCATAGAGAATTTCATAAGGATTCCAAAAAGTCCTCATTTACTATTTTACGATTTTTCTACAATTTATTATGATTTTCCAAAGTTCCTGCAAAAATAATTACGAATCAGTCCTCGCGGCACTATTCATCTGAGTCTATGACAGTGCAGTTACACCCCTCCCTTTAGTCGAATTGCTGCGCGAGGTCCCTGGTCGGAAGAACAGAGCAGAGGATGGCCGGAGCTTGCTGATGTCGGCCAAAGGAGGCTCGTCGGCGGCGGCTGAGTTGCGGGGAAGGAGGAGGGGTGCTGTGCAAACCCGTTGGGCAACCCAGCTCGACTCGAGGCAGGCCGGGTCGGCCTGGCCACGAGCACAGGCGTGCACGGCAGAGGCGGCTCCGGTGGCCATGCGCTACGGCGGCGAGGAGAGGCCGGGGACGGGCTCGGCCATAACAGCAAGCGGCGGTGAAGGTGCTGAGGCTCATGGCTTGAGCTGGGGAGGCGAGGGGTGGCGAGGAACGCGGTCGGCAGCGAGCTCGGCGCGCGGCCATGGCGGGCGGCGCTCTGGTGCGCGCGCGCGGCGAGAACAGGAGCGGGGAGGGCGATGCAGGGGTGCTCGGGCGTCCACATTTTGATGGCAGGGGCGCGGGGCACGCGGCAGCGGCCAGCAGAGGGAGCGTGACGCGCGGCAGCCATGGAAGGGCGTGAACTCGTGCATGGAGGACGCGTCGGCAAAACAGCGAACACGTGGTGTGCGCCGCTGTGCCCGTGTTGGAGGCCGAGTTCGGGCTAGCTCTGGACCGAATCTAGAAATGGGCCAAAAAGCAAAGTTGTTCCTCTCCTAATGCTCTACATTTTTCATTAAGGGGGTTCAGCCATTAGCAAAACATATTAGAAGATAAATGTATGTCAAAACAGCAGTGTCAACACCTTGACGGTAGTCACGGAAACTCGCTTTCGGTGGTCAAAACTTCTTCAAACTGAATCCAACTTTTTGTATGCTCTTCACCAAGGTGTAAACTCCAACTCTTGTTTTTGTACCAAATCAAGTTGCTTAACAAAATTTGGAGAACGCGGAATGCCAACGTCGTTGCTTAGTGAAACTCCAGACTTAGAATAATTCTAAGTGTTGAAATCAGCAGCAGGTTCCAACTTCGAGCCTCTGTTTGACTTATTTTCAAGTTGATCTAGCTCTTGACCATTAAATAAAGTTTGTTCTACACAAGATGAACTATAACTTTTGTTTAAGGTCAAACCTCATAACTGGTACAGAAGTCAAACTTCCACTTTGGTCAAAGTATCAACCCGGTAAAGCTGAAACTAGGGTTTTAGGCCAATCGGGGCAATTTCTTGACCTTTGCTCAACATGAACTCTTCATGACTTTTGTTGTAGAGTTCATCTAGAGTCATTTGGGCAAGGTTGCAAGATTTGTGTGATGATCTATATTTCCATCCACTTAATAATACAATTCCAGCACTTAGTAAAGTCATTCCAACGAGCGTATAACTTATCATTTCATGTGACTTTTTGATTCCAAACGTCATGAAACTTTGCCAGTGACTAATATAGATAGGTACTAAGGTGAGACACATGAAGATATTGCAATAACACCACCCGAGCATATATCTTGAAAATGGACTATATGTAAAGCAATGGTGCAACATCCAAGTTTAGGTTGGGGCTCCTGTCCATAGGTTGACCTTGACATTCTCATCTCCACTTAATCTATCATATTTGAGCTCAAACCCACTGCTTAACTGGTGGCAAACACCTCGGGTGTTACAACTACCAATTCAGCACCTCCTTTGTCACAAGCATATTGTTAGTATGATTTGAGGAATTGTGTTATTGCACCTAAATTCGTGCATTGATTACAAAACGCCTTATTAAAAACAGCATGTTTTCCCTAGGGATGTTACATCTTTGGAAGGATCATGTCTTATTGTATTTCATGATATGATCATGAGGCCAGAAACTGGCAAACTGTGCAACCCCCAGTTGAGCACACAAGTTTACCTTCATCTCTTCCTGGTACTTTCTCAACTTGATATTATCTTACACTTGGTAATACCGTAATTATGCTCAGTGGTAATTAACAATCACTGCTATTTAGAGTGACTATTTGATTACTTATGCCTTCTTTTCATGTACTACAGTACAAAGGTGTAAAAAAGAAAATGATGGAAGAAGCTGAAGGTGAACCGAAGAAAACTGCCATCTATTGCCATTTACTGTTTCAGATTTACAGAAGGCAATTCCAGAGAAGGTGAACCGAAGAAAACTGCCATCTATTGCCATTTACTGTTTCAGATTTACAGAAGGCAATTCCAGATTTTTAACCTACTCAGTTTGTGGAATTCCATTGCTGATGCTAGTATCAACCATGATGTACCCAACAAGAAACTTTGAATTTGCAGACGCGAGAGCTGTTTGGACGACCAATAACCCTCCTAATTCAGTTGAATGTGTGATGAAAGTCAGAATCAGTTATACAGCTTCTGGTATTACTAGCATTGGAAGTGCCAAAGCGTTTCCTTGGATGAACTGTGGTGCCATTGTCCTAACAATATTTTGTGTCCGTGCTGTACCATTCCATAGCTGTTTCCTTTTTTTAGCTAAGCTGCCTAGCTGGGTTCTTATTGGATTATCCCAGTCGTACCCAACATATTCTTCCAACTCAGAACTTTCCCTCTTTTTAACTTGTTTACCAATTCATTGTTTTCTTGGTATCGATCCATTGTTGCTTCATGCCATCCTTTGATTGTATCACTTGGTGAAAAGGAGATTCTTTGATCGAAGAGATCAAGATTCAAGGCTCTGGATGGTGTTACGTGATGGTCGTCATTTCTATATCGTATCATCCAGCTCGTATCGTATAGGGTAACATGGCAGGATCATGTTGGAACATGGGTAAATGACCGCCATACGTTGCCACTGCAATCCTGGCAGAGATGATGCTGGTAGAAAAGGATGGTGCAGGTTATGGAACTAGTATGCAAGGTACAATGACATGGACCAACAATTTGAAAAGTAGAATAGAAGAATAAAAGCACTCTATCGTCTTGGTCTGCAATGATTCGAATGCGGTGCAATAGGTTGCCAGGTAAATTGCCAACGGTATATGCCACTCTGACCATCCAAAACCAGCCAAATTATTTGGTCAATTGCACTATTTTAGCCCGTCCAAATTAAGGTAGGATAAGTGACTGGAGTGAATGGAGCCATGTCCTATCCCAGCAACTTTATCAGGGCGGAAGCAAGACTTTATTGCTGGTCTTTCTTTTTCGATGAATGCTCTCAGTCTTGGAACGAAAAAGAGAATTAGCATATGCTAATTTGTATCGTGTCAATATCTTTTTTGTTTGAAGCTCAAAGGGAAAAAAAAAAGGTAATCTTAGACAAAAGTAGTATATCTCATGGTTGTTATTGTACAATCATCATGTAGGAGTAACATACTATGAGATTTGAGATCCAACACAACACAAGAACCACCTGCGTGCATTCTGCACGGTGCATATGTATGTGTAATAATATGTTGGCACTAGAGCTCGCCGCTGGACGCGGCCGCGATCTGCGTGCTCCCCTTGGGCCTGCTGCTCAAGCTCATGTCCTCGTCGTGGTAAGCGTACGCGAACCCGCCGTGCCGCGTCTGGTCCATGCCGGCCAGCTCGTCCTCGGCCGAGACGCGGAGCAGCCCCAGCTTATTGAGCGCCAGGAACAGCGGGGCCATGGTGACGCTCACCCACGCGGCGATCACCAGGATCATCACCACGTTCGCGGCCAGCAGCCTGCCACCGCCGCCCATGAACAGGCCGTACGGCCGCCCCGGCGTGCCGTAGATCTGCTCCACGTACTCCCTGCGCGCGAACAGCCCCGTGAAGAGGACCCCCCACGCGCCGCACCCGCCGTGCAGCTGCGCGGCCTCCAGCGGGTCGTCGAACCGGAGCCTGGCGGCCAGCGCGTTGAGCCCGATGAGCACCCACGCCGACACGAACCCGCAGATGACGGCCGCCCAGGGGTCGACCACGGAGCAGCCCGCGGTGATGGCCGCGAAGCCGCCCAGGAGGCCGTTACATACATCGACCACGTTCCAGTGCCCCGTCTGGAGCCTCTTCCCGAAGAGCGTGGTGAGCGCCGCCGTGCTGCCGGCGAGGGTGGTGGTGACAGCCGTGCGGCCCACGGCCGACCACTGCCCGTGGATGCTTCCGGCCGGTCCGTAGCTCTTGAGGATGGTGAGGAACGACCCGGGGTTGAAGCCGAACCAGCCGAACCACAGCAGGAAGGTGCCGAGCACGACGAGCGACGCGCTGTGGCCGCGCAGCGCCACGGAGCGGCCGGCGTGGTCGAACCGGCCAATGCGTGGGCCCTCGATGAGGGCGCCCCAGAGGCCGGCGATGCCGCCCACCATGTGGACGACGCTGGACCCGGCGAAGTCGATGATGCCGGAGCCGAAGAGCAGCTTCCCCGACGTCCGGGACGCCGAGGCCCAGCCGTCGGCGGACCAGACCCAGTGGGACACCACCGGGTACACGAAGCCGGTGAGGAAGGCGGAGTAGATGAGGTAGGCCACGAACTGCGTGCGCTCGGCGATGGAGCCCGACGTGATCCCGGCGGCGGCGATGGCAAAGGCCCACTGGAAGAGGAAGAAGTCGTAGTCGAAGCCGACCTGGGGAAGCCGCTTGAGGCCGAAGAAGTGCTTGCCGATGAAGCCGTTGGACGGGATCCCGTACGCGAAGGCGAAGCCGAAGAGGTAGTAGAAGAGCGCGCCGGCGGCGGCGTCGAGCACGTTGGTGAGCATGATGTTCATGGTGTTCTTGGCGCGGACGGAGCCCGCGCAGAGCATGGCGAACCCGAGCTGCATGGCGAAGACGAGGTAGGCCGAGAAGAGCAGGTACGTCGAGTCCACCGCCGACGTGGTGTCCGCGAACTGGTTGCACAGGTACTCCGTCGCGTTCGCCGCCGGGCCCAGTAGCGGCGCGAGGGTCGTGGCGCACGTCGCCATCTCGACCGGCTTTGCTCCCTCCCCCTTTCTTCTTCTCCCCTGCAGTGTGCACGAGGAGCAATGGAGAATGAAGACGTGCGGCTGCGGCGCGAGAGGGAATGGCCAACGGTGGCCTTGGATTTATAGGACGGAGGAGCCGTGGGATCATCAGGATTCAGGAGGGGCGTACTGGTTGTCGTTGTCGTTCACTCGTTCTTAGTTTGCCGGGGCCCATTTGGTAGTGAGTCTTCTGCGGAGGCTGGCATGTGGCCCCCCTCAACTGACACTGATGGCGTTTTTGTTGAATCCGGGGGATCTGAACAAGTACCAGAAAATTGTGGTGGGATAATGGCCAGCACATTGTACCAGATGTTGTGTACAGATACTCCATTACTATCTTGCACTGTACAAAGATCGACTAGGGCCTTGTTTAGTTCCCCTCAAAATTCCAAGTTTTTTCACTCTCTCTCCATCACATCAATTTTTAACCGTTTGCATGTAGTATTAAATGTAGATAAAAAAATAACTAATTACACAGTTTAGTTGGAAATCACGAGATGAATCTTTTGAACCTAGTTGTTCCACGATTGGACAATATTTGTCAAATAAGACGAAAATGATACTATTCATTAGGTTAAAAAAACTTTCAATCTAAACCAGGCCTAGAGTTTGTGTATTGTGGCTTCCTATCACGTGAAAGCAGCTTTTAATCATATCTACATCAGATTATAACAATCCCATAAGCTATCTTTACCAAGCTGTTTGTACTATATATCTTCGTTCTAAAAGAAATCAAATTCTAGAATCACGTAAAGTCAAAATATCTCAAATTTGACTAGAAAGAGTGACATCATCTGTGACACGAAATAAATGTATAATATATTATATTTTATGATATATCTAGTGATATAAATTTGGTGTCATAAATATTAGTATTTTTATATAAATTTAATTAAATTCAAAATAGTTTGATTTAATAAAACACTCTAAAAGTTGATTTATGTTGGGACGGATGCAGTAGCTTTTAAGAACCCACAATCTACAAGCCGCTCTTCCCTATCTCTAACAGCCTTTCACCATGAATCAATGGCTCAGTGTAACGTCTGTCTGTCCAATCTATACGCACGTCAAATTTGACTCTGAGGCTCTTAAATTGCATATCGTTTCCAACTTAAAAAGATATATATGAATGTGAGCGTCGACCGACCATTTAATATTGTGTATGTACGGAGTATTTCGATCTACAGTATCTTCATACCATCTATCTATCTATCCCTACTTCATCTGCATGTACTGTTTTCAATGTAAAATCCCTTGGGGAAAAAAAAATACCCTGATCTGTCACTGAAGTCAGGACTGCAAAATCCGGCTGAGCAAGCTTGGGGAACCTGCACATCCCTACTCTCTCAAGCAAATAAGTCGCCATGGCTATCAAGCGTTTGCTTCGAATTTGGCCACCACTGGTCCACTTATCTAATTCGCTCAGACGTTCACTGTCGAGTGCGGATCAGCAGCTCAAAGCCTCAAACACCGTGATGCAACACAACAATATCGTGTTCGCCTGGATCACGGAACAATCAGAAAAACAAAGGATCCCGAGATGAGAAACGACACAAGCGACGTGGACCTGCGGGCGGGATCCGACCCAGCCGGCGAGGTCGTCGCCAATCGGCGTCGGCATGGCCGCGCAAAGTCCACGGCCTTCCCCTGTCGTTAGAAAAAAAAAAAACGGACGCCGACGCCAGCCGGGAAGACTAAATTAACGGCCGCCATGAATGAAATGGTCCAATTTACTTTCTCCGGTCATTTTAGCCGGTGAAAATTAGAATGACACGGCCTTCTAGATTATACTTTAACAATTTATTTGTTTTATATTATATTATATTATTTATGCTTATAAGCTTATAATCATGGGATAGTATAATTCTTTATCAATCTAATTATATAAAATTTGTATTATAATAGTTAAAAATTATTAGCTTAACTATTGGTTAAAATTATTAAAACTTAAATTTTAATATACGTGTGCGCCTGGAGTGGAGATAGTATTTGACAGTCTGCGCGCGCAGCAAGAGGATGGCAAATAATTTCCACTTGTGGCACCATCTCCGTCTCCGCTAGCTAGCAGCAAAGTTCCCTTTTGCAAGCGCGATGATTCGTCCACCGGCACAGCGTGTCGCTCTCGGCGGCCCTGACGCCCTGTCTGCCTCTACCCTGGAGTAGTTTATGATGTGTCCAGACTCCGGAGACATAGATGTTCTTAGATTATTCATGTTTGACTTTGGATTAAGACAACTGTTGTTATGTTTTTTTAAAGGGAAAATGATCTGACACCAGTACAACGACAACAACGGATGCTGATTGCGTTGTTAGACTATTGAGTTTTTCAGGCAATTGGCCTCCGCTGCCATTTGCTGAATACTGAACCTTGCTATAAGTTATCAAAAAGAAAGAAAAAAAACCTGCTATAAAGATTCCCATATTTTATTTGCCACGACAGCTGAGCTATTTATTGATCGAGTTCTCAGTCATTGTTAGACTGCTAATTTATTTACGCGCAAAAGTCCAGCCGTACGAACAGCAATAAACAGGAAAGGAAACCAAGACTGCATCGCGCGCCGTAACCCGTAGCTGCACGGTTCCTAATAACCAATCAGTCGATGCGGAACACGACGGTCTGGAGGCACTGCAACCCACCGAACGACGCGTCGACGGGCTTCTCCTTCTCGGGTCCCCTTGCCTCCGTCACTGGCGGCGCCGCCGACCTGACCCTGACCACGTCCTCCTCCTCCCCGCGCTTCTTGTTGGCGCCGCACCCGGCGCCCTTCGTGGCCGCGGGACCCGAAGTGCGGGTGCCAACGGCGGCGGCGTCCAGGGGCGCCTCGCAGAAGACCATTGCCGCGAGGAATGCCTCCATGGATGATGGATACGATCTCGGCGCACGCTCGCGCGAGGGTCGCTGGTCGGGCTGCGCGGCGTCAGCGAGAACAAGTCCGGGCACGGGGCGGTGTCGGCGTCTGCTTGCTCGTTCGATTGGGACGTCGGCAGTCGGCACGCTGGCGGCCCGGAATTGGGTTCGGTTCCGTTTTGAACATGGGCCGTACGTACGTGAGAAGTCCGAGCGCGTATTGGACCACGACGCGGCAATCTCATATTCTCACGGTCAATTGGTTGTGTTGGGTTGGCAGGGCAGGGCCGGGCCCGACCGTTCCTTCCTTTTGGGAGCCAGGGGCGAGGTGGGTTGGAAACAGCCCACGATTTGAATTGGACCTTGCCGCTTGGGCTAATTCAGTTTGGTAACTGAGCAGTGAACCTTCGCTTCGAGTTCTTGTTTCCTCTAAAATGGCCCCCACTGCGTTGTCACAGTGTTTGCCTCCATTCTACGGGTACGGGGTATATCCAAGTCCACTGTTGACCACAGACCATGGAAGCTCAACAGTCCATAGAATGCAAAGCAATAATTCATCCATCAGTCAAATCTCTCTCTAAACATTGCGAGGAAACGCCCGGAAGGAAGCCCGTCTCCTCCCCATTGTTGCTCCCTTTGGGGGCGAGGGCAAAAGCACAAAGCAGCACCACCGCCACTGGCCACTAGCCCCTCCTCTCTCTAGGAACTACCTAGAGGAGAGTGAATAGACTGTGACCATTAAATCAAAGACACTAGGACAAATTTGATTTCATGAGCTTGTGCGGAGGATATACTGGGATATATTTGACAGTCTCTAGATATGCCCTGTCATAGTATGACGACTGGGCCCGGGCTGCGAGAGTCGGTGTTGCTGTGTCCAGCTGGCAACAGAGGTGGTGAGCGCCATCTATATAAGGCGTGGTAGGAGATGTGATAGACAGGCAATCTTGTAACAGAATACTTAGAATACTTCAATTCAGATATCGCGGGTAACCGCTTCCTCGTGTAAACTCTGTTACGATTGCAATCTAGACCCAAATTATCCCCAATTTCCATCATAGCATAGCTAGATCATCACATTTGGTATCCGGAGCCTGATCGATTGAGGGGGAAATTTTTTTTCTCTCTTGATTCGATCCGATACAGTGGCGCCAAAGAAGAAACTCACCAAGTTTCAGACGGAGATGGCAACATCGATTGAAGATCTCAAGACCACCATGGAAGCCATGGCGCAGCAATTCGCCAGTGTCCAGGACATGGCGAAGCAGTTCGCCGGCTTTCAGCAGGTCATGACGACGACGCTGGACAAGCTCAATGATCTGGAAGCGTGGCGCTCGATGGCGGAGACGTCCATGGGATCTATGGTGCAGCAGTCGCAGGAGACGACGACGCGGCTTCAGCAGTTGGAGGCGCGGCCTCAGCCTCCACCTCCTCCTCCACCGGCGCCGCTTCCACATCCGCCTCCTCCGATTCCGCTGCTGCATCCCCCACTGTCGATGCCGAATCCCCTGATGCCGATGCCGAATCCCCTGATGCCGATGCCGCTGACGGGACCTCAACCGCAGCACCCGCACAGGTGGGTCGAGATGAACGCAGCACCGGTGTCGACCTCGACATCTCAATCGCCCAACGGGCACGGCCAGCGAGCGGATCACCGGGTTGTTGGCGGTGGAGCCCCGAGCGCTCTGCCGCCGCACCCGGTCACGGGTATGCCCCATGACTTTTCTGCCGCTAAATTCGAGCATCTTCATTTACCTCGCACACCACCTGTTCCCAAATTTGATTTCCCCAAATTTGATGGGGACAATCCGCGTCTATGGCGTGACCATTGCGTCCTATTTTTTGAGGTATATGGTGTTCATCCGGCGATGCGGACGAGGTTTGCTGCTCTTAATTTCCAAGGAGCCGCAGCAACTTGGTTACAAACCATGGAGCGCCATGGGAGAATCACAGATTGGGATCATCTTTGTGAACTGGTGTTTGCGAAATATGACAAAGATCAATATCAGAAACAGTTGAGGCAATTGGAGACATTAACTCAAAGTGGTTCTGTGGCAGAGTATCAGGCTCAATTTGAGAAGCTGGCTCATGGGATTCTTCTTTACAATCCTGCTTATGATCATGTCTACTTTGTCACACGATTCCTGGCAGGACTCAAAGAGGAGATCAGAGCACCCATAGCTTTGCATAGGCCAAGGGATGTTGAGACTGCAAGTGCATTGGCAGTGTTGCAAGAAGAAGAGTTGAGCATAGCCAAGCATAAACCCTTTGGGCGGGGCTTCACCAAAGGGTATGATAAATATGTCAGTGAGAAGGTTGGAGAAAAATTGTTGGTCAAGAATCAGAAGTCAGAAGCCGAAGAGAAGCTGGCATCTCTCAAACAGTACAGGCACAAGAATGGCCTCTGTTTCAAATGTGGGGCAAAGTGGAGCACTAATCATACTTGTCCAGAGCAGGTTCCATTACATGTCTTGGAGGAACTATGGGATGCATTGGATTTGTCAGGCGCTGATGAGTCAGTTGAGGTGCAATCTGACATGGTGACTGTAGAAGATTCAGTACTGGCATTACAATCGTCTGAATCAGTCAAAGGAACTCGAAGGCATACCTTGAAGCTGTTAGCAAGGATTGGGAAGCATCAGGTGCTGGTGTTAGTAGACTCGGGCAGCATCGGTACATTTGTGAGTGATAAGTTGGTTCAGGCATTGGAACTGAAGACTGAAGCCTGTCAGTCAATAACATTCAAAGCTGCAGATGGAGGTCAGCTACCATGTTCACAGCAGGTGACGGCATTGCAGTGGTGTGTGCAAGGGCACAAGTTCAAATCTGATGCACGGGTGTTGAATTTGCGCTGTTATGATATGATTCTTGGTGAGGATTGGTTGGAGGCCGTGAGCCCGATATGGGTGGATTACAAAACCAAAGCTATGAGGATTACTCTAAAAGGAAAGAAAGTTGCATTACAAGGAATCCAGGATAAGATTGACACATGTCCTTCTATTGGTTCCAAGAAGCTATTTCACTTAATCCAAAATGGAGGAGTCATATGTTGTGTGCAGATAAGTCAAGATGCTGACAATGCACTATTGTCGGAAGACTATCAGACTGGCCATAGTATTCTGACTGAACCAGTTCAGTTGCCGGAACCCATTCAGAAGCTTATGCATCAATATGAGCATTTATTCAGTACACCAACTCAATTACCACCTCAACGCACTGCTGATCATAGGATTCAACTCATTCCAGAGGCCCAACCAGTAAAGATTCGACCATACCATTATTCCCCAATTCAGAAAAATGAGATTGAGGCTCAAGTAAAACAGATGTTGCAGACTGGGGTAGTGAGGCCTAGCACTAGTGAATTTGCCTCTCCTGTCTTGTTGGTCTGTAAGAAGGATGGCTCATGGCGACTTTGTGTGGACTACAGACACCTCAATGCTATCACAATGAAACACAAACATCCTATGCCGGTGGTCGATGAGCTGCTTGATGAAATTAGTGGGGCACAGTGGTTCACCAAGTTGGATTTCAGTGCTGGATATCATCAGATTAGGATGGCTGCTGGAGATGAATATAAGACAGCCTTTCGCACACACCAAGGCCTTTATGAATTCATGGTCATGCCGTTCGGCTTAACAAACGCTCCAGCCACATTTCATCGTTTGATGAACACAATCTTTGCAGCTCTTCTACGCAAGGGTGTGCTTGTCTTTATGGACGATATCCTCATTTATAGTGCAACCTTGGAGGAACATGTGAAATTGCTCACTGAAGTATTTCAGATCCTGGAGCAACATAATTTTTTCATTAAACGATCAAAGTGCTTATTTGCTCAGTCATCAGTGGAGTACCTTGGTCATGTCATTTCAGCGGAAGGGGTGGCTACAGATCCTTCTAAAGTACAAGCAGTAGTCACCTGGCCAACACCAAAGAACATTAAGCAGTTAAGGGGCTTCCTTGGACTCACTGGGTACTATAGGAAGTTCATCCAACATTATGGCATGATGGCTCGACCCTTAACTGATTTGCTGAAAAAAGGATGTCAATTTCAATGGACACCAAAGACTGAGCAATCATTTCAACTCCTCAAGCAAAAACTAGTACAGGCTCCTGTTCTAGCAGTACCAAACTTTGACCTCCCATTTACAGTGGAGACTGATGCTAGTGATTTAGGAATTGGTGCAGTTCTCATGCAGTCTGATCATCCCGTGGCCTACTTAAGCAAACATTTGTGTCCCAGAAATCAAACCCTTTCAGTCTATGAGAAAGAGTGCTTAGCTATTTTGATGGCCATTGACAAGTGGAGGCCATATCTGCAGCATAGAAGATTTGTAATTCGGACTGACCACAAAAGTTTGTTACATTTGACAGAGCAAAGGGTCACTTCCAAGATTCAACATAAGGCGTTGGTGAAACTAATGGATTTGGATTATTTGATACAATATAAGAAAGGGATCAACAATGCTGCAGCCGATGCTCTCTCTAGATGTTCATTTCAAGAAGAGGTGTTAGCGGTATCTGAATGTGTGCCCTCGTGGGTACAAAAGTTGAGAGAAGGTTATGAAGAATATGCTGAAGACAAAGAGCTCCTAGCTGAATTAGCAGTGGTTGGGGAAAATGACAGAGGCTTTGCTTTGGTGGATGGAGTTATCAGATTACATGGCAGAATTTGGGTAGGACACAATGTCTTAGCCCAGCAGCACATATTGCAGGCACTGCATGCTAGTGGCATAGGGGGCCACTCAGGAATATCAGCAACTTACAATCGTATCAGATCACTGTTTGCATGGCCTTATCTTAAACAGTCAGTGCAGCAATATGTCAAGCAATGTGACATTTGTCAGCAAGCTAAGGTGGAGCACACTAAACTGCCAGGACTGCTACAGCCTTTGCCAATACCTTCACAAGCCTGGGAAGTCATTAGTCTAGACTTTGTGGAAGGATTACCTACATCTGATAGGTATAATGCTATATTAGTGGTGGTGGATAAATTCTCAAAGTATGGCCACTTCCTTCCTGTTCATCATCCTTATACAGCTTTACAGATTGCCAAGTTATTTTTGGATAACATATACAAATTACATGGGCTTCCAAAGGCTATTATTTCCGATAGAGATCCTATCTTCACTAGCACATTGTGGAAAGAACTTTTCAGGCTCACTGACACCTAATTGCTAATGAGCTCAGCCTACCATCCGCAAACGGATGGGCAGACAGAAAGACTTAATCAGTGTTTGGAAGGATTTTTGAGATGTACTGTGCATTCCTGTCCAAGGCAATGGAGCAAATGGTTGTCGGTAGCAGAATTTTGGTACAACACAGCACATCATACTGCCCTAGGGAGATCTCCATTTCAAGTATTGTATGGGCAAAGTCCAAGACAACTGGGCATTTCCAATCTGAATTTGGGTGCAGTACCAGACTTAGAACAATGGATGAAGGAGAGGGAGTTGTTGAACAGAATCATACAACAACAGCTGCAGAGGGCGCAACAAAGGATGAAGTCCCAAGCTGATAAGCATAGAATGGAACGAGAATTTCAACAAGGAGATATGGTGTATATGAAACTACAACCATATGTTCAGTCTACAGTGGCGGCAAGATCAAATAAGAAGCTCTCATTTCGGTTCTATGGTCCATATAAGGTGTTGCAGCGAGTGGGAAAAGTGGCATATAAGCTGGACTTACCGGAGGGCAGTCGTATTCACCCGATCATTCATGTTTCCCAATTGAAGAAGCATGTTCCTAAGGATGAGATAGTTACTGCAGACTTAACTTCTGTCAGTACTGATCCATTCCGAGTTCAGCAGCCTGACAAGATATTGCAAACTCGAGTCATCCAGAGAGGTGCCAATCTGATCAAACAGGTGCTCGTTCAATGGAGTTCCATGCCTGAGGAGATGGCTACGTGGGAAGATGAGGCGGATGTACCAAGAGATCAGGCGCAGGTGACAACAGGTTGAGGACAACCTGTTTCTCAAGGAGGGGACAATGTCATAGTATGACGACTGGGCCCGGGCTGCGAGAGTCGGTGTTGCTGTGTCCAGCTGGCAATAGAGGTGGTGAGCGCCATCTATATAAGGCGTGGTAGGAGATGTGATAGACAGGCAATCTTGTAACAGAATACTTAGAATACTTCAATTCAGATATCGCGGGTAACCGCTTCCTCGTGTAAACTCTGTTACGATTGCAATCTAGACCCAAATTATCCCCAATTCCCATCATAGCATAGCTAGATCATCACATGCCCCTTGCCACAAGCAACTCACATTGACAGTGACCACCTATGACTTAGTGACTTAGCATTGTTTCTTCTGTGAATAAATTTAGAAAAATGTTAGCATCGGTGTTAAGTCTAAGAAACTTAACCAACTCAATAAACCAAAACATTTATGGCAAGAAAAATGACGCATCATACTTGTGATAAATATCAGGTCCACGTCCACCAAAACTTGTCCTGCAAGGAAAGGTCAACTACAAGTGAGGTGATGTTTGGTTACCTTGCAAATTAGTACACTGTTCATCAGCAAGTGTGTACGCACCAGCAACTCAAATTTGAATACATAAATAACTATAACTTTATTAAAGCTTTGAACATTCTTTCTTTCATTTTCCTTCCAAAACAATGTATCACCATTTTCACTCTTTTTCTAACAGATCCATGACAAGAACTGGAAGTTTGCCAACTTCAAGGATTTCCGCTTTGGGTATCCCCTTGCTTCCTTCCTTGCACGAATGCCACTACGTCATCAAGCCCGGATATCCTTTGAATTGTAATACGGTAATGTTGGGAAGCGGGCATCCATCCGCCCCCGACATACCGTTGGTGGGGCCGTGACGCTAGCCCAACTACCCACTTCCTATCCGCTTGGGAGTTTCTTAGAAAAAAAAAGAATCGGTCCTCCTGCCTTGCGGCCCTCTTCCTTCCCTACCGCGTCGCACCGGGTGCAACTTGCAGCGCCGCTCTGTCGCTTGCAGCCCTGCCGGCCACTAGCGCAACCGCGTGTCTCCACCGCCTCCTCGCTGCTCTGACCCGGCATCGCACCGCCTTCCCCGCCCACCTGCCGCGTCGCCCACGCTTGCTCTCCCGTGCTTTAGACCGCTGGCTCCTTGAACTCAGGTGGGAGCCGAGGACCGCCGATTGCCCTTCTTCCGGATCCGTCTGTCACCTCCTTGAACTCAATGTGGGCACCATCTTCTCTGCTCCTCGCCCACGCCGCTGCCTCCAGTGAACTCCACATGCTGACGAGCCTCCATTCTCTCAAGTAGTAAGGAGATGTTGCACTGAAAGCCCATGTTGCAAGCGTATGTTTCAAGTGTTTTAGAGGTATGTTGCAAGTGTTATATACGGATGTTGCAAAAAGGGATTTGAATGTTGCATATGTTGCAATGGTTGTACATGTATGTTACAAGCTTCTATTCCCAATGTTTCATCTGTTTTCCCAGACGTATGTTGCAAGTGTGTTTATTTAAATATTGCATATGTTTCGCACATATGTTACAAGTGTTTTATTTGAATGTTGCGTATGTTTTACAATGATTTTCAAGTGTTTTTCATGTGTATTTTGCAAGTGTTTCAGATGCATGTTTCAAGTGTTTTATATACCTTTAGATGTATGTTGCAATGTTGCTTATGGATGTTTCGAATGTAGATCGGGTGTTGCATATCTCCCTCCTTGTTTTTTTGTTGTCTCGTCTCGGTGTCTCCTCCTCCTAGCGCCGGCCAGCCTTTGCCGTCGCTTCTCCCTCTTATCAATGCTGGTGACATTTGGGGTGGCGCACAGGCCCCACGTGGGCGTCCGGACGACCTCAGCGTAGCAAAGCCCGATTGTTATAAGCCCCTGCAAATCCACGGCGAGTAGAATTATGGTAGATGGGAGTACCTGTCAGAGCACACTCTTTACATTCAGAACGCACCTGGTTGGTTTGCATCTTTGCGTGCTTGGGCCCCGTTCACTTCCCAAAATATTTCCTCTGTCGCCCGTCATATCGAATTTTTGGACATATACATAGAGCATTAAATGTAGGTAAACAAATAACTAATTATACAGTTTGTCTGTAAAGTTCGAGATGAATCTTTTAAGTCTAATTAATTTATGGTTGGATAAATTTTGCCAAATAACAACAAAAGTGCTACATGAATATTTCTCCCAAATATTTCGGAAGTAAACACAGCCTTGGTTGACAAACCACAAATTCAGCGACTAATGCCTATAAGCATTTCGTAGCTAAAAAAAAGGATCAATTCTGCCTGAAATTATCTAGGCTGAATGAAAGCACACGCCATTGCTGTTGCCCACGGGCCACGGGCCACGGGCCACAACCTGTTGGCTCACCAGTCACCAGCAGTTTCTTCTGGAGCCAGTGATCGTAGTTTCTGAAGTCTGATGTCTCTGAACCCGCTCCATTGCGTACCAAGGCATCTGACATCCTAAGAATGTACGGGTCCTTTCCAAAATGACATTACTGGACGCACGCAAATTGTGACCATGATCTCGTGAAAACAAAGCTACTGTCAAACAATTCTGTCTCTCTCTCTCTCTTTGGTCTGAAACACGTCAGTTACGCAGCTACGATGCCATAATCCCTAAAATATATTCCTCTGCTATTCAGTGTTCATTCTTATCAACCGCTATCTGTTAGGACTAGAGCTGCGACATTTGCACACCCCAGGAAGGCCTTCTAAACTATTTCTTCAGAATTCGGAAGGTACTCCAAAAACTACCAGTGCCGGTTCGAATTCTTGCAATTGCAAGAGGGAGCCAAAGTAGCACTACCGGACGTTGGCAGGAATCCACGTCGATTCTTGCAACCGCGACTTGTTGATACTCGCAGCGAATTCTGACAGCATAACCCGGAGTTAAGTTACCGCATTTTTTTTAATCGGGTCACACGCACATCTGCATGTTGGCCTAATGGCGTGTAGTAAGCTCCTGCAATTCAAGCGGTTGACCTTGGGTAGAAGCAGAAACGTGAAGGATGTCCCAGCAGACTAATAGTCGACCTTGGCCATTGGTGGATCGGAGAATAATGTTTTTTTTTTCTGCAACTTGTAGATGTTTACCAATTTACCATGTTTTTTTTACAATAAACAATTTACCATGTTTTAGTAGTAGAGTCCTTGTCGGTTGTCAGGCACGAGAACTCAGCGTCTAGCTAATAAATTGGATGAAAGCTACCGTATCGTTTCCTCCCCGGTGCATGTACTACGGAAGAAAAGAACGGCAGTATTTCTTCATCTGACTGAGACACTTGCTCAGCCGAGGCGAGGGACGCCTGCTTGCGTGAACAAGAAACGAGCCGTGAGCTACTACCAGAAAGGCGGCAAGTCGCTCGACATGCAGTTATCGCTGCAGCAGAGTGCGGTTGCTGGTTGGCCGTTGGCTTGGCCCCCTAATCGGCGACGCAGGTGCTCTGCTCAGCACAGGCACAGCAGCTGCTTGCTTGCCCGACTGCGGCCTTCTTTAATTCCCTAAATTTGCCACCAAATTTTACTGTGCAAAAAGAAGATTTCCATCACATCAAAATGTCGGCACATGCATGGAGTACTAAATGTAGATGAAATAAAAAAAACTAATTGCACAGTTTTGTTGTACTTTACGAGACGAACGTTTTGAGCCTAATTAGTCAATGTTTAGTCAATTTTTATCAAATAAAAACAAAATGCTGCAGTACGCTACAGTGGAGCACAGTAATTCAGCCGGCGCCGGGCCAACTAAACAAGGCCTGCATAGCATAGGAGCTCAGCGGTGTAGTTGGGGGCTGTAAATGCAGGAGAATTTTGGTCGGCCACTGGTCTAGGCCTAACGGGATTGTACAGTGGGACTTTGAATTTGAATTGTTTTGCGCTGGAGCTTGGCGGATCCGTTTGGATTTTGGAAATTGGAATACACGAAGGAACTCCACATACTAGGGCCCAGTTTGGTTCCAAAAATTTTTGCAAAAGAACAATAGATTTTCCGTCACATCGAATCTTTAGACGTATGTATGAAGCATTAAATATAGATAAAAAATAAAACTAATTACACAGTTTAGACGAAATGGACGAGACAAATCTTTTAAGCCTAATTAGACCATGATTGCACACTAATTACCAAATAACAACGAAAGTGCTACAGTTACATTTTGCTAAAAATTTTGCCAACTAAACAAGGCCTAGAATAGAACGCTTGTTTGGTTTCTGAGTCTTAACAGTTAAAGTAGCGAGAACATACAGAAGCTAAAGCTGGCATCATGGAGAAATCTTGCAAAAGCTAGCTCTTGAATCTGCTATATAGGCCTTGTTTAGTTCCCCCAATTCTCTCCCAAATTTCACTATAAAAAAAAGATTCCCCGTCACATCAAAATGTCGGCAAATGCATGGAGTACTAAATATTGATGAAATCAAAAACTAATTGCACAGTTTTATTGTACTTTGCGAGACGAACATTTTAAGCCTAGTTAGTTAAAATTTGGATAATTTTTACCAAATACAAATGAAATGCTACAGGAATTCTGATACAGTGTTTTTCTCCCCAATTCCGTCAACTAAACGAGGCCATAGATAGCCCTGTCTGTCCCTGGTAGCCGGTAGGCATCCTCTGTCGATGTGCTCATGTGCAATTCGTTCAGTCAAAGGACACACGGCGACAAAAGACATAAACAGCCGGAGTAGCCGTCAACCCAAAGCACCTTCACCCACATGCTGCGCCAGCACTTTCGGTGGCCGAGCTGTGTCACTGTGTGAGTGCACGGGACCACCACCTTCCAGCAGCCATTGAGCCATGCAGTGCAATGCAAGGCGGCCGGACCGGCCGGCCGGCCACCACCGGTCCGCCACTGGTCACTGCCACTCAGAACCCAAGTGCAGAGCTAGTCACTGGTCACCCAGTCGCCCCGAGGCCAGCAGAGCCGTGGGCAGTGCACGGACGCATCTGGCCATTAATTCCGAGCTCAACCACCTACTAGTAGTTAGGTCTGGTTGAGACAGAAGAGAGAGTGAAATTTGTTAATGTAGCATTTTCGTTTGTATTTGGTAATTATTGTCTAATTATGGATTAACTAGGCTCTAAAGATTCGTCTCGTAATTTAGAATTAAACTATATAATTAGTTATTTTTTTTATCTATATTTATGTGTCCCTGGATTCGATGTGACGCAGAAAGAGTGAAAACAGCTAAAAACACGGCTAGCTACCAGCCAAGAATTCGGCATATGCTCTTTCGTACGGGTACGGTCTCATATCCTCGTGGATCTCATCACGGATAATGCGAACCCTACTATGTGGGAGTACCGATGAATTTGAAGTTGAGAATTTGATATCTTGTTACCAACTGTCCGTCTATAGACCTGATTTCTTGTAAGCATTTGACATGCATGGCTCCATGCGGGACAAATAAAATTAGTGAGTGTTTTTAATATTATTCTAGGAAAAATTCAGTGTCGTTTGTGGAGTTCGAGCAAAAATCCAATAGGACTGCCGCATTAGGCTACAACATATTCGAGATTTCTGAAGTTTTTTCTTAAAAACAGTGGAAGGTTATTGTTCTCCTTCATGATTTTTTTCTCAAGTTGCTGAAGATTTGGTAGTGTAATTATTCAACAATCTTCGTGGGCAAAAAGTAGCAACCAAGAATCCTGCGACGATATTTTGCCAACTAAAAAAAACTGTCACCACTTAGTAAATACTAACTCTTGAGAAGTGTCTCAACTAAATTAGAAAAAAAAAACTAGGTTATTTGAGAAATTTTGAAATAAGAAAAATAAGTAATAACCATAGGCCAATTAAAAAAAACACTTAGGAAATGTTGAAAACCTAGTAGTGTTACAAATGGACAGGCTAATTTAGGTGTTCTTTCATTTTCAGACAACCCATATGCTAAGACTTTTAAATTATTTTATATGCAGCGCTTTTCTAAGCCTTGCTCTTCGTACTTGAATGATGATTAATTTTTATGTTACATGTGGCAGAACCTCCTAATTACCATGGCCCACCTGTACTTGTTATTGTCTTAAAGACTTCTAACCACTGTACAAGTGTACCACAGATCTTAAGAAGTCTGTCGGGTGTCCTCGGGAAACCCGAATCATCCACAATCTTCCGAGCAGGATCACATTACAGAGGCATCATAGTATTACAACAGTTTATATAATAAATTACATCAGAGTACAAGAGCGGAAGTCTTACATAACATAGGTTTACAAACTTGATGTTCCAAACTTATAAAACTTAAGTTTAGTGTTACAACCATAGTAGTGGAGTAGCATTATTAACATTATTACAACACCAAAACGCGATGCTCTGCCCAAGAGCCAAACATCTCTACTCGTCGTCGCTTGCCGCAAAGACAGTCATGCAACAGGGTCCAAAACACACCTGCTCATGCGACGCACCTGCAACATGGGTTTAACAAACCCTGAGTACGAAAGTACTCAACAAGACTTAACCGACAAAACTAGTGGAACGACTCAGGAATGCAGGCTAGGGGAATCAAGGTGAGGTTCCAGCAGGAAGTCAAGTTCTTTTGCATAAAAGCGACTAATGGTGAATCCTTAAGATCACGGTTTTATTTCAGTATTAATTATCAACAGAATGTAAGTGATTCTAATCTAGATCATAGAATTCATTCAATATCTTTCTGTTTCTTCGACCAAAGTTCCATTTCTTATCTACGATGTTGAACAGAGAATCGAGTCTCCTTAACCGAGGAGCAGCGACAATTCGAATCGATTAGACCCAGCTGGGGATTCCTAATCACACGACATATGTAGGACTCTAACCGACATATATCAACCTTCACTCGGATCCTCCAACACATGACCGGGTCCAGCGCCACCCGAGAGTATAGTACACCTCCAATCCAGCCCTTGGCTACGAGGGTACACACTACTCTCGCCATCTTTCCACTCCCAGTGCGCGGTTGGCCGTTCACATATTGGCATTACCGAGGTCTTAGGCTTACCGGAGCATGTGATCAGTTACAAAGTCTCGACGCACACAGTTCAGACAACGGTACGGTCCTTAACTGACTCAGTCGGAGACACTACAGGGGGACTCCTTTCCCGATGCAAGTCCACCGACCGGTCCCAATTATCAACATTAACATTCATCAAGTAATTGTCCAACAACCCTTCAAACTTTGTTTAAAAGTTTTAAAGTTTTCTCATTAAGCAATGCTAAGCATACTAAGCATTTTTAAATCAAAACAGTAACAAGGATGGTATTGGAATATCAAGGATGATAATGCAGTAATTAGGTTATCACTCAACTCCTAGCACTTAATGCAATAGAGCCGTAATAAAAGTTAAATAACAACTTTTAAAATCACAAGGTAAGTTTAGATGTAACCGGGGCTTGCCTTGGTCGACGGGATACTCAGGCTCGGGTTCAGTACCGCAGATGTCAAACCCTACTTCCACGGACGGTGACTCTTCGGCGGGGACAGGTTCAGCTTCGGTACCCTCCTCTTTTACGGGAACTATACGTAATGATAATGTATGCTTTAGGATGATGATATAATAGATATGATGCTCGATGGATGCTTATCATAGTTAACAACTGGAGTACAACTTCCCTTCACGGTACAACTGAACAACAAAGGTTTCTAACCTAACTCTAAACTAGGGTCCGATTACTCTAAATAACTTATTACGAAAATTGTTAAACACATGAAATGACAGTAATTAGGAAAACTTAAACAACCAATTAACAATGCTAAAGGTCATCAAAGGTTAATGACCTAAAGTCAACACTCAATCATAAAGTCAAACAACATTAATTATCATGCCCTAATTACCTAATTAATTAATTAATTAATTAATTAATTAAAGCATAATCTAAGAATAAAAATTAACTTAATCCAATTAAGCTAAAATTTTTAATTTAAGAAGGTTATACCTTAATTAGATGATAACATAATTTTTCATGATTTTTGGATAAATAAATAAGCCTAGAAAAATTAATTAAGAACCACTTAAGAATTAAATGGACTAATTAAATAATCTATAAACAGTACTCAAAATTGATATTTATTATTTTTACTAAATAGTATACAGTGAAAAAGGGTTACTCAAAAATTTTTATAATTTTTGGAATTATAAATGATTTATAACATAAATAATAAAACTGAAATTCATTTTACATTTTTGAAAAGAAAAACGAAAATTTCCATCGCGGGCTGATTTCTCTCCTCTCTCTTTCTCGGCCCGGCCTGCTTCTCCCGCGCGCGGCCCGCGTTTCCCCCGCGCGCTCGCCTGCTCGGCCCAGCCGCGCGGCCCGTCCGCGCGGCCTGCCAACGCGGCCCGTCCGCGCTCGCTCTCTCCCTCACACTGACGTGCTGGCCCCGCCTGTCATCCCCGACCTCCCGCTCTCCCCTTCCTCTTTGCTGCGGCACGGTGGCCGGCCGGCGACCACGACCCCGACGTCCTACTCCTTCTCCACTATCACGAACTACACCATCCTACGGACCCCCTACACCACTCGTATGCCCAGCACAAGCACCGGTGACACCTCATCGACGGTCATGGCGGACCACCGCCACGGTAAGCCGCGAAAACGCGTCCCCGGCGAGTTAGCGTACAAATTGAGGTGGGGAAAACGATGAGGGGCTCACAGCGATTCTGTAGGTGATCTTGGCGGAGACGGAGACGCACGGAATTGACCGGACCACGGCGAGGTGACCGCGGCGGTGCTCTGCTCGGCAGCGAGGAAGACAGCGGCGGTGCGGGCACTCCAGGCGGTAGCAGTGGGCGCGAGCGAGCGGAACGATGCGCTGGAGCAAGGCGATTGCAGCGGAGCAACTGGCGCGACCAGAGGGGACGCGACGAGGGCTACGGCGAGCGGCGGAGCAACGGTGGCGGCGGGAAACCGAGGAAGAAGAAAACTCGACCACGACGTGCTCGGTATATATAGGGCGATGCAAACGGCCTCAACGCGACGTGTGGCCGATCAGGAAGGCGCTGAAACAAAAGGTGGCGGTCGAAAACGCGCCTGGAAGGCGTTCGAAGCTCGCCGGCGTCGGCGGGAGGTGGCGTGCGGTGGTTGGCGAGGATTTCAAAATATTTACAGAATTGCCACTGGACTCAAAATTCAAATTACTCTCAAATTTTGAATAGAAGTTGAAAATCTGTAAAAACAAAAGTTGTTCAATTTTCAAAGATCTACAACTTTCTCAATATGAACATTTTCCAATTCGGCTTAGTTTTTGAAATTTGAATTTGAATTCAAAAAGGGACATTTTTGGGAAATCTGAAAAACCAAAATTACTTTGAATTTTGTATTGAAACTTCAAAAACTCAAAATACCAAAGTTGTACATCTAGGGTAGACCTACAACTTTGCTATTCAAAATATTTTCAAATTATGCTTGTATTTTGAAATTGGGTAGGGAAAATGAAAAGGGGACAATTTTGAGATTTGAATCTTTTCAAAATTACTTCAAATTTTACACTGAAACTTTGAAAACTCAAAACACCAAACTTGTAGCCCTTGAAAAGATCTACAAACTTGGTTTTACACTTTTTCCCAAATTTTGCTTAGATTTTGATTTATATCAAAAGGGGTAAAACTAGGGTTTTGTTTTTCAATGTTTCCGGAAAGTTTTGAATTGAAACTTGATTCTTTCTTAACTTTGGTTACTTAGGAATCACACCTTCACCCTAGGACATCATTGAGTCAAGCCTCACCTGGTTGACCAAATGGCTCCCTAGGTTGACCAATTTGACTTAAGAAATTCTTTTAGTAATTCCTCAAATTTGAATTCGAATTCGAATCAGAAAACTTGTAACAAGCTTTGGATTCCAAACCCTAACTCAAACTTGAAGCTTTATTTTATAGGTTGGACTTGAGCTTATACCCTACACTTGGCACTAGTGTATAACACCGTCATACACCTCAAATTACGCAGGGCATAAACTAAGTATTTGCGGTGATAACGAAATTAGGGTTTTCGGATTTCGAACCACACAACGAGGAACACATTGAACCTAAGAATTCAAACTCATTTTAATTAATGCATAACAGTGTTAACCTAATCATGGATGATTTGCAGTGCAAATGATGACATGGCAGGTTTTTAGTTACTATAACACCAGGGGTGTTATAGCCCTTCCCCCTTAAAGAAATCTCGTCCCGAGATTTAAAGCCTTGGGTTAGGTAATGGAAAAGGAAACGTGTCCTACAAACACATTCAAGATTTTGTTCATAAAACAGGTAGGTATTTTACATCCCAAGGTTTTAAAAGAAGGAGTTACAACCTAGAGAGGAAATTGTAACTTAGATGGAAGCAAAGAAGTCGGGAAAGTTTTCCAGCAAATAATCTTCAGATTCCCAGGTTGCTTCCTCCTCTGAATGCTGATTCCATTGAATCTTATACCACTTGATTGTTCTACTCCTGGTGACACGATCTTTCCGATCCAAAACTTTGACAGGATGCTCTGAATATGTTAGATCTGGCTCAAGCTCGACCCCCTCAAAATCAACCACTTGGTCAGGCACTTGTAGACACTTCTTTAGCTGTGACACATGGAACACATTGTGTACTGCAGAGAGTTGTTCCGGTAACCTTAAACGGTAAGCCACTTTACCAAATCGTTCCAGAATTTGAAACGGTCCAATATATCTGGGTGCCAATTTGCCTTTAACCCCAAACCGAGTAACTCCTTTCATGGGTGATACCTTTAAGTATACATAATCTCCGTTGTCGAACACCAGTGCTCGTCGTCTTTTATCTGCATAACTCTTTTGACGAGACTGTGCTATCTTTATATTATTCTGTATACGTCTGACTTTTTCTTCAGTTTCTTTCACTAAATCAACCCCGAAGAACCATCTCTCTCCTGATTCTGACCAATTCAGTGGAGTTCTGCAGCGACGTCCATACAGTGCTTCAAACGGTGCCATTTTGATACTTTCTTGATAACTGTTATTGTAGGAGAATTCTACCAAAGGTAAACAGTCATCCCAAGAATCTGAGTAATTGAGCACACAAGATCTCAACATATCTTCTAGAACTTGATTGACCCTTTCAGCCTGACCATCTGTTTGAGGATGATAAGCGGTACTATGCAGAAGTTTAGTACCCAGTGACTCATGTAAGTGCCTCCAGAAATTACTAACAAATTGTGTACCTCTATCAGATACAATTGTTTTAGGTATACCATGCAGACTGACAATTCGGTCAAAATATATCTTAGCATACCGGATAGTTGGATATGTAGTTTGAACTGGAATGAAATGCGCAGACTTAGTGAGGCGGTCCACAATAACCCAGATAGAATCAAACCCTTTTGCTGTTTTGGGCAGACCCACTATGAAATCCATATTGATATCTTCCCACTTCCAAGATGGAATGGGTAACGGCTGCAATACTCCGGCTGACTTCAGATGTACAGCTTTCACTCTCTGGCAGGTGTCACACTTGGCTATGTATCTGGCAATCTCAATCTTCATCTTGGTCCACCAGAATCTTTGTTTCAGATCATGATACATTTTATTACTTCCAGGATGGATAGAGAATCTAGTCAAATGTGCTTCATCCAGAATCAATTGACGTAACTCCGGAACCTTAGGTACAACCAAACGATCTTTGAACCAGAGGACCTCTGCTTCATCAATTCTAAAACATAAGCCTTTTCCCTTTCTGACTTTTTCCTTTATGTGAACTATACCCTTATTTTCCTTCTGAGCAGAAATAATCTTATCTCTTATAGTTGTTTCCACCGTAATATTGGCAACACTACCATGTTGAACGATTTCAATACCCAACTTTTCAATTTCATGACACAAAGATAGATCCAGTGGTTTCACTGTCAAACAGTTGCAATGAATCTTTCGACTGAGGCGTCGGCAACCACATTTGCCTTACCCGGATGGTAATGCACTTCTAAGTCATAGTCCTTTATCAATTCTAACCATCTTCGTTGACGCATATTCAAATCAGACTGAGTGAAGATGTATTTCAAACTTTTGTGATCTGTATAGATGTGACATAAATTACCCAATAAATAATGCCGCCATATCTTCAAAGCATGAACCACAGCCGCTAACTCTAAATCATGGGTTGGATAGTGCTCTTCATGTTGTTTGAGTTGGCGAGAAGCATAAGCAATCACTCGACCTTCTTGCATCAGCACACACCCAATACCAGTGCCACAAGCATCACAGTAGACGTCAAATGGTTTTTCAATATTTGGTTGAGCTAACACTGGAGCAGTGGTTAACAACCTCTTCAATGTTTGGAAAGCCTTCTCACATTCTGATGACC
>CM039592.1:45018845-45500357 GCA_022457205.1 Saccharum spontaneum | reverse complement strand
ACGCATGCCAGCGTCTGATCCGTTCTTCTCCTCTGCGCACCAAGTTTCGTGCCCGACGTCAGCGTACGTCATCCCCTGATCGGACGCAGGCCCTGCGCGTCCGGTCACTTTTACTGTGTTGAGTCCGGTCGCTGGCTAGACCGAGCCTGAGTGTGCCAACTCCTCTAAAATTGACCGGACGCACCACCACCAAGTCCGGTCAATTTGTGACAAGTGTCTGGTCGATCAAAAACACCTCTTTTTGATCTCCAACTTCACCACCCTTGCTCAAATGTGCCAGCCACCAAATGTTTCACCTTGTGCATGTGTGTTAGCATATTTTCACAAACATCTTCAAGGGTGTTAGCACTCACTAGAATCTAAATGCATATGCAATGAGTTAGAACATCTAGTGGTACTTTGATAACCGCATTTTACGATGAGTTTCACCCCTCTTAATAATACGGCTATCTATCCTAAATGTGATCACACTCGCTAAGTATCTTGACCACCAAAATAAAAAAAACTCCTATCAAGTTTTACCTTTGCCTTGATCCTTTTGTTTTTCTCTTTCTTCTTTTCCAAGCCGAGCACTTGATCACCATGGCCAATCACCACCATCAACATGATCTTCATTTGCTCCACCACTTGGAATAGTGCTACCTACCTCATGATCACTAGAGCAAATACGTTAGCACATAGGGTTTCATCAATTCACCAAAACCACACTAGAGCCTTCAATCTCCCACCTCAGCTGTTGTCGGATGCCTGCATGAGTCTGTTGTTGCACTTCCTTTACATTTTCATCTTGTATCTCCATCACCATGCATAGGACTGCTCCACACATCTCCTGACTTGAGATTAGTCTCTCTCCAGCATTCATTTTATTCCTAACATCCCACATTTTCCACAGGAGTGTTGTCACCTTAAGACATATATCCGTCTCTAGGTCTAGCACAGACTTCACAAACTCAATAGCAGATTGGGCCTCAAGCAATTGCTGCCCGCACATCTTCTAGCTGCAAACCCCTCCAACATGCGCGTACGTACTTGCATTTGAGAAAACAGTGACCTCCATCTTCATCAAGGCGCCAACATATCGGACACCTTGTATCAAGCTTAATCCCTCGTCTTCTAATATTTAACTTCATCGCTAGACTGTTGTGTCCCACTCTCCACATACACTGCTTAAGTTTTGGTGGCCATGGTAGTTTCCAAATTTTCCTCCACACCTTGTCATCATGATTTCCGTCATTAGCGCCAGAGCTCTCACCTCTTTGGAATCTACTGCTGAGCTCTTGACTATCTTTCAGCACATGGTGCGCAGATTTGACACTAAATACTCCTTTTGGATCAAAATGCCATGCCACTGTATCTTCACAGCCCGATCGAATAGGGATAGAGAGTATATTTGCCACATCTTCCCAAAATATATCTTGGACCAGCTGAGAATCCCATGTGCCCGTCACCGGGACGATGAGTTCAGAGACCTTGGTTAGGAGTACTAAGCCCTTCGGCGTCCGAGGCCTTTTGGTTATACCTGCTGGTACCCATGGATCCTCCCATATGCGAATTTGCTCCCCATCTCCTACTCTCCATATCATGCCCTTCTCCATTGCTCTCAGGCCACGGATGAGACTACGCCAAGTGTATGAAATACCCGACCCCTCCTGTGCTCCCATTATATCACCATTCGGCCAATACCTTGCCTTCAAGAGTTGTGCACATAAGGATTCTGGATTCTGTACTAACCTCCACACTTGCCTTGCTAACATAGCCAAGTTGAAAAGGTGTAGGTCTCTGTAGTCGAGCCCACCTTTATCTTTCCTGCTAGCCAATGTTTGCCAAGATATCCGGTGGATCTTCTTTTCATTGTCTTGCTGCGCCCACCAGTATCTACAGATCATGGCACTTATATCATCACATAGGGTCTTTGTTAAATCAAAACACGACGTGGCAAAACATGGGATGGCTTGGGCTACTGCTTTAATCAAAGTTTCCTGTCTCGCTCTGGACATCAGTTTTTCTTTCCACCCTTGGATTCGCTTCCACACCCTATCCTTGAGATATGTGAACATTTTTGCCTTTGATCGACCCATGTACACTGGGAGGCCGAGATATTTGTCGTTCTTTGCTTCGTGTGACAAATCCAGAGCCGCCAAAAACTCTTCTTTTGTTGCTTCACCACAATTCTTACTAAAAAGGACTAAAGATTTCTCTTTGTTTATGATCTAACCAGAACATTCCTCATATAGTTGCAGCACATATTTGAGATGATTTGCATTCCTTGGTTAACCTTGAGAAGAAGCAGTGAATCATCCCCAAATAACAAATGATTAATGCTTGGCGTACTATCAGATATATAGAAACCCCCCTGTATCCTTGCTCTTCTGCAACATTTAGTAAAGAAGAAAATCCTTCGGCACATATTAGGAACAAATATGGGGAGAGAGGATCCCCTGACGTAAACCACGTGTAGGTATGATCTCATTTGTCAACTCACCGTTCACCCTCACCTGATAACAAACAGTGGACACACACTTCATGATCAATGAGACCCATCTCTCATGAAATCCCAGCTTTGTCATCATTCTTGCTAGAAAATCCCACTCAACACGGTCGTATGCCTTGCTCATATCCAACTTGAGTGCAACAAAACCCTCTTTCGCACATCTTTTATTCTGTAGATAGCGCGTCAACTCATAGGCAATTAGAATGTTATCTGTAATAAGTCTATCTGGAACAAAGGCACTTTGATTTTGGGATATAATCTGCGGCAAAATAATTTTTAGCCTGTCGGACGGGAGAACAATTTTGATGCCATCAGGCCGGGACACCGGACACCAGGGTTTCCATGCATGCACGTACGCAATTAATGGCTAACTTGAACCGAGTTTTTGGTACAACTACTAGCTAGCACAGTGGATGTACAACGACGTATGTAGAACTAACAGTCCATGGATTGTGATGCACCAGCCATGCAGGTACTCCTACTCCGATATGTTGGGTACACGGTTGGCAGTTGCAGGGGTGCCTATCGGCCGGAGATCTGAGAATAAATGTTGGCCGAAAAGTTCGGGACTTGGACCGAATAATGATGGCACGAGGCATGCTGCGTCTGCATGCATATGCTTTGAAATCGATTTGGTCAGCGCTGATAAGAACAACCAATGACAACTTTAAATCGATTGGGTCAGCGCTGATATGAACAACCATGGCAACAGTGACACCCTTTTTTTTTTCTTTAGAACTGCTCGCCGGGAATTCATGCACGAGTGATCATAATTCGTTGAACCACTCCATTTTGCTTTGAAACCAATTTGGTGTATCCAGAGGCAGAACCAGCGATTTTGATTAAGGGGACCAGACAAATGTGATCGTATTTTTTAGTGTGATAAAATATAAATAATTATATGTTTCAACAAATTTTCAAAAAAATCTACACTATTTCTAACCAAAATCATCATATTTTAATAAAAAATAGGTGAAATTAATATTTTTATGCTATAAATATAAATATTTATATAGGTATTTAAATGAATCTACTCTGGTTGCCCCCCCTCTGGTTCCGCCTCTGGGTGTATCTCTTGTGTAACCATCTAGAATGGATCTTTTGAGTTTTCAATTGTTGGTGGATTATAATAGAGACACTGCTAGGTCAAACCATGCACGAAAGTGTGACCAACCCAATTACTACTGCTATTCGCAAAAAAAAAACCCGATTACTACTGCTTCCGTTCAAGAATTAAAAAAAACATGTTGTTTTGTTCTGGATTTTCTCACATTTTGACTATTACTTGACAAATATATCACTTATATAGCCATGACTAATTGACTATAGTATGAAAATTATTTTAAAATATGAATGCACTTGTTTGATATTTATACACTACATGAACATATACAATTTAGCATCAATCGCCAATACATGAACATGTCAAAGTCGTTGCATAAATATTGGCGAAAATGCCAAGCGAAGATAGAAAGAAATCAGAAACAGTCTTTTGATGCACCCATGATCTATTTCTAGCGGAACATTTGGAAAGGAGCGGAATAGAAAGATTATTCAACAGAAGAATTTACAAACTAGACAAGTGGCAGTGTTATGGAAGGATAACATACAACAATTTCAGATGGCTTCTAAAATTGATGTCAACATCCCTTAGTCTGCAAAGAATCATAAAATAGAGAATCATATAAAATGTTTCGTCGAACCACACGAGTCTGCAGAGCTCGCAAAACTATTTGTAAGCTAAAGCTCAGGATGCAAGCGGCGCGGGCTTGCCCGCAGGCCCGCTTTGCCCGCCCTGCAAGGAAGACGTACTGCTTAATTACTGTGGGTTGAGGCAGGTTGACCTGCTAAGCCCGTTGGGTTATTAATGGTGTCCGCAAAATGCTGCTTATACCTGCAAGGCCCACAAGCACCCACGTCGGATGTCTCCACTTATGTTTTTATGAAAGAAGATCGTGACCGCGCTGGCAGAGCACTCGTTGGACTCCATCCTGCTCATCTTCTCCAACGGTCTAACCCTGTGGACATCATGACCTACGCTGCTTGGAATTAAGCTGTCGCTTGGACAGTCAATTGCATGATTTGCATCATCGACTTCGGCACTAACCTGTACTTGGCCAAGTTCCTCTTCCTCCTTGCTGAGCATCTCGACGTCATCGACCAGAATGTGCAGGTCACACCGACCATCCTCGTCCAAGTTGGCGCATAGCGCGATCGTAGATTCGTAGGCGGTCTCTTAGCGCGGCAGCAGGGTGGAATAGCTCATGGAGGTAGCGTGTTCCCTCGCTCAGATCTCGTTGGCGGCAGTGGGATGATGTAACTGCAGTCCTGCTCCTGCCTAGGCGACGGCGCTGGTGCCTGTGTTGGGGCAGCTCCCGCACGCAACGCCTTGCTGATGGACATATCAGGCTCCTGTGGGCTCTTGCATGCCTGCTAGCTCTTTGCTGCAAGGCCTGCTGGGACGACGCGGTCAGCCGCACTAACAGTAACGGGCACCCACCAAGCCGGCAAATGCACGTAGTGGACAGAGCGGCGACGTGCGGGCCGTCTGCAGAGCAGCCTGCTTGCATCTGTAGCTAAAGCCGGGACTGTTCGGTACCGCACCAAACAAGATAGACCGACAAAGCGCTTCTGGCTCATATTGGGTGCGGAGGAGTCGTTTTAATGTACAGCAGACGGAGCTACAATTTCGAGCTTCGGGCTCCAGCTCTGACGCGGAAGCACGCGGAGCGGAGCCCTGCTAAACAACCTTGCAAAGAAGAGAAACATAGCCACCGGTAATGCGATAGATTAACTACTTGTTACATAAACCTATAAAAGTCATTATCGCAACACGTGTCTATGGTCAAAATCATACCGCGCAACACACGACGAAGGACGAAAAACTAATGACCTCGATTAGAGGCTTCGGTTCCTTGGCCTTGGCAAACCTTTTGTGTGGACGAGGAACCGTGGGATGGACCGGTTGGCACTTGCCAATTCGTTGCATTGATGAGTTACGACCGGAACGAGTAGGCTTGCCACCAACCGGTGACCAAACCATTTCCCCCTCCCGCGTAAAACCAAAAAAACCAGCACCCCCTAAAAAAAAAACCAGCACCGGCACCCAAAGCGCTATCATTTATAATTTCATTTCCTTTTTTTTTCTCTCTCTCTCTGGGCTCGTACTAGTCAAAACCCCCTCCGCCTCCGCTGCTCCCTCCACTTATTTACTCTGCTGCCCCCTGCCTGTCTCCCTCGCAGCACAGAGGTCAAACCAAAAGGCGCACCCCGCCGCAATCCAGCCCAACCCACCGCCGCCACCACCGCTCTGCAATGGCGGCTCCGCTTCCCCTTCAAAACTGGCTTTCCCTTCTCCTCCTCATCCCCATCTCCCCCGCAATCTTCCTCTAGTAGCGCTGTGCTGCTCTCATTCTTCCAGCAATCGAAGCTTCGAGTTCATTACACGAATCTGCGGCCGCGAGAGTGCCGGAGAGCGAGCAATGGAGGGGGTGTGGAGGAAGGCCAAGAGGGCGCTGGGCGCCAGCCTCTGCGTGCACCTTCCCGCCGTCGCCGGCGACCGCGAGGACGGCGGCGCCGGCGAGCGCCGCGCCTCGGATGCGCTCTCCCTCGACTCTACAGCGGCGGCGCACGCATCGGCGCCCAACACGCCGGCCGCGACAGCCGCGCCGGAGGCCGCCGCGCTACTGCGGAGGTCCAAGTCCGGAGGCAAGTCCTCCAAGGTGAGGCTCCATTTCCACCCTTTCCCGCACTACTGTATTCTGTCATTTCCGAGTTAAGATTTGCGCTTGGTTCGCCGGCAACTTGGCGCGCGAGGGGGCCGCCGGGGGATCCTTGTTCCTAGATGTGGAATGTCGGAGGGGTGGAGGCCGGCTTGCCGACCGCCTGTGTTTTTTTTGGTTGGAGCTGGGTACGGATTGGAGCAATGTGGCTTCGCCTCATCGCCTGTGAACGATTTGTCTCCAGATGTGGTGTTCTCCTGGTCGGCAAATTTTGGATGATTTGATGCGCGGCTTCGTTTGGATGCTCGTGCTCGGCGCCCAGCATTCTTGTATGCATCTGATTTTTTTAATGCCGTGTGTTTGTCTTAAGCTGCGCCTGCTAGTCGGGATTATTTGTCATTTGTTACTTTGTCCTTGAGTCGAAATTATCTCGTACTGTTCCTGCGGATTTGCTTGCAGTAGCATCTAATCTGTTCATGAAAATAACCCGGTTTAGCTTTTCCCAAAGTTTTAGTTTTTCACGAGAACACATCCAAAATAGATGCATCTTTGCAAGACGATGTCACTTTCTATTGTGAATATTCCTATCCATTATTCCATACTACTTTGTCATATAACCTTATGCTCTCTTCCGATGCAGAGAATCTACTATTTCTTTCTCATATCACCTTATGCTCTCTTCCAATGCAGAGAATCTCCTATTTCTTTCTCTCTCAGATCTCAGTTTCAGAGATTTTTTGGGATTTTGCAGTCAGTTTTGCTAGTTTTGCCTCGTAGATATCCTTCCGAGGTGGCTTTGAGACGGGTCAATTCCTCTTGCTTTGTTCTGTGTGATATGCACAGCTTAACGTAAGCTTCTTTTTTTTCTACTGCCTCAACTTGCTCCACCCCGAAAGGGAAAGTTGGCTCCTTTGCTGACCACCAACCTGCCAACTTCCCATTATGTTCACGTGTATCATCTTCACCCCCTTTACTAGTCTCTTATAATTATTTTATAGTTTTAAATGTCAACAAAAATTTCCAGCTTGGGTAGCTGTCCATTAACTGGAATACCGATTACTAGTATCTTTGCATTCATCTGTTTTCTTAAAGTACGTACCTGTACACAGTTGTCATGGCAAGTGCGTGAGTTCTTTAACGGAAATCTGAAATTTTCGTGATATGATCTTTGTGTGGTTGATCTGAAATTTTCGTGATATGATCTTTGTGTGGTTGAGACGACGCATGGGTGCCTTTATTGATAGCGTCACGCTTTTTTGTTTAATGGGGTGTGTCGGACTTGGTTATAATTGTGTTCGGATGTGACCCTATTTGACCAGCAACCTCACAAGTAGTGATTTTTTCATAGAGTTGACATTTATGCACTGGACAGTTCAAAATTTGCTTGTCCTGGTCAAAGGTAAAGGCTACAATGCTTGAAAACTAAACACTAATATTTCCTTATGTTGAGGCCTGCATAATTTTCTTTGAAAAGACTAGCTTGTTTTCATGTTTAATGGGATACGTGGTTGGGTCAAATTTCAGGATGCAAGTTTGACAATTTTTTGTCTGTTTGTCTGGGCACGCTTTGATTTTTCTGCAAAGCGCCGCAAATTGTGACCAATATCAATATTTTGATGCATGGATGTTTGTGCGTTTCTTATACATCTATGGGTTGGAAATTTGTACCATGTGTTAGTATCAAAAGTCAATAGAAAGTGCTGGGTTTAGTTGTTGTGTGACGGTGGTTAATTTGATCTTTTTCTTACTCAGACTCCTTCAATAAACGATATTCTGGTGGGTTTTCTTATACAGGCTGTGGTAGGAATTACTTTTCGACACATATTTCATTATGATTGAATCTATATGCACAATTAATTACATTTACTGTTACTTGTGATCTCTTTGTCCTTTCCATCCTGCTTTCTAAGGATAAGGTAAATAGGGAAATTGACACATCTTTTGTTTTGTCAACAGAGAATGTGTGCAATATGTTTTGATTCCATGAAGCCAGGTCATGGACAAGCCTTATTCACTGCTGAATGTTCTCATATGTTTCACTTCCACTGCATCTCCTCTAGCGTGAAACATGGAAATCATGTATGCCCAGTTTGCCGGGCAAAATGGAAAGAGATCCCCTTCAATCGCTCATTATCTTCTATAGTTCCTCGTGGAAGAGGTGGGCTGAATGTAAACCATGCTCGATTACCCCAGCAAGATGCCTACATGGCTCTTCTCCGCCAGGTTCCAAACCGTCAGCGAGAAGGTCCAGTTTTGGTTACTTCTGAGCCATCAGACTTCAATGATGATGAACCTTTGCAGAAGATGGAGGCTGCTAATATTGGATCTAGTAGAACTGTGGAAATTAAGACATATTCAGAGTTTTCAGCCATTCAACAGTCATCTCAAGATGACTTTGCTGTTCTGATCCATCTGAAAGCCCCATATGCTAACCCAGAGCAGGTCACAGGCAGATCGGTCAATGCAACCTCAGTTGGTGGTTATCCTACATCCCGTGCCCCTGTTGATCTTGTTACCGTGCTTGATGTTAGTGGAAGTATGGCAGGCACTAAACTGGCACTCTTGAAGCGAGCCATGGGTTTTGTTATACAGCATCTTGGTCCATCGGATCGCCTTTCAGTCATTGCTTTCTCGTCTACTGCCAGAAGGTTGTTCCATCTCCGACGGATGTCACACTCTGGCCGGCAGCAGGCCCTGCAGGCTGTCAACTCACTTGGTGCTAGTGGTGGCACAAACATTGCTGATGCGCTCAAGAAAGCTGCTAAGGTTATTGAGGACCGAAGCCATCAAAATCCAGTGTGCAGCATCATTCTCTTGTCAGATGGCCAAGATACATACAATATTCCCTCAAATATTAGGGGTGCCCGGCCAGATTATAGTTCACTAGTTCCATCCTCCATTCTAAGTCACACATTTCGCTTAGTGCCAGTGCATGGGTTTGGTTTTGGAGTAGACCATGATTCAGATGCTTTGCATTCGATTGCTGAGGCCTCTGGTGGTACATTCTCCTTTATTGAGGATGAAGGTGTTATTCAGGATGCATTTGCTCAGTGTATAGGTGGGCTTCTCAGCGTTGTTGTTCAAAATATGCAAGTAAATGTGGAGTGTGTGCATCCTGGTGTCCGTCTTCGCTGCATCAAATCTGGCAGTTATCTGAGTAAGGTGGCTGCACATGGCCGAAATGGTTCAATTGATGTTGGTCATCTCTATGCCGATGAGGAAAGGGACTTTCTACTGTCGGTGAGCTTACCACATTGTCGTGAACAGACCACTCTTTTGAAAGTTGCTTGTGCCTACAGAGATTCATTGACCAATGAAGACATCAAAATTCAAGGTGATGAGGTAACAATCTTGAGGCCTAAATCACCCATATCTGAGCCAGTTTGCATGGAGGTTGACCGTGAGAGGAACCGTATCCGTGCCGCTGATGCTATCGAGGCTGCAAGGGCTGCTGCTGAGAGAGGTGCTCTTTCTGATGCCGTGTCAATTCTTGAGGGTTGCCGGAGGATACTTTCAGAATCTTTTTCAAGCCGGAGTGGGGACCGCCTTTGCATGGCCCTTGATGCAGAGCTGAGGGAAATGCAAGAGAGGATGGCTAACCGGCAACGCTATGAGGCTTCAGGGCGGGCCTATCTGCTGTCGGGCCTTAGCTCACATTCTTGGCAGAGAGCCACTGCACGAGGCGACTCCACTGACAGTGATACACTTGTTTACTCCTACCAGACGCCATCCATGGTTCACATGCTACAGCGCTCACAGAACCACTGCCCTTCTCAGGGCCCATCACAGGTCCAACAACCTAGGATCATGGTGAAACCCCAGCCAAGGTAGAAGGTAACTGAGCAATTCAGCATTATCTTGCGAAGCAATGGCGCGGATGTTGGTGAAGAAATTCAATTCGTATGGCTGCTTAGTAGGTCGTAGTGTAGTTCTCTAGCACCTTTATTTTGCTTCTCTTGTTGGAGTCATGGTGCCAGAGGCGGTGAGGCGGGCTTGGAGGTAAATATAATCTGGAGGGGGTATACTGGGGAAGGTAAGGTGGGGCTTTGGTGGTAAATACATTGTGGGGGGTATACTCCTGTGGTGTTAAGAAATAAGTAGTCTACTAGTAGAGCGGCTGGAGAAATTGTGTAATAGCTTCAACGAGTTGGAGCTAGGTAGTTTAGTGGAGGTCAGTTCATTGTCAATGTCTGTTTTTCCATTTGGTCTTTGGTGATGTAGATAAGAGGGATTGACCTCGGGGCGGTATATCATGGAATCTCTGGAATTTTTTATTTTTTTTGTGGGTGTCAATGCTATTCCATGGATTCGAACTTTCAATTTATTAGCTGGTATCCACCCAGCAGCACATGCCCGTGAGGTGTGTTTCAACTTGCAACTAGTGTTCACTTATTTTTCGTGCTTGTAGCATTGGTTGAAGTTTGGCTCTTGTTTAGTTCCTAAATTCTATTCCCAAATTTCACTATGTAAAAAGAAGATTCCCATCACATCAAAATATCGGCACATGCATGAAGTACTAAATGTAGATGAAATTAAAAAATTAATTGCACAGTTTTATTGTACTTTGCGAGACGAACATTTTGAGCCTAATTAGTCAAAGTTTGGATAATTTTTACCAAATACAAATGAATTGTAACAGTACGCATTTAATGCGCACTGTTCTAACTCGGGCCGGCCGATTCCGGAACTGAACACGGGCTGGCTCGAATTTGGTCAGGTTTCTACCGTGGATATGATTCTGCGTGTCGACTGAATCAATGGCTTTATGCCATACCATAGATTCTTATCCCTCCAATTGATTGAGCAGTTCTGTATATAACCCATGGTTATCCTAGTGCCCGGACATCTGGTGCGTAAGATGTGTCCGGACGCCGCTCTCCTTCCCAAACTCGTCTGCCCCCGCAACGCGAATAGAAATCGGATCGGAATAGAACATAATAGAATTGCGTCTACCATGCCCCTGACCTCCATTCCCCACCATGTCCCTGTTCCCCAACACACCCCGTCCCCCACAGTGCCCTGTCTCAAGAGCACGAAATACTTCAAGTGCAACATCGCAAAACATATGAAAAAACTACGTGGTGCAACATCGGAATATAAATACTGTAACATCGCAAAATTATGTAGTGTAACATCGAAAAATATGTACTGCAACATCGAAAAAATATATACTGCAATATCGAAAATTATGTGCTGCAACATTGAAAATTATGTACTGCAATATCACAAAAAATAATCATAAAACATGGAAATGGAAACATTCGAAAATAAAGTTTGCAGCAACCCAAAAATCTCATTGCAACATTCGAAAATCATATGTTGTAACATCAAAAACCCATTGCAACACGAAAAGACAGTAAGGACGTACAAACAGCAAGGGGATGTGTTAGAGGTGCAGGCCGCTGCAGCCCTGGCCCACCACCTTCGAGCTCGCCGGAGGGGGGAGGGAATAGGACCCCAGAGCTCGCCGGAACCCTAGTTACCGCCACGTCCCTTAGATCTAGAGAAGGAGGAGGAAGATGGCTCAGATCTAGAGGAGGACAAGGGCTCAGATCCAGAGGAAGAGAAAGGAGGGCTTAGATCTAGAAAAGGACCGACCTACCTCGTCGGAGCCACCGCCGTCGTCCTCATCTCCGGTGTAGGAGTGGGAGCCGGGTTGCTAGGGAGCGTGGGGTTGTCTGGAGGTCGCGGAGGGGGAAGGGACGGAGGGAGGGAGCACGGGTAGGCGGCGCGGCGGCGAGCTAGCACGCGGGTGTGGCGTCCATCCCGGCTCAGCCTAGAGAGCGGGCGGGCGCAGCAGCAGCGAGTTCGTGTCGGGGGGGGGGGGGGGGGGGGAGCTGGTGAGCAAAGCGACCACAAGTGGGCGTGGCGGAGCGGAGGGTCACATGATGCGATAAGGAGTGGGGGCGCAGGATTGGTCCGTCCAGCTGCCCGGACGCCTGGTAAATATCATTATCGTATAACCTAACCATTGGTTGAACATTAATAAAGAGCAGTAGTAGACAAGGTAAATGATTTATAAGATTAACGCGAAATCTCATAAATTGAGAAACTATTATATAATAAAGTAACATCAATTGTAAACTGCATCTATGCATCATCTACCACTTTTAAACCTGGAGTCCAGAGACCACAATGTTTGTTTGATCATTAGAGACTACAATGTTTCCTCCCTGTATAATGTAAACAAGAAGATAATTTGATAGTGCTAATAACTTCTACGCCGAGGAGTCCTGCGGCGTCCTGAGCTGCTTCCTCGCCTGCTGCTGCCGCCCCCTGGCCGGGTCGTCAGGCAAGGTAGGGGTATCATACCTCACCGTGCACGGCGGCGATGCCTCGCCACGGCCCAGGCGGGCCTTGCACTCGATCACCAACTGGTAGCAGGTGGTGCAGTACCTTGCGGGGCCCATCAGCTTCACGTCCACGTCCGCCTCCCCGCGGCCGAGCTCCTCGGCGAGGCTGTCGCGCGCGAACTGCGGCACGGGCACCACGGTGCCCCACGCCATGACGTTGCCGACCTCGGTGGCGTTCTCGTTCTGGCCGCAGAATCCCGGAACGGGCCCGCTGGCCAGCCGCACGCGGCGGTAGGACACGACCGCCGTGGTGCCGCGCGGGACGCACGCTGTGCTCCACCTGCGCGGCTCCTTGATGCGGACGGTGAGGTCGAACGTCGGGTCCAGCAGCGTGGGCGTGGCCTGGCCCCGGGCCGCCGCCGCCGCGGCGTCGGCGACGTCGAGGCCCGAGAAGCCGGCCACAACGACGCTGTACTCCGGGTACTTGCCATTGTCGAAGGACATCTGGTAGGGCCAGTAGAGAAGGGGCACCGCGAACACGAGCGCGGCCAGCGCGCCGAGGACGGCGGGGAGGATGTCCCAGAAGAGTTCCCTCGGGTTGCTGCAGCAGCAGCCGCCGCCGCCGCTGCCGTCGTCGATGAGCGGCTCGGTTCCCTGCGCATGAGCTCCCATGGCGATGCGAGGCGATGCCCTTGTTGATCTCTTTCTTGTCCCTCGTCGGGTGATCTCGTTGCGTGCGTGCGGGTTTAGGGGTTGGAACCGGAAGGCGTTGGCTTGGCACTTGGCCCTGTCGTGATTCGTGGGCTATTTATGTATGGCAGATGAAGGCTCCCACGAGTTCGGCAATGACACGGCCACGTGGACGAGACGAGACGATCCTGTACGTACAGGCCTGCTATGTTGTGCCCGTGCACGTTTGTGAACTGCAGAAAACTTGTCTCCTGCACGGATTACTTATCCCTGACAAACTCGGGTACCGTCGTACGTAACAGCAGGAGTCATTGCGCGCCGCGGTAGGAGTAGGACACGACACACGACCGGCTCTTGGTGCTGCACGCGTGGTGCTCCAATTGTGTCGGCGTCGAGGAGCGGCTCCGTTCCTGGCTCGTGCTCTCCCATGGCGAGGCGAGGAGAGACAATGCCATGATGAAGGTTGTGCCTTGAAGTTAGTTCCATGAGACTGAGTTGGGCAATCACACGCAGGCGCGTCCCGGTAAAATATGAGGCCCAGTTCCATACAATAAGTGGAGTCCTAATATCTAGTGCCAAAACAAGAAAATGATGGCAATTATCAATATATTACTTATATTGCTAAGTATAACAGTATAGACAAGGATTATACCTGTTGTATAACCATCATTTGAAAAGCGATATTCTTTTAGTATTCTTTGAAATGAAATCTTCAATGATATATTCATAATCAATCATCTCCAGCATACCACTCTTAAGTATTATTAACACCAATGCATTAAGTCTTTCTTGTACTCCAGAGACCACATTTATGAGCCAAAGAAGACAACTGTGGTTGATTTACTAATTAAAACAAAGCCCAAAACTACTGTATATAATTAGTATACTTAGTAAATCTTGGGGCCCATGATTTTTGGGGACCCTGTTCGGTCGCACAGCCCGCACGGGCCCAGGGACGCCCCTGTTACACGGGACCCGATCGAACGTGGATGTGAACCACCTTGTACAGGCCTGCAAATCTGCAATGCCGTGCCCGTGCACTCGTGTCCTGCCCAGGCTCTTTGTTGCAAACGAACTCTGGTACGTACGTGACAGCAAGCGAGTCCTCTAGCAATACACGCCCGCATGCATTGCAGTCCACGGCTGATATATAACAAGCCCACACGCGGCCATGTCCATCATCCCCTTCGAATCGAAGAAGAAGCCATAGAGACAAATCGTCTACCGAAACCCAAAACCCAAGACAAAACAGAGCTAACCATGGGCGCCTCCAGCGAATCCGGCGGCAGCAAGAGCAAGAGATGTCAGCACTTCTTCGTCTGCGTCGGCATCGCCGCCGCGGTGGCCGGTATCGTGGTGGGATTTACCATCATGTTCGACTCCGTCAAGACGCCGATCTACTCCGCCACGATCACCGCCGTCTCGGGCTTTGACCCAGAGACGGACCTGCGGCAGCAGAGCCGGCCGGGCACGGGCACGCTCAGCCCGGTGTTCAACCTCACCGTCGGCGTCGCGTCGCACAGCCGGTGGGAGGGCGCGCGCATCGGCCCCGGCACCTCCGTCAAGGTGTCCTACTCGCACCTCCGGCTCCCCATGGCCAGCGGCCACGTGCCAGATGTGCGCGTGGGGCCCCGGGAGTCGAGGGAGCTGCCGTCCGTCGTCGCGCGCGGGCGCGACGTCGCCGTGCCGGGGTTCCTGATGGACAGCCTCGCCGAGGAGATGAGGACCGGGCAGGCCATGTTCGAGGTCGAGATCATCGAGAGCGATCAGCACGGGTGGTGGGACGTGGCCAAGGGCTGGGGGATGGTGGGAGACACCATTAGATTGACATGAGGAGGAACTCAGTTTTATCTTTCATTTTTTCCCCCAGTAATTTAGGAGGAGGAACTCAGTTTCATGTCAGTCTCTTCTTCTTTTTTCCCCAGTAATTTAGGACTGCTTTGAGATAGAGAAGTTAAGAGTAAAGCGCCCGGATATGAACCTCTCATGCATCTTAATGAGTGCTGCTTGCATTGACTAGTGCTTTTAAAGTTTTGTTGCTCAGGATTTTATTTAGAAGGCATTTCGTATTTTCGTGCATACATTATATATAGTTTGACTTATTCACGTACAAGTACAATCATAAACATGCCGCTTTGCTAGCAGATTCTTTCGAAAATAAAATAGATACTACTTGATACTGAACAACTACTTCCTACCACACATAGGATTTCTCAATAGTTTTCGCATATTTTCATAACAAATTCAACAAAAGATCTTCTTTATATTTTTTTGTACCTTAGTGGAAAAAACTCTCTCTTCAATCAGATCTTCAAATATTGCTATCTTTTATTACTGATTTCTCCTCGCTAGTCAAAGATGAAAACGGAACTGACTCTCCAAAATTCGCACAACATATAGAGAAATTGTTGGAGAGTGAAAATATATAAAAAACAAATTTTATTTAGTTGGCTCCACAATTGAGAATTTAGGGAGTGTGTTTTAAAAAACAGTTGGAGATGCTCTAAAGAAAAAGTTATGGCCGTTTTACGTTCTCAAGGCCTCCTTATGTATAGAGGGTCGTGCTAAAGCTGTGAATGGCAGTTTCTTCATGCCGACAAAGGCCATATTTGGAACGATTAAAACCGGATTCTCGGGTGCCCCCCTACGAGAATAAAAAACACCCCGTCAAATGTCTCACGGTATGGATGATTCTTTTCACGTGCAAGACACACACCACAAGAATGAACAAAGAGTCCAATTTCTCGTACTTTTTTTTCTCAAATACATATAAGGTTTACGTGTCTTTATATTAAGGTAGAGAAAATATTTAATACAACGTGCCTTAGCTTTCTCGTACCTTTTCTGTTTTGACCGTGCAAGACTCAACTATCACAAGAATAAAAAAACCGATTTCTCTTACTGCGGCTCTCCAACCGTGGCTCCGCTGCCATACTGCGTCGTCGCAAAAAGCGTATCCAAACAGTGCCAAGATCAACTTGATTATGTCTGTCGTTTTGTTGGTTCTCAAAACATTCTCGTTGTTTAGTTATTATTCAGGACTTTTTTTAGGCAAATGACGGAGGGATCAAAAGGGCTCTCACCTGATTTCATTCCACAGATTCAGGCAACGCCGGTGGGTGGAAGGGTGAAAGGTCTTGATGGCTAGAGGGGGGTGAATAGCCTTTTAAAATTTTCTACAATGACAAACTAAACAAGTTTATCAATACAACAAATAGCGAGATGCGAGTTTTGCTTAGCCTACGGGGTGTTTGCAAGCCACCTATCCAATTCACAATTCTAGTATATTTGCACTCAACCGCACAAGTCAAACCGAGGAGGTAACTACCACTACAACTAGCAAGCTACACAAAAGAGCTACTTTAGCAAAGCTAACTAGCTAGCAAAGATAACTAAGAAAGTAATACAAGTGAGAGTTAGGAGGGTATCACCGAGGGGCGAAGTATTGAGCCAACCAATATGATCAACAATGAAAACCAAGACAACCGAACACCGGGATCAATCAATCACAATATGAAAGTGATGACACGAAGATTTATCCCGAGGTTCACGTGCTTGCCGGCACGCTAGTCCCCGTTGTGTCCCTTTTCACCACGTGGTTCGGTGGCTAATCGGTCTCACACCGAGCCTCTCAAAAGGCGCCACAAGAACCTACCAAATGGCAAAAGGTTGCAAATGACACAAGCAATCCACTAATGTTGCCTTTGGCGCTCCGCCGAGGTAGGCACAAACCCCTCACAATCACCGGAGGTGGCCAAGAACAATCACCAACTCTTGCCAACGCCTCCAAGCTGCTCCAAGCCGTCTAGGTGGCGGCAACCACCAAGAGAAACAAGAATCCCGCAGCAAATCAACCACCAAGTGCCAACTAGATGCAATCTCACAATGCAAATGCACTTGGATCACTCAATCTCACTTCGAATATGCAAAGAAGCAAGAGAGATGAGTGGGAGGGGAGTTGCTTAGCTCAAAGTGCTCACAAGTATGTCAAATGTCCAAGAGATGGAGCTTTGAGCCGGCCAACGAGTATTTATAGACGTACCCCTTCGAATATAGCCGTTAGGAACGAGATCCAGCTGAAATCGCGCTGACCGGACGCGCTGGTCCAACTGACCGGACGCTCCGGTCGTGTAACGGCTAGTTATTGAAACGCCGACCGGACGCGCCGGTCGCAACGACCGGACGCGCTGGTCACGACCGGACGCGCCGGTCCCGTGACTGACCGGACGCGCCGGTCAACACTGAGTCGCGCAAAACGAACCATCGACCGGACGCGCTGAAGAACTGACTGGACGCCACAGTGCCCGCGTCCGGTCGGAGTCCAGTAAGCTCCCTGGACGACCGGACGCGTCCGGTCGCCTGTGACCGGACGCGCTGCGCGTCCGATCAACCAACTGAAAAACGCGCAGACGCTGAACGCTGACCGGACGCGTCCGGTCAAACAGTGACTGCGTCCGGTGCAGCGTCCGGTGCAGCGTCCGGTCACCACTGTGATCTCCGTTCGCCTCCGTTTGATTTTCGTTTGATTTCCGACTTCCGGCGTAGTGGAAAATAGGCATTTTATTTCCCCGAAATCGCCTGAATCCCGCGCTCGCACGCTCGGCGGGAGGGAGAGAGGACCCCAAACCCTCTCTACCGCTTAAACTCCAACGCCATCGCAAATGTGCTAACACCACCATGTGATCTCGTCAAGTGTGAGTGTGTTAGCATTTTCACAATCATTTTTCGAGGCGTTATTAGTTCTATCCAAATGCATATGATCATGAAATGCACACCTAGAGGCACTTAGGAGTTCAATAGCCGCGTCATTCCCCTCTTTATAGTACGGCTATCTATCCTATAATGTAACCACACCCACTAGGTGTCTTGGTTACTAAAATACAACCCTTAAGCATATACCTTTGCCTTGATCACGTAGGGTCGCGTCCAAATCCAAGTGTGGCCATCATGATCACCATGTCCATCTTGCCACCAACCTTGGAATGTACTAATCCGCATATGCTACATACAACTTAGGCATAGGATTAGTACTTAGGCATTGTCACTAATTACCAACACCAAACATAGGACTTTCAAAGGGGCGAAGCCCCTCAAGTACAAATGGAACTACATCATGTAAGAGAATATTAGGCAAGATTACATGTCAAAGGAGTGTCTCCATTTGTTAGCTAGGGAAGTATTCCGTCGCGGTATCCTGCAGGCCCAAGAGCGTGTTAACTCTTTGCAAGCAGCGACCAGGTGATCAACGTTTGGCTGCAGGCCTCGGAAAACAACCTCGTTCCTATGTTTCCAGATCTCCCAGCAACATAGAAGGATGGTTGGATGAGCTATGTCAGCATGGACTCTTGGCGGTGTTTGAGTTAGTCAAAGTTCTGCAATCGGTGCAATGTTATCAGGGTTCCAACACCCTGTTAGTTAATTGTAATCTTTATTTGCATAAAGGATTCGATAAGTCATAATTAGTGGATCAACATAACCGAATGCGACACGTAAAGAGTCCACGCTCGGGATATTCAAACAGCTTTGCCTTCTAGCTCCATGTAACAGAATGTTGCTCCAATCATCCATGGAGTTTGAAGTCCAGGATAATAACAACACCTTTACGCTTTACCGGAATCGTAATAAAAACCTATAAATCTGCATCCACGCTAGCCAGTCTTCCATGGAGTTTGAAGTCCAGAATATTAACAGCAGCTTACCCGGATGCTATAAAGAAGTGGTAAAAACCTACAAATCTTCATCCACTAGCAAATCATAAAGCCGCCAGCGCACCCGGCCCTCCTTCCGCGCCGACCACGCACGATGACTGCGATTCCGCCACCGGAGCTTCCTACTCACGGTGGTGCCTCCGGCCAACAATGGCAACGAGGATGTAAACCCGCTAACGTCGTTCGCCTCGTAGTGCTCTCGTCCTTAGGCATCCTCGGGGGGTGCTTCGTCCTCGCTGGATTGGGCGGTTTAGCGTATCTTACCTGGAGCGTCGCAGACAAGGCGAAGCAGCCGCGCTACCACGTCGCGGTCGACGGCGTCGCCGGCCTCGACCCGCCGGCAGTGCTGATGAGCCAGCGGCGGCCCACGCTCGACCCGGAGTTCAACCTCACGGTCGGCCTCGCCTCGCGGAGCTTCACCAGGGGTCGGCTGCTGCTTCGACGACGGGTCGGCGGTGCGGGTGTACACTACGACGGCGTCCAGCTCGCCGGCGAGGCGTTGCCCAGCCTCTGCGTGGGCCCGCGGCGGTCCGCGGAGCGGCGAGCGTCCGTGGTCGCCTGGGGCAGCGGCGTGCGTGTGCCGCGGCTCGTGAGGGCCGCGCTCGCCCGGGACCTGATGTGGCGCGGCGCGGCCGAGTTCGACGTCGCGCTCACGGTCATGAAGCAGCCAGTGAGGTCGGGTGGGAAGTGGTGACATGGTCAAGGTGGGCCAACCCGCCGCCGCGTCGCGGGCTCCCTGCACCGTGTCTGTATTCTGTAATGGATGCGCAGCCGCCGCTGACGCACAAGGATGCGGACCTTGTGAGCTACGGCTTTTCTCCGGCGCCGGAGAACGGCGGAGCGGATTGATCATAACTTTTATTTGACTGGAACAAGGACACAAGGTGATCATGGTCGCTCCGGCCGGCGTGTGCATATACGTGAATGAGACATCGATGGAGAAATTTATTTGTTTGATTTGATGAACTTCTGCTCGTGTTTTGTTTTGCATAAACTTGATGTCTCTTTTTTGAAAATCACGGTATTGAAAGAGGACTTTACAAGGTTGTTATGTTTCAAAAATTAACAAAACAACCTGACAATCTCAAGCTGAGAGGAAGCATTGCAAGACATCCAGCCGCACACCAAAATTTGACTCCCTCTTTGATCTTTAAATCAACTGATGTGAAGCATGGAGTGTTTGCGCTCAAAGATGCACACATTTCTTTTTCTTTTCCATGGCACTTCAAGTGTAAGTGATCAGCATTTGTGTTTTTCTATTGCGTAATCATATATCTTACGTATTTGATTAAGTTTTAGCTGCATTATTGCATGATTTCATATCACTCGTGCAACTTATGTTCATCGAATTAACAAAGATATTATCTGCTTTGTTTGCAAGTGCTCTCGTGCTGGCACCCCACCACAAAACAAAGTATTGCCTCCGTTTCAAATTATATTTTGCTTTACTTTTGTTGTAAACCAAAATTCTCCAAATTTAATCAAGTTATAGAAAAAACATGATCTCAAATTAGTTTTATTATTTTTTCCATAAAATATATCCTGATAGTACATTTATTTGAACTTGTAGATGTTAGTAGATTTTTATTAAAAAAAACTTGCTTGAAGTTCATGAGATTAGACTTAGGACAAGGCTAGATTGATATCTTGTACACGTTAGTATCATCTTTTGCAAGCACAGTCATCTAAGTTCTAAAGAATAATATGTACCTTATGCACACTCAACTAATTAAGTTCTAAAGAATAATTTTAGTTGTTGTTAGTTGTTCTTGTTTGGACTTTTGAGTAATAAGGTGCATAGTAAACAAAAATAACAGGGTTTACTTGTTGAACTAGAGAAAAATCTAAATTTGATTCGAGAAGTTTATAAACTGACCCAATATGAACCAACAAGGTACAGAATCACTAAGGGCTGTGGAGGGGAATCGAACTTTGATCTACTATAGTTTGGACATTGGAGTTGCGTCTAATGATCATCTCACTTGATTTGTTGCTTTTATTGACAATGGCAATTTGTTAACCCAGTTCAACAGATTCAACCACGTGACGAACCACCAAATAGTGAACCAAAAGCATGTGATCGATTCAATAACCGGTCTAGCCTTTTGTTCAATGTAAGGATGTGAAATTAGGCCTTCCACAACATCGAGTGAAGCCAGAAAAAATTAGGGCCCATATGTGAGAATCCAACATAACTCGTGCTATGCCACAACTTAGGTTTTCATTGTGGTTCCCACATAAGACATTAGGAAAAAAATAAGTAAAAAAAAGAAAGCAAGCAAAGCTAGTGCGGTCGCCGTATCTAATCCGTTTCGAGAGAGAATGGCTTGTTGAAATTTGGTAATGCTATAACCGGGGCAGAGCCGCAGAGCTCACAGCAACTATTAGCGTATCAAATGCAGTCTGGTGAACCAAAGAAAGAGAATCCCCTTCTTGACCAGTTTTTTTCTAAGGGAACAGCAAGGGAGGCCCCTACTTAAATTTTTGATTATATATATTAATGTACAAGTTACAAGGCTTCCGAAGCCCAAAAGAAAAAGAGATTACAATTAAAACATACTGTCTCTCTCTCTCAACAAAGTTGAAGGTGCTTTTATGTTTTGCATCCTACCCATGCGGCCAACTCCACCGGTATCCGCCCGCCGCGACCGCTCCATCGCGCTGCCCGCCTTCCCTACTCTTCCTCCACCACGCGCCCTGCCTGCACTGCGACATCTGGCCACCGTGGCCGGTCCATCGCGCCGCCCGGCCTACCCCAACCCTACCGGCCAGTTGCCTGCTAGGTTTCGCCTGTTTCCGGTGGCAGCTCGCGCCTCTCCACGGCTGCCGCATCGCATGCTCCCTCCTCGACTGTTTCTACCGGAGTGGCGAGCTCTACACTAGTGAACTCCGCGCACCGACGAGCCTCCATTCCCAAGCAACAAGGAGATATTGCACTGAAAGCACATGTTGCAAACGTATGTTTCATATGTTTCAGATGTTTCAGAGGTATGTTGCAAGTGTTTTATATCAATGTTGCAAAAGTAGATCGGAATGTTGCACATATTGCAATGGGCCATACACGTATGTTTCAAGTGTATATTCCAATTGTTTCATCTAGTTCAGACGTATGTTGCAAGTGTTTTATCTGAATGTTGCAAAACTAGATCTAAATGTTGCATATACGTGCATGTTGCAAGCGTATGTTTCAAGTGTTTTCAGTTACTTTAAACGTATGTTTCAAGTGTTTCATTTGGATGTGGCATATATTTTGCAATGGTTACACACGTGTTTTTCTAGTGTTTCAGACGTGTGTTGTAAGTGTTTCAGCTGTTTTGGACGTATGTTGCAAGTGTTTCATCTGAATATTGCAAAAGTAGATCGGGTGTTGCATGTGTTGCAATGGGACCCGCCTGCTGCAGCTGCTGGGGCGCCGTGCATGCGTGTGGGAATCGGACGGATGGAGCCTAGCGTAGCGGCGGGCGTGGGAAGTGGAGCGGATGGCAGCAGGGGCGCGGGCAGTCCCTGGCTGTGCGTGGAGCAGGGCGTAGGCGCCGGTGAGGGCGGTCCCCCCTGTGTGTGCAGCAGGCGTGTAGTAATCATTTTCTATTGACGGGTGGAATCAGATATCGTTTTCTGTTGACGAGTGAAATCAGATAACATTATACGCTGGGTGGGAGCTGCGTTAGGACGCCTCCTGGTGCCGGTTGTCCGGCCACTAGCGTCTCCCTTATTACAATCTCTCTGAAGATGGGGTTACCAAAGACATTTCAGGCTTCAATGACCATGTCCAAAGGTTGAATCAACAGGTTCCAGCTGATGGAAATAGACTGCCAGCAGTCTTGAGCAGTTTCTTTTTATAAGACTTGTGAGCAGGTTGGTGACGAGCTTTGCAATAATGAGAAAAGTGTTCCCCAAACTTGCTAAAAAAAACCAGCAAGACCCAAGAACCTGTGGAGTGCTTTCACAGTGGAATTGTTCAGCATTTTCACTATTTCCTTCTTTGGGAAAAATGACACAAAATAAGTGTATCTAATCTATTTTTATACTTTGAGACCTTACATGAATTCAATACTAGCTAAGTAACACGTTTGGAGTACATCATACTTACAAAACTTTTAGGCAGGAGATGGCTCTGCATCCCATGAATCAGAGCTCAGAAAGCCCCGTCGTCCGTCGTCTCGAGGTGCCCACCGTCGACCTCCTCCTCCTCATCCTCCTCGTCGTCGTCGCCGATGTACAAGTACGGGTTCTTCTCCTCCGGCTTGAAGTTGTAGAAGACGAACAGGTAGAAGGCGAAGCTGGCGCCCTCGACTGCGACGTCGACTCCCCACCGGTACCTGTAGTTGAGCAGCGCGAGGAACGCTGACACGATGATCCGGGTGAAGTAGAGGTAGCCGACGACGACCAGGTAGAAGCGCTTGAAGAGCCTGAGCTTCTTGAGGTTGCGCGCCGCCTTGCCGTCGGTCCTGGCGGCCTCGCGCAGGCCCCGGATGGACCAGATGATGGGGAAGATGACGGCGCAGCAGCAGATGACGTCGATGAGCATGAAGACCCGGGTCCACGCGATCCAGCCCCGCCGCGTCGGGCCCGTCTCGCCGATCACCACCAGCAACAGGTTCTCCATCACTTGCAGCGGGATCACGATCATCAGCACGCTCTTCTCGCGCTCCTGCAGGTACGGCTTGAGGAAGGACCAGCCGGTGCCGATGAGGACGATGACGGTGAAGAGCAGGACGCCCTTGAAGAAGCCGAAGACGTAGAACGCGACGTCCCAGCCGTGCGACGTGCCGGTGCGCTCGATGAACCACGTGTCCTCGGCGGCGCACGCCGACTTGAGCGCCTTGAACAGCAGCAGCGCGCCCATCACGGCGTGGATCCGCTCCGCCGTGGCGTGCTGCCGGACGCACGTCCACACCCACCCGGCCAGGAACGCCAGGTACACCGCCGCCACGCCCACGTAGATGCCCGGCAGCGGCTGCAGCCCGACGGGGAGGTAGTCCCTGATGACCCCGCCGCCGGAGGCGTCGCGGCGCACGTTGTACATCTCGGTGCGCACGTCCATGGTGACCTCCACGCCGCCCTGGCAGTTGCTGAACACGACGGCGTACGCGTCGGGGACGTCGATGGTCACGGTGGTGGTGACCCCACCCGGCGGGACGTCGCTGAGCCGGAGCAACGGGAGCGCGTAGTCGCTCGTCAGCAGGCAGAACCCGCCGCCTCCTTCCGGATCGGCTGCGTAGTACTGTGTCTGGTTGTTGATCCATGGGAACTGGGCACCGGCGATGAGCACGAATCCCATGAGGCTGGAGTCGACGTCGACGCTGGTGAGGCGTGACTCCGGCCGGAGCTGCCACGTCGCGTGGCGTATGGAGACCGCGGCCCTGCCGCCGCTCGCGAAGCCGAACTCCTCGAAGAAGATGATCGGCCTGGCGTCGGACACGATGGGCGTGGTCTTGATGTCGGCGTGGGCAACCCGCACGAGGAGGGCGGCGGCGGCGACAGCCACCGCGACGGCGACGGCGGTCTCCATGGAGTTTGTCCGCGAATGCAGGTGCATATCGTCATGCAACGCTAGCTGTAGATCGATCGTCCTGCATGCATCTCAGATTGTTCGTTCGAGAACAGGAACCATTGTGGCACGAGCATGGCGTTCGCTCGGGGAACAACGGCAATGGAGATGGACAAGCGGCTCATCGACGAGCATGGCGCGTTTTAGGGAGGGCCACGGAGGCCAAATACATTACATGCAGTATAGTACAGTAGACTATGACTATATGATTTTGGACTTTTCGGGGTATGTTTTATTAATTAAAAATGTAGTTTTTTTATTCCAGCCTTTCATATGATCTACACAAATTGCTAACAAATAGACAAACAACTTTAAGAGCGCACAAACAAATAAGGCAAAGCTAAGGACCCAAAGTCATATAGCAATTAAAATGCCATTTTAAAACAAAAGAATTCAATATAAGGATTTGCCAAAAATCAAAGGAACACAGATGCAAATGGCTGCTCCTACCGTCCTACACTTCCAGGACTCGAAAACAATAATAGACCATGAACCGGGTCCTGCCGTCCTGGTAGTCGAGGATGGCTGGAGCAGAGGCAGATTGGCCGAAGATGGCTGGAGCAGAGGCAGATTGGCCGCTAGTTGATCATGAACCAGGTCCTGGTACTTTAGAACTTTATAGATAGCTGACCATATTTGTCGGTGTCCAGACCCGAGGGGGTCCTAAACCAACGAGTAAAATGCTGTGTGTCCCTTTCCTGGATGGTGATGCAAGGAGAACACACGGGGGTTTATCCTGGTTCGGGCAAAAGAAGGCCCTACGTCCAGCGGGGGTGAGAGAGATTTGTATTTCCTTGCACCGAGGTGCTTGCGTAGGGGTTACAAGTTTGCGAGAGAGGGTGTCGAGCCCAAGTCTCAAAAGGGAAAAGAAAGAGTACAAGATGATTGCTTGAGATGTTGGTCGCTACGTGGTGTGTGTGTAGCTGTTCGTCTGATCATCCTCCTTTCCCCCTTGTAGAGCCCCGGCCTCCCCTTTTATAGGACGTGAGGAGACCAAGACAACGGGGGCCTTGAAACGATGTTTTGTCGATCTCTGTTTGAGATAACTGTAGCGACGTGCCCTAGAAGTGGGAGGCCATCCCTGGGCACGTGATGTCGTAGAAGGTGAGGTGCTGAAATGACCCGGAGCACCGTGCCATACCGTCCTTTCTTCCTTGTTGCGCTGTGCCGGTGGTCGAGGTCGGGTCGAGGTAGGGTCGAGGCCGAACGGATAAGTCCGAATCCCCAGAACTACGGTATACGGACCTTGTCGTATCCTCCCTCGAGGGTTAATAGTGACGCACATGACGAGGCATGGTGGGAATAGTGACGTTTTTCACCTCCCATCACGGGACGGGCGGTAGAACAGTGAAAACTGACACGGGTATTGTTCCCACGTTGATCCAGACCGTGGCCATGCCGGCAGGTGATGGTTGGTAGGTTGCATTAAATGCTTTGACTTTTCGTCCCGTGGTAGGTAGAGACTGAGGGGGTCGAGCGCCTTGACCCGGGCTTACGCGAGTCGGAACGCTCCCGGGGGGCGGTCGAGCCCCGCGCGGGTCGGAGCACGGTCGAGGCCTCCCGTCGAGGGGGCCTCGTACGAGCCGGAGACAGGACGCGGTCGAGGCATTTCGTCGAGCCGGCCTCGTACGAGGCGGACCTGTCGCACGTAATGGGTTGTGCTTTATCGTGACTTAATCGTTTTAGTTTTTATTATCGTTAAATGTGGGTACCCCTATACTATTGGTACCGACAATATTTGTATCTGATGCAAAGAATTACAGATTGTGACGGTTTCAATCATAACTGCTGATAAGCCAGTTGATGCTAATTTATTGTGAGATAAAAACGTTGTACCATGGTTGAACAGTGTTGTGTTGTACACGTAATGATTAATGAACCATCTGCCATCCGGCATCCATATGTACGGAATTAATGTAATACTCCTACTCTGATACTAAAAAGAGGTCAGCAATTCAGCATCGTTCAGACACTACAAGAAGAGAGCAGAAGACAAGGAACCACATTACACATATAGGTACTAAACAGCATATGATTACTCAGTAAAACAAATTGTCTGACACAACATTACTAATACCAATACTTCATGAGTCATGAACCTAAAATAATATGGAAACCGAAAACTAGGCAAGGGTATCTAACAAAGGAGTACGTAGTGGTATGTGAGAGTTTGCACACACATGAAGCAAACTGATCACTGGAGCATCAAGACGAGACCAACAACCGTAGCCATTGCCGCCGCGATGGAGACGCCGCCGGCGGCGGCGACGGCTGTGCCAACACCGGAGGATGCGTCGGAGCACGAGCACCCCGACGGCCTGGGGCGCCCGCCGCCGCCGCCTCCGTGGCCCGGCAGTGTCGGAGCTACAGGCGCGGAGGCCGCCGGGCCGGGCGCCGCGGCCAGGGCCGGGTGCACCATGACGCGCACGATGAGCCTCTGGCCTTCCTCGCAGTGCCCCGCCTCGCCGCTGATGAAGCAGAAGAAGCCCGGGCGGTCGAGGCGGAACTTGGTGGCGCCGTCGGCGAACGCGGCGAGCGGCTTGCTGGTGTTGCAGGCGTCGAAGGCCAGGCGGTCCACCACGAGCACCGAGTCGTTCGCGTACTTGAAATCTGCGAGAGGATCGGATCAACCATATATACGCAGGTATCAGTATCACACACTTGCATCGCAATCGCATCAACGCATCATGAATGGTGAAAGTGAAATGGTTCTGAGGCTACTAGCTACTCACAGAGGTGGTCGCCGACGTGGAAGCGGTTGTTCATGGCCCACCAGTCGTAGCTGGTGTTGGCGTCCGGGACGCGCCACCCGCGCGGCCCGCCCACGCGGAACTCCAGCCCCGCGGGCGGCGCGGCTGCTGCCTCCGCCGCGACGCCGCCGGGAGCAACGAGGAGGAGGAAGAAGACGCCGGTGAGGATCATCAGCGCGGGGAGAACGCGGGAGCTTCCGGCGGCCGCCGCCATGGTTCTAGCTTGCACTTGCAGCAGTGGTGTGCTCTCACGGTGAGAGCGACGAGGTCGAGAAGGATTGAGCCTCTGGTTCGGGGGAGTGGCTTGGTGCTCTCGCGCGCTTGGTGTTGCGTGGGATGCAATGGATTGGAACTGCTGGTGCGGCCGCGTTTTAGAGGGGCTTGCAGGCTCGCACGGTTGTACTATGACCTGCTGCTGGGTCGCGTCGCGTCGCGTCGCGTCGCGTCGCCGGTTGTAGTTTGACTGCGCGCGCGCTCTGTGGATTGGTGGGGAGTGGGAGCGTGCGCGTGGCCTTCCCGTGGCGAGGGCGGGCGAGGACGTGGGCAACGAGCCAGGGGCGGCGGCAGTTTCCCAGATAACGCTCTTCATGGCACAACCTCGATGAATGATCCACGCGCGCACTGCAATCGTGCAATGCATGGCGCCATGGCGGTGAGTGGTGTCCTTCAAGCTGTAAAGGACCGGAACGTACAAGGCGCGGATCGCGAGCAAGTGCATATTCACGGAGAAAAATAGTGTGTCTGTCCATGGGCAGCCGTAGGGCATTAGCACTAAGCAAGTCCTGGGTTCATACGAATTATCACGTATACGAGAGAGCATGACATAACTTCTCCTAAATTTATACAGTAGTCTCATATATTACATGATTGTACATATACACATGTCGATGTCGTGAATCAATATATAATAGGTGTGTACAGCTGCCCTATGGCTATAAATAAGGATTGTTCCCACTAAATTTATTTTCCACATCTCACAACTTTGAGCGTCTCACAGTGCTTAGCATCAAATCTGGATGCATAGGGTCCTCCCAGGACTACAAGTGCAGTGACAAGTGACCAGTATTTTGATATATAGTTTTTTTACTTACAAATTAGATAGTACAAACACATAAGTTCACACGCACGTATACTCACTTCAAACACACACGAACACAACCTTACCTCGATGACTATGAGCACATCTGAAAGTCTAAGATGATACTATACATCTCAAGGTTGACGAAGTTGTTATAATCGCCTCGCTATCGACAGACACTGTCTCTACTAGAAGAAATAGTGCTGCTATTAGCAAGAGGAAACATTGTTGGGTGAAAAAAATGGATTCTAATATAGACTAAATGTTCTTTTTATTAATGTTTGACCGAGAAATTAAAAAAACCAAAAATTGAATTTTAAGTCGGCACTTACATAATTGAAGACTATAGATGTGTAGAATTTGTTGAATGTATTCTATTTAATTACTTAAGTTTTTTTTTAGAATCATTTAAATACTTAGGTTTGGATAAAGAAAAGTTATGCTTGCCGCAATGGCTCTGCACTAACTCGGGCTACTGTAGTACAAAACCTGGTTGCTCATAATTTGATTGAGCATGCTCTTAATTGAAAGGCCGCTGAGCCGAGGTTCAAAAAAAAAAACTCGGGCTACTGTGGCCGACTAACCTCTAACGCTAACTTTCCCCGATGGGCCTAATTAGATATGTGTGTTTCGTGGGCCCAAATTACGTTTCCTAGAGCAACCAATTTAGCGAAGCAAGGTTTCATGTCACTTCGGTGTTGTCACTAAGGAAAACAGATCTGTATGGTTCGTGGGGCCAAAGTTACGTTTCCACTCACAAAGTCATGGCCTCATGGATGTAATGGACTGGGCTAGGAAGATTTGGGCTTCATCAGAACATAAAAACATGTACCTTGTATATACCGATATATATGCGTGATAATAATTGTGTAGATAACCATGCGTGGTAGATGCTCTTGGCGGCCCTACACAATTTTGTTTCGAGCAATTAGTACGTATTATAAACATTTAATCACGAAGTTGTTCATGACTTATTTACGGGGTCCCTTTCTAAGTCGCTATCGTTAATTGGCACCTAGAGCATTATCATTGTTATTCTTTGTTAACAAAAATCTTCTCTGTACCCATGACGGGGCACACGATCTGTGTCTGCTTCCGGATTCTAGCTTCTATTTTTAAGCAAAACAAGATCTAGGGATTCTTGGATGGCGACTACTCTACGAAATTCCATTTTTTAATGCTTTCATACGCTCCTAGTTGGAATCCCTTGTTTGTGCTGTTTCCCACTGCATTCCAACGTGAGTAGATCGGAATATTTGTTAGTTGTATTGTATAGGTCGCTTATATGGCTGCCAACAGTTTGCTATAGGTGTCAAGATTCGTTCATCCAGAAGGCTCTCGGAGATGTGTATATAGACCGTTTTCCAAATTGATATGAGCTCTGTTGACGAGAATTTTGTGTCTCTTCACTTCAGCAACCAGAATGTCAACCCTCGGAGCTCTACTCCATGGGGCCTGCCAATTGTTCAGGCCATGCATGTTTCAGACCTCACTTTGCACCTGCCCCTGATTTGCTAAAGAAAAGGTAGTACTGTTTCTAATGATTCACTGATACAGTTTCATAACGGTGCGTGTATCCGGTGTTGGATTTGGATGTTGCAGAGATGCGAGCCTGCGTCGTCTCTTTCGCCGTTTCCTGCATGGAGCTAGCTTCGCTCGCAGCACGGACGACAAATCATCATTCGTAAACGCTTTCTCAGTGATAAGTAAGATTAGATGCTTGTAGCCTAGTACTCCTAGATAGCAAAGCTTGCACGAATGCCTGCTGGAGTAGCAGCAGATTTATCAATACCCCGGCAATTATATGCCGCATTCGAGCTTCCCTTTCCGGTGCGGATCAGATCTATCGGAGGCCGGCCGGCTCTTGTGCGCCTCGCCATTTAACAATCCCCCGTGCCGGACACCTGTCGCCGGCTGGCCGGCCGCGCCCACGCGCGCTCCTATCACGAACGCCGCCGCGCTAGTTTATACTCCTCTCTCCCGTACGAAAGCGTCCGGCGAACGGGCGAAGCTTTGCTTTACACTTTACTACAGCGCACCGAGCGGCCGGTGAGAGATCATCCCAAGTGAGCAATCGACTACAAGCGACGGCAGCGGCGTGGTGGGATGGATAGATATGCTCCTCCGGCCTCCGGCGCCGTCGTACAGCCGTGTGGCGGGGGGACCGCCGGCAGGTGGGCGCGCGGGGGAGCAGAGCATCGCCGCGCCGGTCGCCGGGACATAACAATTCGACGTAGTACGTACGTTGCTCGGAATAAGGTACGTGACACTGAGACTGAGTGCGCTTTCGCCGGCCGCGCGGTTTCGCTATGGCAGCAACACGTGGTCGCTATAGCAGGAAGCGATCTAGCAATGTCATGGAGGGATCGACCCGTCGGCAGAAGACTCCACGGCATGCATGACCGTGCCGTGTGACGAAGTCACCCTCCGATAATACGGAGTAATTATTATTAAGTGAAGTCTAGCCTCTAGTCTAGATACTAGTAGTAAAAAAGAATAATAACCAACACTATCGAGTCGATCTGCACTGGACTACTGTTCTCCTTCGCCCACGGCGATCTAGTGGTCCTGGTCCACCAACAGTGCTGCGATGACCTGCCACCACAAGATCTCATCGGACATTCCAGTCCACCTTATACTTTAGCAAATTAATGATATCCTATGTACTGCAGCAATCAGATTTCAGAGGACACATGTGTGCAGTGACGTCTGCCAATGTCTTGAAAAATATCCTGTCCCCCGACCAATGCGCGCAACGACACACGTGTTATATTAAAAACTGGGGTACTATAGTTGGTCCTTCCATTCCAAGTCGACGGCGGCGGTCCAAAAAGCTTCAGTGCTTCACGATTCACGTACCGTTTTCACAAAAGCAATGTGTACCCCAGCGAGTTGGCCATTAACGCAACATCATATACGCTCCGATCCCTCTAATCACTGTTCAAACCGTGTGAGGAAGATCAGATCATATCAGATCAGATCACTCCATTTGACTATATGACCGTACTAGACGGCGTACTGCCACCAACATCAAACTCATGCGTCGTTCCGGCACGCAGGCGTCAAATGTTAATTGTATAGGCTAACCCTGGTTTGGCAGCCTACAAATTAAAAGGATTTATGTTGCCGATAACCGCGTACGATTTCCGCCGGCCCAACGTAACTTTATATACGGAAGCACGTTGATCCAGGGCATCGACACGTCTTTAACCGCGACTACGCTACGTGCATTGGCAGAATAATGGCAGTCTTCCCATGTGTGCTTGTTGCTCTGAAATCACTGTCTTCCATGGAGACATTAACGAACTTTTTATTGGTCCATCTCTTTATCTCTGATGAGAAAGTCTGCTTGTCGGTCCTCAGACGTCAACTGCTGGATTGCATGCCCCTAACATGCTTGCAATCTATAGTAGTCTGGTGTGTGGAGTCTACCACAAAGTCTTTTTAGCTATTCCTTCCAACAACAGTGTTACAACTCACACGTGTGACACAATCACACAGCACACAAGTTAATTACTGCAGGCAGCTTTCGTTCCTTCCTAGTATTCCCCTTGAGAAAAGCTTACTTTAATTTCCTTTTTCAAATCATTACAGAAAGGCAACGCACGTTTGCCATCAATGTTTGGTTATGTGAGCCACTTGCTTCTTTAATTACCCTGCTTTCCATAGTTTTAATAATTTTGGCACGTTTCAAAGTGATAAGTTGTCATCCCAGTTTTGTTGAAAACGACTTTTTAGTTACTTGTCTATCGTACTTCAGTATGTTCGCAACTAAAACATGGAGCACAAGACTAACCTCATCCCGGCAGGAACCGGAGAGCACATCGCAGCGGAATCCGATGCTCAAGAGGTGGTCTCGCTGTGGAAGAACAGGACCAAGCAACTATCTGAAATTTCAACAATTTTGAACGAGATAGAGGAGTTAGCTTCGGGAGGCAAATTTCGCAGCACACTCTTGTGTCCATTTTGCATCTTCTTCTCTAGATACTCATGTTTGCCCCTGCCCCCTAGCTTCCTGCAGCGCTGCTTGCAGTCTCATTGTAATGATTTCTCTTGAGTAATGAAGCTTATGTTCGTCAAGAACATCGGAGAAACACGATATACGCTGATGGACACCATCAACTCTTAAATTTGTCCAACCATTATGAAAGTGTGTTTTGCCGTAACACACCGCACCGATTATTTTATTTATTTCTCAGATTTCAAGAAAGATATAAGATGCGAGAAATATTTTTTTCTACCCTTGTCAACCTCTGGCCCTTCAGAATGGTTGTCTCGAGCTCTGGTCGCCATGAACCCGCCACTAGAGTACGCTCCTGGCACCTCACGCTGTACAAGGGGACGCACCTTCATATGTGACAGTGGCCAGCTCTAGCTAGCGTGTGAAATGGCTCATCGGAGAGAGCAACTGCTATGCTAGCTAGCGAGAAAGATGGAGAAGAGGAGTCATAGAGATGTAGTTTAATTTTTTCTTTTGTTTCTTCTTGTTGCTTCTATAATCGTGATTTGTGAGTAATCTCTTAGATTTCTCATCTTGATCGGTAATCCTTGCCGAGCAAGGCTTGAGTCGTACTGTGCCTCTTGTGTATGTATCTGCCCTCTTCTTTATTAATATAAGTAAGTCTTACCAGATCTTTCGATTTTTGTATTTTCTTCAAATGCTCTTGGTGGAAATATAAGAGTAGTTGTTAAACGTTCTATTGAAGTACCACCCGTCCACCGCTATGATCTTACTTCGTTTGATTTGATGAGGTCGAATTAGCCTCCTCGCTGAACAGTGGCAGAGTTCCGCCACGTGTAGGTCACAGTGGGTCATGCTCAATCGATCAAATAATGATACTAATTATATACTATAAATATTAATTTTTTGTATATATATTTGGTTAAACATGAAAATGTTTGACTTATCGAAAAACGAGAATAACACTTATTTAGGACGGGAGTATATATGAATGTGGCTAAGAATCTTTTTTAATGGAGGGGTCATGCCTCATGCCTCATGCCTCAGCTGTAGTAGGGGCCTCATGCCTCAGCTGTGCCATACGGCCATGCCTGCGAGCTTTCACACAACCTAGGACAGGACCACTGAAGCTACACAGCCTAGGACAAGACCATTGGGCTCAGTTGAGACTAGTAATTCCAGCAAATGACATTTCTTAAGGATGGCACTTAGCAAGTAATGGAGATTTCCACATTAGCCCCCTCTTGAATTCCCTTCACGCTCCGCCACGGTTTGTAAAGTTTGGTCAATCCTAGGAACATTAGGATGACGCATGGGTTGGCGGGCTTGAAGTTGGAGCACCTATTTACCGTAGAACAAGATTAAAAAAGAAACAGGTACTGTAGAGCGCCACGTCCAACGTGCTACACGTTGCTCCATGACCATGGTGCTAGCTGGGTGTGTTCAGATGTCACTAGCCCATCATGTCCAACTAGCAAACGCCAATGCAAACGCACAGATCGATCGCTCTCATGCCCCGGCGAGCGCTAGCTAATTTCTCCTCTCGTATCATGTCCCTCACGACCCCAGAAACCGAACGAGCACATACGGCCGGCCGTGTGTGCCTCGAGGGCCGAGGGAACCCCTCCGATTCGTCCGCCGTACGTCCCCTTGTGTGCTCTTTTCCTCCCGTGCTAATCCTCGGCCCCTCCGATCGATGATGGATCCTGAGAAAAGCGCAGATCGTGACATCAGCGGCCACTCACGGTCACGGTCTCCCCCACACGCACACGCGCTCTCGCTTTCTTCCCCTCCTCCCGTCTGGCTGCGGGCACCAACGGAGGGCCCAAACCGAGTGAGCGCGCGCCGCACTGATCGGTCAGAGCTCGTTTTGCGCTAGCGCGTCGAGCTCGTGCCCGCAGCGGCGTGGCGGAGCGCGGACTCGCTGGCTGACCCCGGGTCAGAGCTCGTTTTGCGCTGTTGCGGCGCGGGGTGGGGTTAGGCCGACCGGCCCCCAGCCGTGTTGACGGCGAGGCGAGACCCGCCCGACCCGCCGAGTCGCCGTACAGGTACAGGGGAGGCCGGGGAGCCGCGGGGGGGACCAGCCAGCCACCAGGTGACGCGCGGCCGGGCGCGTGGAGGACCGGACGTGGCGACCGCCGAGCGGCCGGGCGCGCGGGGGACGACGACGTGGCGCGGTCAAAAGGGTGGTCGTGCACCGCCCGGAGCTATAGCCGGGCGGGCCTGTGTGTGGCCTTTTTCTTGATGGCGACGGCGGCGCTAGAGGCGCGCTTTTTCCTCCCGCGAACCGCGTCCCGGCCGCCGCCCCGGATAATTATATCGCTCTGGCTTGAAGCCACCGGGACGGGACGCGCGCAGCGGCGGCCAGGTGTTTAACGAGTTAGGCAGGCGCTCCGGCTAAACCTCGCGAATCGCGATTGCGGGGCAGATTTTGGATTATTTTACCTCATCTTGATCGATGGAATCGGTCGACCTGCTGCTTGGTGAGCTTCAACTTTCTACTCTATCTACCATTTAGATTTAGCAGTGGAATTACGATCGACTCCTGGATTTGCCAGCCTGGATCGGAGGGGATTTATTACAGTGGAAGAAACTTTCGGTTTTAAGATTCACCTTCACTGGTTTATTTGGACAAGGTGCTTATATATATTAACTCAGCAGTCCGGTATGCATTATTACTCATGACCGCAAGGAGGACGTGATTTCGAATTCAGATGTGGACTATCAAATTCTGAAGAAGGGCTTACACGTGAAAACGGACTGGTATGTAGTCCGTATATGGGTATGGTAGGCCGTAACGCAAGTTGGGAGCCCAAGTCAACTGCCAAACTACGAGAGCGATACCGTGCACATCGAAACGAGCTAATTAAGCATGCAGGTCAACTGTGTGCTGGGTCCAGAGTCCAGCACAATGAGCACCTGGGCTGGGACCAAGCTAGTAGCAAGTGCTTGCTTGCTCGGCCTTATTTGTCTGCTCGTCCATGCACCATTGCAGTAGTTGTGTGGCATACATGGGTGAGGGTGCCAAAGGTTCTCTAGCCTAGCTGGTTAGATGGTTCCAACGGCACCCCTAAGGTCCTAAGTTCAATTCCCTACGGGGACATATGCTTGAGGGTAAAAAAAATCCCTCCGTTTGCCTCACACCAAAGTACAAGTCTATGGCCGTCTCGTCTCACGAGAATGCAGATGCCACTATATATGGATGGAGCCGGGTTCGGCATTTTTCTAAAGTTACGTGAGAAGTTCATCTTCTTAATGAAGCACCCTGGGGACGTCTCTCCCCCGTGGCTGTGGTTTTACATGGGTAGCTTTGCCTGCTCGCCCAACTCCGTTAGGGCTCTCCGGTACGGACCTATGCTGATTCCTTTAAGGTCATTACGTGAGATTGCCTCATAAGAATGGACCGGTACTGTTGACATGCACTATACTATTTCTGTTCTCCTGTCCAGCTTCTAGATCAGCAGTATGATTATTTGATTTGACACGGACCGATCGATTCACAGAGATCACTTCACACGATCCATATTACTCCATCAATCGCGAGCAAAAAAAAAAGGTTGTGATCTAGCTAGGATTTGCCGGTTGCTGCCACACCAGATCAAGATTAGATGGCGTTGGCCGCTGGCCTGGCCTGGCCTGGCTACGAGCTAGGAAACACGGGTTGTCTTTGTCCCTGTCGTGGCTACTCCACGCAGCACCGAAAAAAACACACAGCAACGCAGGTGCTAAGCTAGCTTAGCTATAGGCGGCGAGGCTGCGCTTTCGGCAGGAAAATGCTACGGTAAGTCGGTAATCCGTCATCATATCCATCGAGAAAAAAAAGAAGCGTATACTTACCAAAATTACCAGCGACACCGATCGCCGGAGGGCATTTCAGGCATCCTCCGGCACCCTCCCGAGGTAGTGGCAGTGGGATGCCCCTGACAGCGACGTGGCCTCTCTGGCGAAGCGAAGGCCGTGCTGGATACAGTATATATGTGGCTCACTCCGTTGCCGCATCGATCACCTTAGCTTCTCACTCACTACGACCTAGCTCGCTGGGGAGACAACTCGGGAGGATTAAAGATTGATTAGCTCGCTAAGATCATTGAGGTTGAAAGACTAACGAGCTCGATCGCTCTTGACTTGAGGTAGACAGAGAGGAGAGGGGACGAGACGGAGACAGGAATGGAAGGGCAGTTTGGTTGGGGGAGAGAGGAGGGAGGGTGGAGGAAAGGGCCATGGACGGCTCAGGAAGATAAGCTGCTGGTCGAGTACGTCAGGCAGCAAGGAGAAGGGAGGTGGAATTCTGTCGCCAAGCTTACTGGTAATGAACACTGTTACTGATTATTCTCGTTTCTTCTGACAGTCACTTGTCTCTTCAGTTTTTTTCCCTTTCTTTACCAACTCACCATCGCCAACCTACCTGAAGCTGCAAGTTGCATTTGCTTATTCAGCTAGTTGATGCAGTCAAACCTCCAATTACATGGGAATTTAGTAGATTCTATTGATACTCCTGCACACGATTGCCAACTTGCTAGATAGAGGTTCATGATTCTATTTTATATATACTCTTAGCCTTACCCTGGTCGTCGATCGGGCATGGTGCAGGTCTGAAGCGAAGCGGCAAGAGCTGCCGGCTTCGGTGGGTGAACTACCTGAGGCCCGACCTGAAGAGAGGCAAGATCACGCCGCAGGAGGAGAGCGTCATAGTCGAGCTCCACGCCCTGTGGGGAAACAGGTACGTAATAATCCCTTCTCACCGATCAGCTGGTAGCTGGTCATCATCAGCTTAATTTCTTTGTATAACCGCAAGGTTGTTTAGCTGATAACGTTCTGGTCTGATCATATAAAACACAGATGGTCGACGATCGCGCGCAGCCTGCCGGGTCGAACGGACAACGAGATCAAGAACTACTGGCGGACGCACTTCAAGAAGGGCAAGCCGTCCAAGAACATCGAGCGCGCCAGGGCGAGGTTCCTCAAGCAGCGGCGCGAGATGCAGAGCCAGCTGCTGCTGCAGGGACAAGACCATCAGCAGCAGGAGAAACAGCCCGATCACGACGACGACGACGACGCCAGCAGGGAGGCAGCGCCGGCGGCCGTTTCGCTGGCGCAGCAGCACGAGGAGGACCTGCAGATGCTGCAGCAGGACATGGACGACCTGCTGTTCCAGTTCTGCCCAATGGCCTCCGCCTGCACCTCCTCCTCCTGCCTCCTCCCCGGCGGCAGCTGCACCTCCGCCGTCAGCGCGTCGGCGAGCGAGGACGGGTCCAGCGGGGATCACCAGCTCGACGGCGGCGCCACGTGGGGGTGGGGCAGCCTGTGGAACCTTGACGACGTGGTGGATGACGTCGATGGCGGCGCCTGCGGCTGGGACAGCAGCTTCCCTTTGCTGCAGGATCAAGGGCTCGCTTTCTACTAGCAGCTGCTAGCTGTACCCTACAACTTTATATACCCCTGCTACAATTAGATGTTCTTTTCGTCTTCGACTGCTTGCAGCTGCGGCTGCGGCCTATGTGTGGAGGGTGAGAGCGAGAGGTCACTCTGATTGTTGCGTTGGATAAGGATGCAACACCAACCAAAGCCCACTTTGAGCGAGTAGCATGTCTTCATGACTTGTTTAGCTCGTCTTTAACCACTTTTTTCCCCAGAGGGATGAGAGAGTTTTTTCTCCTTTTTTTTTTTTAAAAAAAGGAGATATAAGATCATGGCGTGCTGAAAGTGCAACTTAGCTCATGTACTCCCATTTTAAACGCCCAAACTCAACATGTATTTAGGTGCATGGTTCTGTTTCTGTTGCCTTGAGTTATCTTAGAGCATCTAAAGAGTTTATTAGCGCAACTAAAACAAATCCTAATAGTGGAACTATAGTGGTGATGTGGACAAGGGACGAACGAAAGAGCCAGGGAGAAGGGTTCCAAATAGCCAGCTACTCCCTCCGTCCCAGAAAAAGTGTCGTTTTAGGTTTTTCAGACATCGTGTTTGACCGTTCGTCTTATTCAAAAAAATTTAATAAATATTATTTATTTTTTATGACTTATTTTATCATTAGAGATACTTCAATAATGATTTATTTATTTTATAATTTGCACAAAATTTTTGAATAAGACGAACGGTCAAACACGATGTCTGAAAAACCTAAAACGACACTTTTTCTGGGACGGAGGGAGTATAGTACAAGTGTACAACTATAATTCCACTAGACTTATTCATGTTTTCCAATAAAACCGCTAAATAAAATAGCTTTATGTTATATCCCAGTATAGTTTTTTATAGCTTTTAAAGGAAACCATAACTAAATATCTTAGTCCGTGATTTAGTGTCTATCTAGCATGACTTTTTCATCATGTGCTTCTTTGGAAGAGTCAGAGGGCAGGGCCTCAAATTGTAGCTTTGTTTTTACACAAAGCCGGAGGGAGGAGTCACAAGTTATAGGGGATTTCTAATTATTTGCCATTCTTATGGTGGTTGCCTCTCCGTTTGCTAGCTTTATCGTATCAACTACAAAATTGCCCCAGAAAACAGTAACTTACATACATTTTTACCACTTTTGCTAACGTAGCGTGCAGTTCAACTAGCCAACATGGAACTACAGTTGCATCTACCTCCGCTTGTCTGGCACCAACGACGCTAGCAGAACTAGCAGCTGGCCATCTCACTCATAGTGGGACCTGGCTGTCAGGTTGCTTTCTTCTTCCTCACTCCTCTTTCTTCTTTCTTCTTTCTTCTTTCTTCCTCCTGTTTTCTTCTTTCTTGCAAGTTCCAATTTCCAACACCGTCGCTCGCTTGGAGCCACTCATCTGTGTTGCCACTTGCCAAGCCACGCTCGCCCATAGCTCCAGCACTGTCGCTCGCCCCATGTCGCCGCTTGTCGAGCCGAGTCGTGCCGGCCGACTGGCCGAGGACGCACGCGAGCAGCAGACCGAGGAGCAGGAAGTGTTGGACCCCGACGCTGCGGTGTCAGCGGAGTAGGAAGAGGATGGAGCGGTAGAGGGTGAGGCCAAGCAGGCGCCATGGACGGCCGCGTCGCCTTGACTCCGACCAGCGCCACAGGATCCAACCACAGCGGCGCCGCTCAACCTGTCCGAGGAGCGCATCAGCTGCTACCTGCGTAGGCCATGCTTGCCAGGCTGCGCCCGCATACCAGCGGCGCGCCTCCGCCCTCCTGTGCCTTGCCAACTAGAACTCCATCGCCGGGATGAACGCCGAAACCGGACTTGGATGTTTTGCTGAACGGCACAGAGCTGTGGCCGCAGCGGACGACGAGCAGCTATGGCGGCCACGTCCTTGGCCATGGCGGCCGTGATGGCGCAACGCAGAGCGCCATCGTCCAAGGCTCGTGCTCAGGCTCCTCCCGCAGTGCGCCTGAGCCTCGCCCTCGCTGCTCGTCGTCGTCCCCGACGCTCGCCCCGGTCCCAGCCTCGCCCACCGCGCGCTCCTCCAGCCGCACGCCACGGGGTACGCGGTCGCGCTGCTAGTCGCCAAGGGCAGGCCCGGGACGCTCGCTGAGGCGCGGCACGCGACCGGACGCTCGCTGTCCAGCCCGGAGCGCCGCCGGGAGGGGTGGGAGTGCGTGCGCGGCAACATGTCGGTTTGAGGCTTGGGTGGGATGCGCTCATTCATGGAGCGGGGTGGACTAGGGAGCGGAGCTGACGCAGCTGTCCTGCCCCTGCATCGCGATTCGCGAGCACCGATGGTGGCGCAGAAGGCAGAATCTCGGGCGACGAGAGCGCGCCTTTCGCCATGGCGTAGACGCAGCCCAGCCTGCTCGTTGCCTTCCATGTGTCCCTCGCCATCTTCTTCTCCGCCTGTGCTTCCTCTGTCGAGAAAGTTGCACACTCCCGGACGCTCGCTGTCCATGGATAGAAGGTGGAGGCTGAGGAGGACGATGGTACCGACAAGCGGGACCCACTACCAGTGACTAGCAGAGAGGGGAGCTGACGGGCAAGCTGCTTGCGCAGTTAGTCTGCGTCAAGTTCCACGGTGGAGTGTTGAAGTGGCATGTCACGTCAGCGAAAATGACACAATATTAGGAAGGTTACTGTTTTCTAGGGCAATTTTGTAGTTGACACAATAAAAGTTGGCAAATGGAGAGGCGGAGTGACAAATAATTAGAAATCTCAAATTATAGCTTTGATTCCTCTTGAATGTCGTTTCTTCTTTAGGTGTTTGGTACGACTCCTCTCACCTTTGTTTGTTGGAGGCATAGACGCGTGCGAGACCATGGCGGACGCAGGGTCTGTCAAGAGCCTGGATGGGATGCCTAGCTATTTTATCTAATGTAAGTTGCATGTGATTGAGAAAGCATTTTGCCTGCTCACGCACATGCAAAACAACAATATTTGGTTGGTGACTGGCCACTGCAGACAGAAAACCATCATTACATAAGCTGTCTGGAGCCCAGGCGATCGATTTTTTAAGCCTATCAGTATATTGCTCGTGCTAACGTTATGGTGATATTTAGAACAACATAAATTAAACAACCAAAATAGTGTACATGTTTTAGTGATTTTGAAAAATCATCAATCATATATTATAATATCAGAATAAGAAACATTATTCTGATGACAACCTGATATATACCAAATAAAGATTACTTGCATGACAACAATGATATCATAATGTAGTGAATACATACACAACCTTTCAGTTTTTTACATACACCAAAAATAGTTTGGCAAACACTGAGAATTTACATGTTGTAGCCTGACTGACAGGCAACCTCGGTGGTGCTTTAGATTTTGCTATAAAGCACGTGACAATCAAAATTGCACTTTTTGACATAACTAAACCTTGACAAGTGACACCGGCGATCATAGTGATGGTTTCCTATCATGTTTTACCAACGTCAAAGATAAAGAATTAACATTAGCCAAAAATAAGCTAAAATTGTCTATTAAACTATAGCATGCAAAAAAAAAGACATATAAGGAAAAAAACCATCAGGCAACATCTTAAAATGAAAAATTAAAAAGGATTAAACACAGATAACGCCAATAGGAAGACTGAACCTTGACATGGCAAATCAGTACCTATGACCCGGGGATCAGATGAATATTAAGCACTGTTTGTTCCAACGGCATAGGAATCTTATATGACAAAGTGAGTGGACAGGCAATCCATGGGGCACAAACAAGATGCATATATATATTTGCAAGCGGATGAACTCACCAGAGAATGATCCTCGACAGCGATTATTGGTCGTGGTCCTGGCCAATGCTCCTCGCGTTCACCAACACCGGTGTCCTGGCTGGGTTCTCGCAGTCGTTTCCCCTAACTCCAGCCTCCCAAGTGTGGACCACAAGTTTGAAATTCTCATTTAGGAACAGAGCTCGTATAGGAACAGAGCTTATGAACTAATAAATCTGAAGACTGCTATAAATAATTCAACAATTCAGCCGGTTCGCTTGAGCTTTCAGCCAGCAGTCAGCAATGTTTTTCTCTCATATAAATCTGTCAACGGTACTTCAGCCGCTTATTTTCAGCCCAAACGAACAAGCTGAAAGCTGAATTATCTCCCACCTTTATTCAACAGCCTAACGTAGACTGGGAGCACCTGACCCGAGCTTCTCTGTTGCTCCTACAACAACTCTGCAGATACTGACTACACTACCACAATCCAATCCAACCCTGTCAAATGAACATAGAAAAGTTTTTTTACACGATTCAGACAACGATTCAAGAACACCAATAACGGGGGCAGCAAAAAAGAAAAAGAGAGTATATGATTAAAAAATAGAATCTAGGTGCCGTCTTACCTGGCAGGGTCCGATTATGAAGAGGGTCGCGCGCCGCCAAGGAGGGGTCGTGTCACGCTGGAGGCAACAGGGCCGCACCACGCTTGGCCGGTAGTGGCGGGGTCGCATGCATCTGCCGGAAGAGGGCCGTTCCACGCCGGAGGGGGCGAGGCTGCAGCACGAAAGGCCGGAAAGTGCCGGGGCTACGTCAGGCCGATGGGAAGGCAGTCGTGCTCGCCTGAGGACTGGGGCTGCTCACCGGCCTCGCCACGTCCTCGCCCTGCGACGCCTCTGCCGCTCTGCACCGGCGGAGGAACTCTAGCCGCGCTCCTCTGCGTTTCCTCGCGACACCAGACGGGAAGAAAAGGTACGGATGCGACACAATGAAAAAATTGAATCGTTTTCTTTCACGACCGGTGGCAGGTGGGTAATTCTTTGAAAGTTGCGGGACGAGGAGGATGATACACACGATCTTGTCCGTTCGATTTGAGTAAGGAGAGAGAAGACAAGCAATTTGGATGGTTCGTTTGTACAACGTTATTTTTCTGGGTACAATTTTTTGGGTGAGTAAAGAGAGGCTATCTCAGTGAGGGAGTTTTTATGGGGTGGATTTAGCAATGAATATGTTGGTGCATTAGTAGGGTAGGTGCCTTGGACATGGTGCTTCTCTGGGGTTGCAAACAAACATGGTTCACTCTGCTCTTCGGTTGCTCCACGTATGCGCAAATTTCACCAGGGCTTGAACAGCCTTGCAATGAGGGCAGCTGCGGGTAGCACAGGCCTGCCCACTCTAATCCACTGGGCCTCGCAGGCGCTCCTGCTTTTAAGACCACGATACCAAATGAACCTGCATGTGCCACTAGCGGTTTTTTTTTTTTTTTTTTTGCGGGCTGGCGCTGGTGGGCTTGTGGACAGGCCCGCGCCGCTTCCGTATGTGCGGAGTGCAGACTGCAGACCGACGCACGCCCCCTGCTCGCGAGGCGTGACGACGGTAGAGGATTTCCGTGGCCTCTTATACCCTCTCCGGGTCTCCTCCGTAAACCCTAGCCGCCAGGATCTTGCTCAAGGTGAACAGCCGATCCGTCTTCCAAGCTCTGGTAAGTCTCTCAATTATCCTTTGTCCCTGGCACAATTGATATGGGCGTTGTGAGGCGGAGAAATCATAGGCGTGGGCTTGTGAGGTGGGGTTCGATGGGGTTTGCGCCTCTGTCCATGGATCGGTAGATCCTGTGGGGGAATTTCCCCGTTGCTTTGGTCTTGGCCTCTTGCCGGCGTTGCACGGCCGGCTGCAGCTGGCCTCTGGGGCTCGTGGCGACCCCGTTGCTGCGTGTTCTTTTGCGTCTTCTTATATTGAAAGCAAGTATTGAGTCCTTGTTTAAGCAAGGATGATTTTGTCAGTGAGATTTGAGGGGCTATGCTAATGATTGGAAAATTGATGGAAGTTTCTGTGCTGAGATTTAGGGTTAGGGTGTTCATGGACCAAACAATAAGAGAGTAGCAATTTGGGCAATTTGGGGATACTAGAGAAATTTCTTTGTAGATATAGGATGAATAAACACAAAGCCTTCACGCAAAGTTGCCTGCTGTGATCTGGTTTGGTGGTTGCTGCTTCTTTCTTTCTCAGAGCTCTCGTTGTTCATCGACAGTGTCCAGCGATAGGATTCATCTTTGTTTTGCATCCTTGTGTTAGCAACTTAGCATAAGCATTATGTGTTTGTTCTGTTCTTTGTACGTCCTTGCATCTTAATACTAGTACCAGACTGGATAAAAAAAACATCAGTACCCCCTCTGCAGGCTCTCCTGCCTTTGTTTGCTGCGATTCTTGCTATTATTGGGACTTTGCGGGTAATTCCTCTTTATTCTCGTTGGATTTGTCAGGTATCATCCCTGCACGCTGATTCAAGATGTATCTCCAGTACTACATCAACGAGAAGGGTGACAAGGTCTACACCACCAAGGTTTGTGTATGAGCTTGCACTTAAGTTTCTCTGAGTGGCTGATGATTTTGGGTGTTACTCCCTCCATTCCAAATTATAAGTCACTTTGAATTTTTTTGGTACATAGATTTTGCTATGTATCTGCAAAATTGATGTACTAAAAAAAGTCAAAGCAACTTATAATTTGGAACAGACGGAGTACTTGTTAGCCTCTGCTAATTTGGGTATCTTTGTTCTTGCTTTGCAGAAGGAGTCGCCTCTTGGGGTGCCGACGCAGTCGGCTCACCCAGGTACACCACCTTTGTTCACTGGAGTTACTTTTGTTTCTGCTGTTATAACTTGCCTGTCAAAATATAATAATTGGCTAGTTTTCTTTTGTTGGGTATAAGGATGCAGAGTCATGGTTGTCTAATTATGAGCAGTTGGCATGTTTGTATACTTGGACCCCTGACCGATTTGTGTCGTTCATCCAATAGTATGTTGTATCTTCAATTTCTTCTGAGTTTAGATTCTGGATATTTTGAGCACACAAATAGAAAATAGCTTGCGCAACTTTTAAGAATGGCGTTAAGAGTACTGGTACCTATCAAAGCTGCAGATCATTCTTTCTTTTCCTGTGACAATTCCCTGTGCTTTATATGATCAATATGAACTCACTAGGCATTCGCGTAATCTAGAGTTCTGGTCAATCATGATTGGCTTTTCCATGAGCACTCTCTGCCAGGTTAAAGCTTCATTCTGTTGTATCATTGGACTGGATGTAAATAGACTGTAGAGAGATAGAACCTATCTTAGTTTACCTGAGGTGAACACTTGTATTGTGGATGTGTAGGACCAAACAAAGATGAACCTGCAGAACTGAAACATGTGTAATTCGTTCTTTTTTATGGTTGCATTTGTGGTTTTGATTGTTTAATAATTCGGGTGCCCATGGACCTCGCATAATGATTTACTGAAATATTTCCTTGTGCAGCTCGCTTCTCACCAGATGACAAGTACTCTCGCCAGCGGTTCCTATTGAAGAAGAGATTTGGACTTCTGCCAACTCAGCAGCCAGCACCGAAGTACTGAAGCTTCAACAGCCCAACCATGCATGTTCAGTTTGTGTCACAGCTTGTTGGTCAGAATGTTGAATAGGTATTGAGAACAGACATCAGACACTGCTAGGCACTATGGCATCTCTCCAGCATATTCAGGCTCAATATGTAATGCTATGTGATTGACAGGTCGTGACCTTAATATGTACTTGGTGCGTGGGCCAAAACATCGTGTTGCCGTCCTCTTTTGGTCTTGACTGTTGACATGCTTAGTTATTGATCATTCATCATGTTCTTGTTTCCTGTGATAAAATAGGGCAACGGAAATGAGTAAGGTTTCCGCCTGTTTTCATCTCTACCAGCAGGCCCACTGGTGTGTAACATAAGAGCCATAACGTTTCCCAGTTGGCCAGTTCACGTGTGCTATCTGGTTGATGAAAACCGGATTTTGGCCGATGTTGGAAAAGATGAAACCTCAGGCATTTTTGTACTACATGTATCAAACTTTGAAATTCAACTTCTAATTTCCGAGGTCACGACCAATCCTGTTTACCAATTTTGCACAAGACTGATGGTATATAAAAAAATGCACAAATAACACGTGCGTGACATTGATAAATTTGGAAGAGCATTGCGCGTACGTGGCTACGCTGACTGTGGCAGGACTGGGTGATGACTCCAAGCCATAGGCAAGCAGCGAGGTCTGAATCTGATGACTCCAAGCAGCGAGGTCTGAATCTGATGACTCCAAGCCATGGGCAAGGAGCGAGGTCTCGAACTTGGTTGACATATTGCTCTTCAACGCCTTCACCACAATCAATATTGGAAACGGGAAGAAGACACTCTTTTTGGCACTGCAATTGGCTTGATGGGGAGACACCTAGAAATCTCGCGTCGCATGTATTAGAACTAGTAAAAGGAAAAAAATGATGGAGCAAGACCGATGAACAATGCTTGGATGAGAACCATTCGTGGAAACATAACAAGCACAGTGTAAATTGAGTTCATGTCCCTCTGAATCCGGGTGCATGAGGATGAGGTCTAGCTACAACACGAGGTGCGTGGCACCATTGTTTACCTAAATGCTAAACACTACGGTCAGTCACCCTTCATTAGTTCATTTAGCGTTTAGTCGGTGTAGACGGTAAATTAGACAGTTTAAATGGTTTGCCCTGTAGCTAAATGTGCATACAAACACTTCCATCTAAAATTTTAATATATGACTTGAGACATGCACACAGTTCGTACAATAACACATATAGATAATTAGACAGACATAATGACATAGATAATAGACATGTACAGTAGTTCTCACATAGTTAAATGATTAGATATCATTACACAGTACATTAGACGTTAAATTCTAACAAGTGCACAAATATCAAAGAGCCTTAAGTTGGTTCTCTATCGCTGTCGTTTAGATGCCTCAAATAGTGTTTAAACACGTTTAAATATCATTTAAACGCACTGTTTAAATTATTTTTGACTGCTTTGACCATTAAACAATTTTTTTAGAACATTTGAAAGGATCGCAACCGTAGGATCACAATCGGCACAAGTGGCATTGCAAGTGAAGAAAGACATGGAGCAATGTAGAAGAACGTAGGTTGCTTGTTTTGGCTAGGTTTCAGCCGTGGCTGTGCTCTCGCCCAAACTTGTGTACCGTTACAGCCTAAATTGTATATTGTGTTGTCTTAAAACTCTTTTCTATCTTAATTAAAAGGCAAAGCTCTTAACAAACTGAACTTCGCTGAATTTTTGGGTGATACATACCATCATCTGTTCCAAATTATAGGCCGTTTTATTTTTTTTCTAGATACATAGCTTTTGCTATGACCTAGATATACTAATGTCTAGAGTAAAATTGTATATCTAGGAAAGTCAAAACGACCTATAAATTAGAACAGAGGGAGTATAAACTACCTAGTGAGCACATTACATAAACAGATGAGTATTAATCAACTTAGTTTCCCCTTCAGGAATGGATCCTTCATCTCAGAACCAGAAATGGATCTTTGTGATCTCATCTAAAACACACATGGAATAGGAAACCAAAATGTAGAATCAACTTATAACAATAGGCGGAATGTACAATAATAGCCCTGTTTACCTCAAAAAAAGCAAAGATTATCCTGCAATAAGACCATATTGATTAGACTCGTCTGTGCATCAATAACTCGCAAAACTACAACTACACTGAATCAAAAGATGATTTCTCCATTAAAGTAACCAGAGTAACAGCCACATGTTTTGGGGACAAAAAGGTTATATGTGTGTGAGCAAAAAGGGTGTATTGCCTTGTTGCCAGTAGAAGAATGTATTGCCTAGGTCTACTGAGTTGTAACAAAGTGAGCAGTAATCATCTGCAGTCTATTTTTTTCACATAAGAGGACCTCTCCACTACTCTGGAGAGGAAACCATATCTACCTCCCTGGACGATGGATCATCGTCTTCGTCTTCAGAGATATCATCTCCAGTGCTGATGATATCCATATTGCTTGCCTGTCTAACAAACTGACCTCGCACCCTAGGCCTTGTTTCAGCAAGTTTCTTCCGATTCACATACCTCACCTTCTTGTCAAAGCAGCGCTCTTTCCTTTTCTGCCTGAATTTGGCAAGTGCTGCAGCCCTCCTTTCAGAGCGATTGCATGTTTCCTCAGGCATTGGTGTGCTCGATGCCGATGACCACACATTTTGCGCTGGCAAATGACTTGAGTGCATATTCATGCCAGCAGGATTAAACTGATATGATGATATCATAGGTAAAGCATGGCATTGGGGATAAACATTGTACTGCGGAAGCATCATTGGTGGTGTATGTGCTTGAGCATTGTTTATGTTTGCTTGAAAATTTTGCACTGGTGAAACAGCCATGTTGTGCTCTACCATCCCTGGATAATAAAATGGGAAATGGTATACAGGTGGAGTTCCTGAAGTATCATTATGGCCTTCATTGCTTCGCTCCATATGTATGTTAGACGAAGAAAAGCATACCATAGGGTACTGCACAGGCATCTCAAAAGCTTCTTTATTCCGAATATTTACATCAGTACCGGTGTCACTTCTATCGGTTGCACAAGAGCAATTACCCTGGTTATCCAAAGAATCTAACCGACTGCCACCTCTTTGTAATTCGCTATCAAATGAGCTGGTGGTTGGGGTGCTTGTCTTAACATATGCTAGAAATGCAGACGACCCAGCAATCCTCAGGTTAGTTTTTATTGGGCGTGAAAACATTCTTCCCGGAGAGGCTGGCAATTAAAATAATTAATCAGAAAACAGATGGAGAAAAAGGAAGACCAGTAATTACAGGCAGAATAAAGGTACGACTCAAACATCTTACATGCTTGACTGGCATCTAGGGCAGAGCCTGGTAGACCCTCCATCTTGTCTCTCTGGTCGGGCTCCGCAACAGAAGGATTAGACTGAAACACGCCAAGAAATGGTAGGGCATTTAAACAAGTATATTGTTAGCATCGCATCAACATACAACATATATAGAGCCAAATGGGCAGATCTTTTTGGCAACATCAAAGATCAGAAATGGAACTATACTAAAACAGCAAAAAGAATATCTGGACTGCAACAAGCTTCCAAATGAATGCTGGGTTCATTACCTCGTACTCAAGTTGATTTGAGGTGCCTGTTTCTTGATTCGTATTTTCTTTAGGCCTATCGTCTGTCTCGTCTGAGAGGAGGGTGGTGCTATTGGTATTGGCATCACTAGGTTCTGAGAGCACCAACTCGAAGTTGTCATTGAAGAAGTTTTTCTCGGGCAAACCAAGCTGCCAACACCAGTACTCAATTTAAAGAATAATTCATGCAGGTACAGCAGCGCCTACAAGCATCTCAGCTTAGAGCATGCTTCTAACGCAGAGGCTAAGGTGAATCAGCATAGTGCCTTTACCATCCGTCTCCGCCGCCACACATGGGTCCAAAGGTTCAGCAGCTCATTCGTGCGCAACGGCTTCACCAGGTACTCAGCCGCGCCAAGCCGCAAGCACTTCACAACAACAGACACCTCATCTCTGTTGGACATCACTGCATAGTTCCATCAAACAGGAGGATGGTCAAAGCAAGCACATCATAGTAATCGGCACAAGACACAGGATAGGAAGGCAGCCTACTGATGATGGGGATGTGGCGCAGGTCCTTGTTCCTGGCAATGTACTTGAGCATCTTGAAGCACTTGGAGACCGGCAGATCAACCTCAGCCAGGATGATGTCGATCTCGCCGCCCTCGTAGTTGAGAATATTGATCACCTGCCGCGGAGACTTGGCGCAGGTTACTGAAAAAAAAAAGGTTCACCATCCCAACAGCACAACAGTAACCACACATGACGCGCAACAGATTCCTATCATTAGAAGCGAACGTCTTGGTACTACTAATGATTAAGCCCACAGTGAGAAGGAAACACAATCCTAAATCGGGAAATCCCGACGATTAGAGAAACCAAGTGCGAGGGCTACAAAGGTTGACTAAGACTAACCATGGTATGAGCAGTTGCAGAGGAGCCGCAGCACCTCCCGGGAGCTGGTGGCGTCGCCGTCGCAGAGAAGAATCCTCACCTGGCTCCGGTCCACGAACTGCTGGCCTCCCCCAACCCCCAAACCGCCTCCGCCGGCGCCGCCCACACGATCCCCCTCACCGCCGCCAACCATATCCAAAGCCCCAGACACACCAACCACGCCTCCGGCCTCCGGCAAGGGGACACGAACCGAAGCGTCGGATTCAGGAGCAGCAGGACGACGAAGCGGTCGGTGGATCTGCAGACGCCTCCTCCTCCATCCCCGCGGCCGCCGGTACCGCCAATCAACCCGGGGCCCTCGCGGGCTACCACCGCGCGTGCCTGCAGATGGCTGGTTAGCAGGTATACTACTATCAGCGGCGGCGGCTGGGGCCGCCGGAGGCCGCGGCGCCCTGCTCGGCCCGTCGCGGTCCGGCCCGCACCATTATCCGCGCCAAATCTATTGAGGGGCGGCAGTGGCGTCCGCTCTTCTCTGCTGCGGTGCTTCGCTGGAGCAGGATATTTTCCTCGCTTTTTCCGCTTTCCTCAGCGAGTAGTGGGGTTGGGGCACGCAGCAGCCAGCGAGCGGGCCTCTCTCTCGCTCGCTCGGGGGGCGATCCCACAGAATAGGAGGAGGAGGACGGGGAGAAGCCAGAGCCAGCCGCACGGCGCCGCGGCCGCGGAGTAAAATAAAAGCAAAGCGACGGCTGGGCGCGCTCGGGCGAGCCGGCCGCGTGATCTCGGCCGCCCGTCCCGACGTCAGCAGCTGAGCATGGCGAAAATATCTAGCTCGCCTCCGTTAGACGCTACGCTTTTGGCTACGTGTCCGCTAACCAGCCGTCGCTGAAATATCTAAGCCATCGGTAGTGCGTGTGCGACTAGTAAAAAGCCATGGTGGAGCCATGCCCACGCTTCGGGTTGCTGGACCGTGTTACACTATTTACGGAGACGGACAGACCGGCTAGGCCGAGGCGTTGGGGACGACGGACGAGTGGCCCCAGTGGAATCGGGCAGCTGTATGGCGATCTCTTTCGTTCTGCGGATTGGAGACCGAGGGCGCGTTTCATTTCGGGGCCGTGGAAGGCCAGGCCCTTGAGCCAGGCTCAGTCCAGCCACGGTCAGGCCTAGATTGGACAAGTGCCCCTGTTTAATTTTCTTGTAGCAGCGGAGACACGCCTAGCCCAGACTGTTTTTCCTTGATTCTCTCACCTGAGCCAGGCCCATCATCAACTACCTCCGATTGCCAGTTGTAGATGTTGTTTGATTTTGACCCGGCTGGGCACATCCCACGTAACAGAAACAGCAAGGAAGAAAGAAAGAACGTATCAAATAAGATTCTAAACCCACACTGGCCTCAAACTAATGGTATTGATTGATGCATGATTAATCATAGTTTCAACCAAATAAACAAAGAAGAATCTGACAGCATAAACATCATCATAGTCTGATGTCACATGCATTGTCTAAAATCATAGAGGTGGACCAGCCAAACAAGAAAAAAACATGAAGCTACTTAATCATGCCTATGTTATGTCATCATCGGCCTCAGACAAATTAGGTAATTAACCATGAAGTCATAGCTGCTCAAAGTTTACAAAGTACCAATAAAGCAAGGCAAAATACTAACATCAATAGCCTCATTACAGCAGCAACTCATCCATCCTCTAGTTCTAGTCATCACAGGTCTAAGTGGGGTAGTCGTAGCTGCCAGTATTGCCTCCCTTCAACCATATTCCAAACATCAAGATACAAATAAGGTGATTAACACCTTCTTCTACCAACCAACCTTACCATTACCATAAGAAGAAAGAATGATCGGAGCAAAAGCATCATCAAGAATAGGATCATAGGAGAGGGGAGCTACTGCTCCCTGAGATGGATGGATATCTCTCATTGCTGCCTGAAAATCTCTAACAGTCTGGTCATTGTTGTACTTCTTGTATATAGCATTTTTCACCGTAAGAACATGCTTGCTGCACTCGTGCCAACTCTGATAAATCCCAGGAGACTTCCCATTGAAAACAACATAGTACCCTGCCATTTCTATGAAATGAAATAGTAGTTTAGCCTCAGTCAAATGTAAAGCATGAAACTAGCCATGAGTGTGGAACTTGAAGATCTACGGTTTGCGGTGAAACAAATCGTTGATTTTAAGTCCCCCACTGATGACCAGCATCATCAAGTTCATATGTAAGAGAATTGACATCACAGGCATTGTAATAAAAGGTTGGCCTCAGCTTTAGAATGTGGTGGTGTTCTTTCAGTTCAAATCATTGGTGGCTGCCATAGAAAAAACCAGTAGTACAACAAATCCAAGCTCATAGCTGCCATGGAATCCATGTGCACATCCATACACTACCATCAGCACAAGAAAGAAGGGGATGTTGCTAGGGTATGCATGTGTCACATGGATTTGATGACATGACAAATCAGAATAATCAAGTAAACAGGGCAGACACCAAACAAGTGCAAATCCAGGGTCATGATCCATTCACTGCCATCAGCATAAGCTACAAGTTGCTATTGATAAGTGAATGGATGGGCACACATAGGGTTCCATGGCAGTGATGAAAAACATGAAGAACCAATTAAACAAGATAGCCACCTCATGAATATGTTGTTTGCATCATATGCCTTATAGATTTTCCACAGTTACCACCAATCAAAAGAAACAAAACCAACAGGTCATAAGTAACAGACATAAGTTTTTGCCATGGGACACAACCATGCAACAGTAGCAACATCATTCATCTATGCTGCTACCACTGTATGGCTGAGTTTCATGGCCAAAGACAAGGTAACAGTGGTAGATGATATAGTAAATGGAGCCAAAAGAACAGAATCCGACAGAAATAAAAGAAGCCTTGAATAGTACCAAATAGAACAGCCAACAGAGGCCACTAATAGTGCATTATAGATACCAGAACAACCTCACACATGTAGGCTCAAATAAGGTCCATCTTGCTTAATGTTACCTATAGTCAGCCACCCTCCAACTACACTAACCCAAAAGGACAGGTGTGAATCATCCAACTAATCCAACAGAAATATTAGAAACCATCAACAGTCTCATGCCCCAGCAGCAGCTGCTACAGCAGCCCCAACTCCTGTTGGCTCTCCAGCAACCCCAGCAAGCAAGTCAGCAACAGATGCAAACCCAGTAGCATCTAGTGAAGCCATCCTAAATAGGTGACCAGCCAAATATGAAGTACACCATATGAAAACATACAATTTCAACATCCGATAAAAGAAGGGAAATTATTAAAAAGCAGGTCTTAGACATGTCCGTCAAATTTTACATGAGCAATACTCATACATGAGTTCCATACCAGGGTGTCCAAATGTAGTTATACAACAAATGAAAGATAAACTAAATTCTAGATGTCCCCCTACCAGCCCACATGGCATTACAAATGCCATCAGTCCTAGAGGCACCCTTGCGAACACATGTGTGCCATCAATGGCGCCAATGCAGTCCTAAAAGTGGGACAACAACTGCTAAGTACCACTACATGTTTACATTGGCACATTAACATGAATTATATCTACCTACAAGAATGGGTACCATCTGTGGCTTCCCATTATTTTTGGATGGATGGAGGTCCTACGAGGCTTGATCATTTCGGCCCTAAGCTCACCAACAGCAAACAAGACTTGGTGGAATATCGTACTAACAGTCTCAATGGATCTCCTGAAGGATTGATGCACAACCCTAAACCTCTGTTTGTGTCCAAACATGGAGGAACATTGCAACCCTAAGCCTCCTAAGCCTAGTCATACGGATCCATCTACAAAGCAATGGACATTCACATATATAACTAAGATGTAAACACCCAGGCTGGCCTCAACATGCATGAGTGAGCATTCAACAACAAAAAATAGCACGACTGCATAGGGAAAAATGCCTCCAGTGCATGGACATATTCATCTTTGACCGTAACAGTATATCAAACGAATCAAAAACATGAGAAAAAGCTTTACCACAAACTGCAACATGATTGACCTCAATGTACTAAAAATAGGCAACAATAGAGCAAGAATAACCAAACCATGCATGATTTCCATACTCGCATCCAAACCCTAGGCACGAACAAAACCCTAACATCACAAGAATGGGGAAATGGGGTTAATTTTCACCTAGGAGTGGTCGTCGGAGCTTTGAAAGCGCCCGAAACGGAGAAGAACAAGAGCAGTCGGTGGAGATGTAGCAGATCTGGAAGGCGAGGAGGCAGATCCGCAGCCACCAACACTAGCCGCACCAACGGACTTGAGGAAGACGAAGGAGGAAGAACACCGCCTCCATGGAGCCCGGGAGGAGACGGAGCGGCCATGCGGTGAACCAGATCCAACGGCGACGAACGGAGGCAAGCACCAGCCGCGACGACCACCAAACTCACCAAATCCTCCAGTCGCTCAACGGGATTGCGGTGGGGATGGAAGGGAATGTAACACCCTGGTGTTACGAGCATGCTTAGCACCCAGATTAATACCTAAGAGGAATCAAATCAAAACCTAAGTTAATTTATTTAGTGCGTACCACTGATAATGAAACTCCGAATAAAATATGTGTATATGTAGAACAGGTATCTTTAATTGTTGGCGTGAAAAATATTTTTTATAAACAAAAATAAAATGTAACTTGAGCATTGGGTTTAGGTAAAGTTTATGAGCAAGTTCCGTAGATCACAGTGCAACTATCTTGTTTGGGGAATAAATGGTGTTGGCTAGTATGTTGCAAGCTCATAAATCGAATTCGAAATTCGGTTCTACTCAACTCTAGATCTCGCCAAGTTGGAACCGGCGTGAGACAAGGTCATTTTGGCATTCGAACTCTAACAAAAATGTTTAAACACTAACTTCACGATTTCGGCACTGTTGGTTGCATCTAAGCGAGCACGCGGGCGTAGTATAGATGGCAGGCATGTTGGGTGTCGCGTTGCCTCGTAAAAATTAGCCCCAACTGCCTAGAACACGCGTTGGACCGTGTTTCGGTGATCGGTTTGTGAACTGACGTTCGGCGTGGCATACCCACGTTGGCATACTCCTAGTTTCCGATCTGGTGACCCTCTAGGCGGGTGTATCGCTTCTCTAGCTAGGTGATAGTATCGAATGTGGGCTCGTGAAATTTGGTGGACGTTAGTCGAGTTTATTTGCAACCCTTGCTCCGCTTTAATATCCGTGCACGTCAACGCTTGCTAGTGCTCGTCCTGTGACCGCAGGCACCGTGGCGGGGGCCGCGCCTGGTCGTGTCGTCGGGCAGCGCCACTGCGGCCTTGCCGCCCTGCCCCGTCGGTCACACTCAAGTGGAAGCCGAGGCTTCGCTCATCCTGCGCCCCTCTGCTCGCCCTCTCTCTCGGCCTTCCCCCTTGCCCTCGCTCACTACTGCCGCCCGTGCGCTGCTCCGCCGAGCTAGGCCCTGGCCGCGCGTGTCTGTGGTCGTGGTGTGCAAGCGACCCCGCGGGCCATCGTGCTGCCGCTGCCGACATGCCGTAGCCACCTGGCCCAGCCATGCTGTTGGCAATGACCCCCACCCCCCACGCCCTGCTCGTCCTGCCTTGATGGACGCTGTCACAGTGCCGTGTGCCGCTGCCCCACTCTGTCGAGCTTCGCGGCTTAGATAGACACCTCGCCTCGGCCCGACTATACCACCAGGTGCGAGGTCGTCGTGCACTGGGCCCCCTTCCCTGCTAGCCAACGTCACCGCGCTGTCCATCCTCTCCGCGTGCACGTGAACCAGTCGCCCCGCCGCTGCCCTTTTCAAATAGGAGAAGCACAGCGATTTCCATTTCGATTGCTCGCTCCTATGGGTAGGTGAGGGAGCCAGCTTTGCGTCTCGCCGCACCAAGCCTCGGTCGTGTGCGCCATGGCCGCCTTTTGGGCGTTTGGGCCATCGCCGGTCATCTAGCCGCCGGAGCAGAGCGTGTTTTGGGGTAAGCCTCTCCCTTGCTTTTATTTCGATTAGTTCCTAATCTAAGCTCGCCTTGACCTCACTTGCTCCATGCACGCGTGGGTTTGGTCAACGGCCCCTCCGGTGGCGGCGTGACGTCGCCATGTCAGCCTCGGAGCGCCGCCGCCCGTACGGCGTGCACGTGGCTGGGCCACCTCGGCATCCCTCTGTCGCAACCATCGCCCCTGCGTGCACCGCGGTGAGCCTCCGATGCTTCTCCACCTCTTGCACTCGCCCGTGAGCGTGTAGGTTTGGGGGAACGGCCACGCCACCGCCGCAACGGGGCCGCTCGCCGCTGCGACCCTCGGTGCGGTGTCTCCGAGCTCCTCACCGCCACCTATTCATGCGCGTTTGGTCGCGGGTGGATGTCGGCTCCTTGCCCTCGGCAGGGCGGGCATAGGGTGCTCGGCGCCGCCGCCCAGGCCGTTGGTCGCCGTGCCGGTGGGCTCGGGGAGGGTCAAGGACCTCCCCGTTGTAAAGATGAGAATATCCAGGGATCTTAGTGCGAAGCTTGTGTCTGTTAGAATAGCGTTTACTGTGCCACTCGATTAACCAAAAGCGCGAGTACCTTTTCGCAAAAATCGCAGGGGCATGTGGGCTCCCCGCCCTGGGCCGTCTGCTGGGCCGACTGGCCGCGCGCGGTAACGCCTCCGCTTGGGCTGCGTTGGGCCGCCGGGGTAGGTTTGGTTGCCGCCGGTCCCTTTTCGTTTTTTTCCAGCGTATCAAATAGTTTTCTTTTTCTATTAATACCATGAACTTGAAAAATCAATATAAAGTAGTATGGAAATCCAAAAATTGTGAAACCAATTTTGTTAGGTTTCTAAAATCATGCTCTAACTGTTAGTATGCTTTATCCACATAGTTGTATAATATTTTTAGGAGTTCACTAATTATTCTAAAATGTTTAATATTGCTAAGAATAAACTTGTGAGAATTTTTATAAGAAAATGATAAAAGTGTTGACTCTAAAAATTTTACAGTAAACTCCTAATGTCATTATCTATTCTCCGTAATTTTTATAGCTCCAAATACTTAGTTTGCTAGGATAGCTAATGAGCCTAGTTTAAATATCTATTAAATCGATAAAATGGATAAAGCAACGTATTGGGTCCAAGTAACTAAAACACGTGTCGGGAAATGACGCTATACTCGTCGACGGGTTACCAGGCTAGTGCGTTAGCCATTAGAGTTAGCTCGTTAGCTTGAGAGCACGATCGTATTTTAAGTATTGCAAGTTCAGTTGATTATTTATGTCTCTACGATTGCACTCGCGTATATCATAATAGGAACGATGATGGATCGAGAAGTCATCTGGAGTAGCCGAAAGGATGGTGTCCGGAGGATCGTGCCGCCTTAACGAAATGCTAACTTGGTTAAATTCTAACCAGGCAAGCCCCGGTGCATAACCCCTATTATTCTGCACTTTAAATTATGCTTGTGTATTAAGTTTAAAGGAGTTGAATGAAACCCACTTGCATATATATATATATATATACATATATATATATATATATATATATATATATATATATATATATATATATATCTTTGTCCTATGAGTCTTACTAGTATGATAGGATCGTGTAGTGTGCTATGCTATAGCATCCCGGTAGAAGTCGAGTGATTGCCTGTCACTTGTGAGAGATAGGAATTATAATATTGTTACTTTTATCATGTTACTATCACATGGAATATAAATGTATATGGGTAATTGGTGACCGGGCGGAACGGGTTGGATGGACTTGGACCTGGTTGGGCAACAGAGCGAGGCTATGGTCGCATTTGTTCCGCCTGTGTCAATTAAGGACCGTTCGTTGCATGGACCCTGGTTAAGTCACATATTTATTGTCCCGAGCATATACCTGCTTATGGGGGCGGGAAGACTTGTTTCTCTCTTGTCATGAGTTTCGGCTTTTTTCGGACCGGCTTTTTAGGGTGGTCATATATATTGGGATGCGAAGGTCTAAGCACCATACTGAGGCCAGGCCTGCAATGTTGGGGGCTTAGAGTCCGAGCTTGGACGGGGACCTAGACCCCCTTGACAGGAGTGGAACGGGTTAATCTTGCTTGTGCCCGGAGTACAAGCAAGGCGTGTGTTTTTGGGGCACCCAGCCTGGCATATTGATTCGCGAATCGCCGTTTCTGCGTGACAGTATGGCTTGACTATGCTCTAGCATCGTAGTAAGAACTAACAGTTGAAAGATGAAGAAATGGTTCCTTTTGCTCAACCCTACTTGATTATAGACTAGGTGCTTACATAGAAGGTTAGATAAGAAATAAAATACGGCTATTAAAAGTAAGATATTAAGGACACACTCTTAGTGCTGCTTCTCGCAAACAAGAAACCCACAAGCCAGAAAGCCTTGCATAATCTTTAGAGTCTTTTTTCTTTCCTCCTGACGGGTAAGTCTTGCGAAGTACAATTGAGTACTCAGGGTTTGTTCTACCCTGTTGCAGGTGACAGGTGCTGATAAGCTGACACTTGTGTGTGAAAACCTCCTGGTGGGCTCAGCGAGGATTTCCTTTACAATTCGGAGTAGAGTTTATTTATTCAAACTCTCACCAAAAGTTTTACAAGGAAAATACTATTAACTTGTTATCATTTCATGCATATAAACGTTCTTCATGTTAATGTTTATCTTATCATTAAATGATTTAATTTTCGCTGAACTCTGATAACATTTTATATTCCGCTATGATAATCAAATAATGAATTACTCTAAGGTTGTACTAAAAGCGATGTAAGAAATGCAAGGATGTTGTAAGCTTTACTCTCTCATTTGTGATCCTGATGTAAAAATATGGATCTTCGAGTTCTCCCTTGTGGTGTGCTCGACGGAATCACGTAGTTTAGTGTTCTTCCTTGGATACTTAGTGTCTAATGAAAGACGAGTACTCTTGGGAGGGTATTAGATTAGACGGTTCTGCCACAGGGAACGAGGTCGGGAAATGGAGGAGAGGAAGACCAAGCTGGGAGGGAGCAACTTATAAAGATGGCACGGCGGGGAAGGGAGGGAGGCGCACGGACATTTCCGCCTTCCTGCACGAGCCCGCGCGAGCGTGCGCGAGGCACCCGCCGCCACCAAAAATCGCCCGAGAGGAGACGGAGAGAGCCGAGCCTTGAAGGAACGAGACCTAATCTTGTTTCCCGGTGTGTAGGAGAGAGAAGGAAAAATGCACCGCAGTGGCCTGGCTCCTAGGGGACCAATAGATATCAAACACGAGCAACTGCCGTTGGGGGCGCAGGGCGGCCTTTTGGCCCATATCAAACACGCCCTCGCCCGCGATGGTGTTGGCTCATGGCACGGGGGGCCCTCCACTCCACTCTTTTGTGCGTTGAATCTTGACGATTCAGAAAGTTTGTTGCGGTGTGGAGGAGATGCAAAAGCCTGCAGCCAAATCGGCAATGGGCTAGAAGCGGAGCTGATGCTGCGGATGCGGATGGGTCAACTCAGGTGTCAAGCTCACGAGTACTACGTGTCGACCATTGCAGTTTCAGGCTTTCAGTCTAGGAGGAACTTTGGTTTACAATATATACGAGGACTAGCGCCCGATTGTTCGGAAAGCAACGTCCGTCTGGACACAGCTCCCACACCAGCGCCCGACGCACACAACTCGCTTCGTCCCACACCAAATCTTGCTCCAGAGACAGCGTCCGTCCAGACGGAGCTCCGTGCCTGCACCCAACGTCTGCCCACATCGCATCCCGCGCCCCACGCCCCCTCACCTCGCACGCCAGTGTTTGGAACCGCGCACCGGTGTCCGCACATGAACCACGTCGGGCCTGCTGCGCCCGCACGTGAACCACGGCGGCGCCCTCACAGAAGCACTAAGCGGCTGCGGCAAGCCGCTATCCGCCAGCCACCTGCGCGCATTGCAACATGTGCAACACCTGATCTACTTTTGAAACATAAAGATAAAACATTTGCAACATACAATGAAACATTGAAACATGCGTGTATAGTCATAGCAACATATGCTACTTCTAGATCCACATTTGCAACATACATTTGAAACACATGAAAACAAATACTTGAAATTTGCGTGTACAGCCATAGTAATATATACAACATCTAGATGAAAACAACTAGAACACTTTGAACATAGGCTTCAAATATGCGTATATTGTCATTGCAACATATGAAACATCCCAGTTCTACTTTTGCAATATCCAGACGAAACACTTAAATACATAAAGTCTGAAACGTCTGAAACACTCGAAACACGGCGTCACTAGCGGCCATGGCCTACCTCGTGTGGGACTACGGTAACCAGCAAATTTAGGTTTAAGGGGACGTTGAGAGCAACAGGCGACCTCCTAGTGGCGTCAGGGTGGTGGTGGCGCTTTGCACGCCGTGGCCGCGCCCAGCGAGATGGATGGGTCGCAGTGGTGGATGCCTCGCGCGGTGCGGGATGGGGCGCGGCGCAAGATTGGGGCGGGTGCAGCGCATGATGGGGCGCAGCGGCGAGGCAGAGTAGGCGGGCAGACGGCGAATCGCTACTGTTGCGGGCAGATGCGTAGTTGACGCGATGTTGCGGGCGGATGACATGATGAAAGTGGTAGCGGTCACGAGTGAGGAAAATATTCGGGAGTGGAAAAATGGACATTACCTGTTGGTCCCAATCGATACGCAGAGCCAGGAACGGACCGACACGCCCGAACGAACGTCCTCGTCGAAGCATTATTGGTCCTCAGGATATTCTCACGAGTTTAATTAAACCTGATGGTGTCAACTTTCAGCTTAGTCGAGTGAGACATGAATTGGTATCGACTTTTTTTGCACAGCAGGTCTACAACGTCTCATACAGGATGGCAAGTGATGTCCGCTCAGGCCGAAGCTCTCGACCCTGGCGAGCAAGCGGCGACGCCCCTCGCGCCGCCGCCGGCGTCCATCCCTGCCACAAACCAAGCACCCACGCCACACCCCCCTCCACCACACAATGCTTCTGTTCTCCATGCTTCGCTGGCCTCGCCGGCGAGGCCCCGGCCGCTTTGTTCTGTGCAACACGGTGAAGTCGCTCCCTCTGCCGCGGACACCAATGCTGGAGCTCTCACGACGTGCAGACCCGGCCACAAATTCCAGGAGCTCCTCCTTCGTGATTGCTTCACCACGGTCGCCCCTGTCTTCCTCGGTGTTCCCCTCCCAGAGCCAGGTACTCTTTGGCTCACGCCGTCCACCTCCTCCTCTCGACTCAACCTCCACCTGAACCAAGTTTCAAACATCCTCACCTTCTGTCTTGCGTCTCCTCCGGTGTCTTTGAAAGCTCGGTCTAGTCGTCCCTTTGTGTTTACGGTTGCAGTCGCGTCGTCGAATGTAGCTCGTTTGGTTGCTCTGCGTAGTCCTCTTCGTTTGGGAGCTCTTGTGCTCGACGTCCATGTCGACGGTGCCATGGCGGAGTCGGCGGCCGAACGGGTGGCCCGTGCTTTCAATGCCGCCCAACTGCCAACCACCAACGGCTCCTCGGGCACGATCAAAAGCACCTCCAGTCGTCGCCCGTTCCTTCTCACTCTGACTGGTGCTTCTCTCCCTCCTCTGCTCCCCTCACCGCCCACTGACACGCAGGCCAGTTTTGTTGACTTTCGTGGCCACGGCATTAACCCAGGCACCGACCGCGCCGCTTCGCGTGGCACTGTGCGGCCCGTGCCTCCCTGCTCTGGCCGGCCACGCTCTTTCCTAGAAGCCGCGCTCTCACCTACCCTCCCACCTCGCCCAAAACGCCCCATCGCCTACACTCCACGGTGGACCAACAACGCCTGCTTTCGCTGTCTCGCACTCGACCACCACGTCCGCCACTGCCGTGATCCTGTCAGATGTCGCCGGTGTGGTTGTTCCGGCCACATAGAGCGCCATTGCCGCTCTTCCCGTCCTCCGCGCCAGCGGGCGTCGCCCAACTCCAGCTCTTCGCAGACCGGGACACGTCGTGCCAGCTCCGGTTCGGCGTCTGCGACGGGGTCCCCGCGCGGGAACCCAGCGCCATCGCCGTCACCCGTCCCTCCTAGCGGGATTGAGCTGGAGGCCGCTGATCTGGGAGCCACCGCAGCGCCGCTTGGTGTCGCGCAGCCGCCAGCTGACTCGCCGGTCGCGCTGAGGAACGCGCTGCCGGCTTCCTTCGGTACCGGCGTGCCGCCCCTGGGATTCCTGAGGTTCCAGGGCCGCCCCTTCAATGAATGGCGCTCCGTGCCCGGCTTCGACTCCATCTTCTTCGGCACCATCCAGGCCTTTCCTCTGGCGCCGCTGCCTCGTTTTCCGATTGTCCTGCCGCTACTCGCCGCGGTGGCGGACGCGCCGTCTGCGCCTGCTCCCGTTCCGCCGCTCCTCGCTCTGCCGTGGCACCCCACTGCGCCGAACGTGGATGCTGTGGACCCCTCGCTGGCTGTTCCCTCTCCGGGCATAGTCTCGGGCTCGGTGCCCACCGAGCGGCCACCCCCTCAGCGTCGCCGGGGCCGTCCGCCTGCTTCTGCTTCGGCACCCCGCGCTCAGCCTGCTCCTCAGCGGGCTAGTCCCCGTCTCGCTGCCACCAACACGGGGTCCTTCGTCGACATGACCACCAAGGCCATTGCCCGCAAGGCCTTGCGTGAGTGCCTTGCCCCGTGCTCGGAGGAGCTTAAGAAGCAGGTCTCCCAACGCCGCATCCTCAAGAAGAAGAACCCCCTCAAGGCGCTCGATCTCTCCCGTCTTGCCAAGGCTGCAGAGCTCGACTCCTCGGCAAGGCGTGCGGTGGCAGTGGCAGCGGCCACTGGACGTTACCCATGATCTTCACGCCTACCTTGTCGGGTTCGTCGCCACTATACTCCCCCTCCTGTTTGATGTTTGTTGGGTCCTCGCTTAGTCGTCGTGCTGTTGGTGTCCATGAGTCGTAGCCATCGTAACTTTGTTGTTCTCTCCTGGAATGTTCGTGGCCTCGGCCTATCTAATAAGTGTGTCATTGTTCAGGACAACATCAGTTTGCTTAAACCTTCTATTGTGTGCTTGCAAGAGACTAAATTAGCTATTGATGATGTGCGCATCTACCGTTCTTTTCTTCCTTTCAATCTCGATTGCTTCTACGCTCGCCCGGCCGTTGGCTCCTGCGGTGGCCTCCTCACCGCTTGGCCCTCGGCTTCCTTCGGTTTGATCAGTAGCTCCACCTCTGCTTTTTCCGCCACTACGGTGTTGCAGTCAACATCCAGTAACGATCGTTTCGCCATAACTAACGTGTATGGGCCTTCGGATCACTCGCTGACCGATCTCTTCTTGAACGATCTGCGTTCGGTCGCCGATTCTATCTCTGACCCTTGGTTGCTGATCGGCGATTTCAACCTTACTCGGTCCCCAGCCGATAAGAATAACTCTAACTTCAATTTCTCCCTTGCTTCTCGTTTCAACCAAACGATTGATGCGCTGCAACTTATCGAGCTACACCTCCGCGATCGCCTATTTACTTGGACTAATAAAAGGGCAGAGCTGACTCTAGCCAGATTAGATCGAGCTTTCATTTGCACCGGTTTTGGAGGTCTGTACCCAGCCACTTCCCTCACCTCGGGTCCCCGTCCCACCTCTGATCACACACCTATAGTTGCCACTATTCAAACCAATATCCCAAAACCAAGTGTCTTCAGGCTAGAGCGCTCCTGGCTATTGGACCCCTCCTTCCTACCCTCTGCTCTGTCTGCTTGGCAATCTGCTCCTGCCGCTGGGGATGCGGCCGGCACACTTGTTGCACAGATCAAAGCGGCACGACAGGCTTCAAAGGTTTGGCTGCGTAAGCATCGCTCTCCACCTCATATTTACCATAATTGCTACTTCATCATACGTCTTTTTGACTACTTGGAGGAGTTTAGAACTTTGATTCCAGGTGAACGGTGCCTGCGTGACCTCTGTTCTGAACGGCTGCAGCTCTTCCTCTGCCAGCGAGCTGCCTACTGGAAGCAGAGGGGCAAATATAGAGCACTGAAAGAAGGTGATGCTAACACAAAATTCTTTCATGCCCGTGCCACCGGCCGTCGAAGGAAGAATCAAATTGCGGTTATCACTGTCGATGATATTCAGTTGATCAATCACCAGGACAAATCTGAGGCCATGACAGCATATTACAGTAACATATTGGGGCTCTCTGATGCTACGATGTGGAATTTTGAACCGTCAGCCTTATATCACAGCGAAGATTTCCAGCTGCTTGATGATCTTGTCAGCCCGTTCACTGAAAATGAGGCTCTCCTTGCAATCAAGTCCATGAATGTGAATAGCGCTCCGGGTCCGGATGGTTTTGGACCTGCCTGGTACTCGGCTGCGTGGACAACTGTCAAAGCTGATGTTATGGCTTTTCTTACCAGCTTTCATGGCGGCGATGTGGACCTGGACCGCATCAACAGGGCACACATTGTACTCCTTCCAAAATGTCCAGGGGCCACGGCGCCTAAAGACTTCAGACCGGTCTCTCTTCAGAACTGTCCAGTCAAAATTATCACCAAAATCCTAACAACAAGACTGCAACGTCATATTCAACAGCTCATTGATATTGACCAAACGGGCTTCATCAAAGGACGTTCTATCTCTGAAAATTTTGTATATGCCACTGAACTTGTTCAGCATTGTCACCGAAACAAGATTCCAACAGTTGTTCTTAAGCTGGATTTTGCCAAGGCCTTCGACTCAGTTTGTTGGGACAGCGTCCTCAAAATTCTTGCTGCTAGGGGCTTTCCGGATCGTTGGCTGCAATGGATGCAGGTGCTCTTCAGTACATCCCACTCTGCAGTTATGATCAATGGTTGCCCAGGAAATTGGATTCGGTGCAGGCGGGGGCTTAGGCAGGGGGATGCCTTATCTCCCTACCTATTCCTTCTTGTTGCTGATGTCATGCAGCGGCTGATCAAGTGTGATGGTTCCATCCGTCATCCTGCAACTGACTGTCCGTGCCCCGTTCTTCAGTATGCCGACGATACTCTTCTTCTAGTCAGAGCTGAAATAACTGATATTCGGCGCCTCAAAGTTGTGCTTAATGATTTCGCCTCCGCAACCGGGCTTAAGATCAACTACGCCAAGAGCACCCTTGTCCCCATGCATGTGCCCTCCGACCGTCTGCAGCGCATTGTTCGCCTTCTCCAGTGTCAGCAAGCTGGCTTCCCTCAGGTGTATCTGGGTCTGCCTCTGTCCAACATCAAACTCAACCTCTCGGCCTTCGCACCTTTGATTGCCAAAGTAGATCGGCGGCTGTCTGGGTGGCAGGCCGCTCTTCTCAACCATCAAGGTCGGCTGGTTCTTATCAATTCGGTCCTGGACGGCCTAGTCACCTACATGATGCAAGCTTTGGCCCTTCCGCCGGGAGTGATTACAGCTATTGATAGCAGGCGTCGAGCTTTTTTATGGTCTGGGAAAGATAAAACTAACGGTGCAAAATGTTTGGTTAATTGGGAAGATGTGCAGTGGCCAAGGACCGAGGGTGGCCTTGGGGTAAAAGACTTGGCTGCCCAGAACGCATGCCTTTTGCTCAAGCTCCTACATCGCCTCCATCATCCGGGTCACTCTGCTTGGGCTGCTTGGGCACGTCAACACAAGAACCTGGTCAACATGAATGACAACGGCGATGGACACCACTGGTCTGCCCTCCGAGCCTTGCTCCCAGCGTACAGAGCCATAACAAAGGTACAAATCGGTGATGGTGCAACTACATCCTTCTGGTGGGACTCTTGGCTGGACGGTGCTGTGCTTGCAGTCACATTTCCTTGCCTGCTAACCCACTGTACACAGCCGGATGCCAGCGTTTTAGAAGTGCTTCACCACGGCCTCCTCCCCATGCTCGTGCCAAGACTGTCCTCGCAAGCAGCTGCTGAACTCGCTGCCCTAAATGATCAGATTGCTAATATCACCCTCACCACTCAGCCGGACAGTCGGACCTCAAGGTTTGCGGATACCCTCAACAATCTAAAAACTGCAGCGCTGTACCGGACATCCAATGCCAGCGGCACACCAAGCCACAGCTCCCGGTTCGTCTGGAATAATAGGGCACCCCCTCGGGTGCGTTTCTTTGGCTGGCTGCTACTCAACAACCGCATCCAATGTCGTTCCAACCTTTTCATGAAGCACATACTTGAAGATGATATATGTGAGTTATGTGGAAACGCCGTGGAAACGGCAGACCATCTCATCTTCCACTGTCCGGTGCCATCTCAATTTTGGAGCCACATCGGTTGGGCCGAGCAGGACGTGCCACAGGTCGCTGATCTGTGGCAAATGACTCGACCAGCACACATTCCGGCTAAGCACTTCTCCATGATGATCTTGCTTTGCTGCTGGCAGATATGGAATCATCGGCATGACGTTGTCTTTCGTCATCAGCAACCTTCTCTAAGCCGCCTTCTTCATTCGTGTAAAGAAGCGTGTCGCCTCTGGAGCAGTCGTCTTCGCCCTCAAGATCGCTCCTATGCTGACCTCTGGTGTAATCTATTTGTAATGAACTAAATTCATGTATCCATATGTAACAAACTCAGGTGCACGGCACCCTCCATCCACCGGCTTGCCGGAATCAATGGAAAATCATTCAGGTGGGGCGCTCCCCCCTCCGGTGACGTCTTCAAAAAAAAAACGTCTCATACAGTCACCATTTCAGATGACAAGTTTAGGTGACACAAATCACACGGCACACTTTACTGACACGAAAATTGAGAGGCATACACATTGAGCTCGCAGTCCAGAGGATGAGGTAGCGTATACAGAGTTGCAGAGAGGCTCAACAGAAAAAAAAAACAAAAGTTTAAAATACAGTCAACGTGAAGAAATGTTTAAGTCTTTATTCATCTTTATTACTACGTACAGTACATGAGTTTAGTACTACGTACAGTATAGCCACGAAGCGAGCGGATGACTCTGTAAAACATGTCTACAAAGACGGGGTGACAGTTGCAGTGGCATTGGCAGTGACAATTGCTCCAGCCTCGGTCAGCAGAGGCACCAGCTTCCCACCGTCATGCATTGCCATGGTTGCTGCTCAGCAGGCAGTAAATACATCGTTAAAACACAATTCAGATGCAAATGAGAAACAAAGTGAACGCAGCTTTGGTTTCTTGGAGTTGGAGATGACTACGAGAATGACGACATCGACAGAACTACAGAAGGTAAACTCACCGTCACAGCCACCAATGCGCTCCCCTTTCACAAAGACATTGGGAACAGTTTTCTGACCAGTCCATTCAGCGAGAGCTGATTGCAGCTCAGCGCCATCACCTTCACACAGTGATTAAAATGATAATTCAGCAAACAGTTCTCATAGAATGCATGTGTTTGTTATCTCTTGAGTGCTCGAGACATATGTTAAAATGGTTCATGTAAGGTTCACTGTGTTCGGTCACGTTTACAGATTCACACAAATCTTCATTGGTGTAATTGTGTTAAGATGGTCTAATCAATCGAGGAGCAATCATTTCGCAACGTGTTAACAATATTAAAGAGATTACTCCAAACATGGTTTGCGAGTACTGAACTAATCTCCAATTTGATTGAATTGTAGTATGTTCATCAGTTCATGGACACTTTCATCATTGCAGTTTGATCAGAACTAAATTTTGCAATATCTTTCAATTGATAGATGAGCTCATAAGTCTACCATTGGCTTCTACAACCATCATCAATTGATATCGTAAACCTTACCCTTCATTTGTTGGTTTATTTTATGACAAATATTGAGATTTGGGAATCAGACTATTTGTGAGGTACAGAAGTGGATCAAAAATAAAGAAGTACGCTAAAATAAAAAAAATCACTCACTTTCCACATCCAACTCAATAGCCTTGTAACTTGCCCCCAGCTGTGCGAACAATTGCTTCACTCGGGTGCAGAAAGGACAGTAAGTTTTGCTGTGGTCATAAGATTAAAACACAAGGAATTTATATACAAAGAATAAAGGATAATTATCATATAAGTGTATATAAGATTAAAACGTAAGGAACTTTTTATACAAAGAATAAAGGATAATTATCATTTGAATTAGTATAACTATACCGACAAAATTGTTCATTCATTTTACACTCATGGAGCAATTCTAACACTTCAGATAATACAAAGAGTTTGTTCTATGGCAATTGGCACAGCAATATTCATTCTTTTTCTTTCTTATTATGGCACTTCATCATAATGAATGGGTAGAGTGATCCTATATAAATAAATCACTTGTTATCATCACAAATAAGTAAAGAATTCCCTCATAAAAACAAAGAACAAACCAACTGAAGAAATATGTATATATTTTCGTTTTATAAGGGCGGAAGCATGAATGGGTAGAGTAATACCAAAAATTCTGCAAAAAGGTGAAAGATGAAAGGTAGTACCTTACTCATTCATCAGTCATTCCAAAAATTTCTAATGGCTTACAAGCAATAGTGAGGATTTGAATCAAAATATACTAAATACCCAATATATAATTTCTGCAAAACTACAAGTATATTCAGTCTACGGTGCCAAGTTGAGGAAAAGTTCAAGCTACAAGGAGAAATGACAACTAATTTCCTTATCCACCCACCCCCAATTCATCATGTCTATACCACGCGAAACTATTTGTTCTATCCCAGTCAATTGCAAATTTGAAAAGGAGAAAAGAAACCTGCTACCGGATAACTGAACTATCATCTATGTAGCAGATGGTCCGACTCGAAGCCTGCACTAATTTTGCAAGTGCGGTAATCGAAACAAAGATTTGATGAGCAAAAAAGACCTGAAGACGACGACGGGGGAGGACGAGACGATCTCCTTGGCCTTGTCGAGAGCCATGTGCGTGCGGCTTGCAGAGTTGTCCGAGCGCGGAGCTTAGATGGGGAAAGGAAAGAAGACGGATTTGTTGTTTCCAGGAAAAACTAGACGGTCAGGTTTCAGCTTATTTTGACTTGTTTCAGCTTTTCTCTCTCATAAAATACTATTAAACCAGCCGAAACCAGCCGGCTTTTCTACCGGGCAAAGACAACGCCGTCGGTGCAGCGCGCAGCCTGCCTCTGAAGGATCGTACGGCCTGGCCTTGAGACGATTGAGCCCATAGATACAGAGAACTTGAATGGATCAATGAACAATCGTGTTTCCGCTCCGTTGTCCAATTCGTGAACTTCGAAGGATAGCCATGCGGGCATGCGGCCGTCAATATTTATTTATAAACAGAAAAAGTCTTCAGAAAGGAGCTTCGCGTCTGGTTTTTATTGTGTTACAGTATAAGATTCTCTGTTCAATTTCAGGTATAATACATTTGCTGTGTTCAGTAGGAATACTACCATCTGCCATATTCATTCAATATGTTTCCTCTGTTCAATCACTAAAATATTACGCAATTTGCTGATTTGCCAGCGTCATTTCTCTTGGGGAAAGACCAGGGCATCAGCAATTTTTGGTCCGAAGAAAAGCATTTCAAAAAAGTGTAGTTCCTCGACGTCCAATCGCATCAAAAGAATTCCGCGCTGGATAGCGAGAGGAACAATCATTTTTGCTTCACATTCTTGACGCTGCCCACAAACCATAAAGGCTCACAGGCACAATGAAATCAAGAGAAGCCATAAAAAAGACAAGAGATCTGTAACGAAGTCAATGACAACAATAGCAAACTATGAAGAAAACCTAGCATCAAGAAAACCTAGTGATGGATTACCACAAAGACAACTCAGTCCCTTAGATGTTCTTAGACCATGCGATCATCTCCGCAGGAGTCATTACAGGTCTGTAGGACTCATCACCGTTGCCGGCACGAACCCCAAAATATTTTTCCCTTTTCACACAAGAAATCGAGTCGGGAGTTAAAATTAGAACAAGATCGATGAAGCAGTTTTTCGATTAGTAATGTATGTAAGAGTCGTCGCGTGCCCTGCGGCGCCGGAAAAATCCAAGGGCACAAGGTGAAAGCGAGCTCAGGATACAACAGGGTGATGTTGCTTCAAGGGAACGAGTCTACTGGGAACCAATCGGTCGTAGACCAAAAATCCCAGCGACCAGATGACGAAGCCAACCGCAATATCGGCAAAATCGAAGGCAAAGCTTCAAAATATGAAATCGAAATCGAAAGAAACTAGAAGCGCAGCGATCAAAATCGAAAGAAACGAGCAGAAATCCAATCTGACGAGAAAGGGAAGAACCTAACGAAGACGGCGGCGGCGGTGCTGACCTGAAACGGAGGGGGAGCAATTTATAGCCGCCGTGGGTGTCTGCCTAGCGGTTTGTTAGGTTACCTTCTCAAACCCTAATGGGCTGAAAGATACGTTAATGGGCTCTGGGATTCGGCCCCACGTTAACAGGCTCTGGGATTCGGCCTTTGGGCCTGCTAAGCAAATTTGGTACTCGACCGCCCCCAAGCAACAAACGAAATTTTCCTCTCTCCAGCAGCTTCTCACTGCTAGACCTTTCTTCCTCCCTCGTTCGGTACTGTGCAGCGAAAAGGGGAACTCTGCGAACTGATCATAAATCAGTGTTTAAGTACTTGATTAGGCACGGGTGTTCACGTTTTCCTGAATTTATTTCAGAATTTAACGGCGCTATGCTTTCAGTGGTAGACGATGTCCCCGTCGACAGTGAGGCACCAGTGGTGACTTCGTGAATCTCGAGATCTGCCGGCTTAATCCTTCGGAGGTGCTCATAGGGGTAGAGTTTACGTACGTGTATTCATAGGGGTGAGTGTGCATGCATGTTGTGGGCATGTGCGTTGTACTGTAATTCTAAAAAAAGGGAAACTCTAAATTCAGCTCATCCTTATCGGTTCCTTTGCCGTCGGTGGCCTTTTAGGCTCTAGTGGTGCGGGGAAACGGAATCTGAAGTCCCGTATGAGCTGAATCTAAAGTTCTTTTTTTAGAATTGTGGCAGAACCGCCTAATCTAATGTCCTCCCAAGAGTACTTGTCTTTCATTAGACACTAAGTACCCAAGAGAGTGCACTAAATTCTGCGAATCCGTCGAGCACACCCGAGGGAGAACTCGAAAATCCACATTTTTACCTCAGGATCATAAATGAGAGATAAAGCTTACAACATCTTTACCATTTCTTACATCACTTTTAGTACAACATCAGGGTAATCCATTGTTTAATTATAACAGCGGAAAATAAACTATTATCAGAGTTCAGCGGAAATGAAACCATTTAATGATGAGTTAAATATTATCATGATGAACATTTATATACAGGAAATAATAACAGGTTATAAGTTTTTGCTTTGAAAACATTTTAGGTGGGAATTTAAATAAACTCTACGTCCGCACGTAAAGTAAATCCTCGCTGAGCCCACCAGGAGGTTTTCCACACACAAGTGTCAGCTTCAAAAACATGTCACCTGCAACAGGGTAGAACAAACCCTGAGTACTCAATTGTACTCCGCAAGACTTACCCGTCAGAAGGAAAGAAAAGACTCCAAGGATATGCAAGGCTATCTGGCTTGTGGATTATTACAACTACAGAAAGCATTACTAAAGGTGCATCCTTATATTTAATTTTTATTAGCAGCCATCGTTAGTTTATTAACCAACCATTCTATGTAAGCACCAAAGCTACTTTCAAGCATGTGGTAAGCAATCAGAACCATTTCACCATCTTCCACAGTTCTTACTACGATGCCAGATTATAGTCATGTCGGACCGTCAAATTGACGGCGATTCGCGAATCAATGTAGCCCAGCTGGGTACCCCGAAAAACACACGCTCCGCCCGTACCGAGGTACAAACGGGACCAACCCATTATCCTCCTGTCAAGAGAACCGAGTCCCCGTCCATACTAGGACTCCAAGCCCCTGCCCTCTCGCGGTGCTTAGACCTCCTAATACCCATATACAATCCACCTTTAGTTGGTCCGGATGGAGCCGGAACCCATGACAAGAGAATAAACAAGTCTTTCTAGCCCCCATCCGCTAGTATATGCTCGGGATAAGTAGGTCTGTGACCTGACTATGGAATCTAATGCAACGAACGGTCCTTAATCAACACAGGCGGAACAAATGCAACCAGAGCCCCGCTCTGTTGCCCAACCAGGTCCAAGTCCATCCAAGCCCGTTCCGTCCGGTCTCCAATTATTATACATATTTATTCCATGGGATAGTAACATGATAATAGTAACAATAATAAATTTCCTATCTCTCGCGAGTGACAGGTAATCACTCGACTTCTACCGGAATCCTATAGCATAGCACGCTACACGATTCTATCATACTAGTAAGACTCATAGGATAATGATATATATATGCAAGTGGGTTTCATTCAACTCCTTTAAACTTAATGCACAAGCATAAATTAAAGTGTAGAATATTAGGGGTTATGCACCGGGGCTTGCCTGGGTAAAATATCATTATAACTAAGTTCCATTCGCGGGGTGTGGTCACCATCACGCTTTCTTTTGGTTACTCCAGTTAATCCACCATCGCACAGGTCGGCAGAGACGGAGTCACATGTAGTCGCCGCTGGCTGCAGGCTTGCGGAGGTAATGGCAGCCTGGCTACGCCGGTGCACGGAGGCGGTGGCGCGGGCGTGCCAGGATGCTCCCGTCGGGGCACTGAGTAGTGGGAGATGAGGAAGAAAGGGTCTACTACTTTAACTTGGATTGCTCGGCTGCTAGTGCTGGGCTACTGGTGCTATAAAGAGCTCAGACTGCTCGGCTGCTCTTCGTCGAAAATTTCGGACGAGACGACCCGAGGCTGTCGCTGCAAGGCTGAAAGATGAGCTGGTGCTGGCTATGGGCGGAGCTAAGTAGGCACTTGTGGGTGCAGCCGCATGAAGAGAAAAAAATGGAAGTCAGTCATTGGCATTAATTCTTCACTGTTTGCACCCCAAACCCAAAGTCACGCACCACTGATGAATCCAGTATCACTGCAAGTCTACAAAAGTAGCAATGTAGCATTAACTCACTGCACCAGGGAAAGGAAATCATCCGGACTTCTATAAGACTTTTTGGCTTCGCCACTGTGTCCAAGGATCCAATAGTATGATCATGTTTTATTTGGTAAATAATCTCTCAATGATCGGTACAGTTAAAAAAAATCTAACGGCTATTACTATGGCATGCCACATATTTTTGTACGTAATATTTATAATTTTGAAAGGGACTACGTCAGTATGTCTCATAATTCCTGTATTTATACAGTATATTAAAGGAGAGTTGCGCTAAAGTGGTGCACCCCCTTGTTTTCATCTCAAGTCTAACTACCTGCAGGTTTTCAAGAAAACAATGGGGCAAACACGCGCAGTATATCCCCAGCTCTCTGCTCTACGCTGTTTCTTGACCCGACACAAGGAAGACCCAAACCAAGGGACGTGCAGTGAGGGCAACGAGCCTCTGACTCAAAGCCTCGGCCAGCGATGTCTGCTGGTTTGAGCAAGCTACAGGTATTCACATTTATCGTGTTCATCGGGGACAGAGTTAGATACAGCTAGTAGCTTTTAAAGCTGCCCGAGGGGTTAGGGCAGTACACTACACTTGGTCAATCTGTTCAGTACATTTCGTGTTATTTCATTCCTAAACCTCAGCTCGCTCATCGGCGTGTATATTAACTGAAGTATCGTTGCTGCGGTGAATGATGATTGACTGCTCACGTACAGAAAGAAAACAAGAAGATGGATTAAATCCCTGCCAGTCTGGATGCGCCCTGGCCGGTCAACAAAAATGGCGTGCAGGAGAAGGATGACTGACGCGCACAACACACTTCAGCGGAGGCAGTGCTCTAAATAACATCGCAGCGTACCGGTAACAAAAATTTTCTTCGGATGAACAGTATTCTTGCGCGCTACAGTGATTTCTGCAGAATCAGTGACTTCTACAAGTGAACAGTATTCTGCGTGCTACAGTGTTCTACGCGTGCTACAGTACATTCCACGTGTCTACAGTGATTCTTCGTGCTACAGTGTTCCTGCACGTTAAATGCTGCCCTGCGTGCGCTCTGGTGATTCCTGGTCGCTGCAGTGATTAAAACGACTTATTCTATTTTTTTCTTATTAAGATCACAACAGCATATTTTCACCTAAAATAAACTAAGTTATAACACTCATGTAGTTTTTTTTCCTAACTACAGAATGAGTCATATAAGATTTGGTATCATTACATGTGCGATTAAAAATTTAAAAACCCGAGAACTCGTTTTGCTAATTTCTTTTAGGCCTTAATCGCGTGCTAACTAAGCTAGTAACACCAGGGGTGTTACATCCTTCCCCCCATAAAAAGGATCTCGTCCCGAGATCCGGAACAAGAAACAAAAGAGGGAAACGCGATTACGTTTCACAGATCTGAGCTTACATAGGAGATTACATGACTTCGAACACCAAACTACTCTGGGATCTAGAGAACACGGCTAAAAACAAATCTGATACAATTCACAACCTCTCTAGAAATCGACGAAGACGGGGACAATGGAAAAGCAGAAGGAAAACGATTATCCAAAACATGGCGTATGCCCAACAAAGCCAGAAATTGGAGACTGGTACAAAGATCATCGTTAACTCTAAAACCTAAACTAACCAGGGATGAACTTGAACTTCTCCAACAGAAACTAGATCTCTTCTTCTCAAGTTACACCATCGCCTCTGACTAGTAACCCTAGATCTACGAGCAACGGCTGGATCTCGTAGCTCAGCCTCCAACCACTTCTTCCTGACTGCTTCCCGAGCTTCTCCTACCTGAGCGCTGACGGAGGAAGTCGATACTATGAGCTCTACTCCCGATCTGGGGGTTGAATGGAGGAGGAGCAAGCAAGGTGGCATTATAAAAGCTTGGTGGACGGAGGTGGTGGTGCAGTGCACCGGAAGCGGAGGAGATGGGAATCACTGGGGGGTCACAGGGTGGGGAGAGCATCGGCCATGGTGCGCTTCCTGTGCGAGCTTGAGTGGGGAAAAGGAGAAAAGAGGGGATGGGGTTCGCTCGACCAGGCGGCGTGCGAGCAACGGGGCCCCAAAGAAAAAGAAAGAGGGGGGGTCCGGTACGGGAACGAGAGCGAAAAAAATCGAGAGCCGACACGGGTGCCGGGATCAGAGGGGCGTACTGTGCGACAAGACGAGGCGAGTGCGGCACAACGCCGCGGTCGCACGGGAGCGGCACACGCGGTCCCACCACCGACGGCGTCCGCAGGGCACACAGTGACAGCGACCCGGCATGCGTAGCATTGTCAAACCGGTCACAGGAACGACGTCGAGTCGGGCAATTCAACTTCTCTGACCTACGTGCGGGCTAACTTTCCTGTTGTTTTTCTCTTTCTTCTTTTCCTTTCTTCAAAAACCTTGTTACCCCTGTTACTTTGACAGAGCACAATTCCATCAACCCGTTGTGGATTTCCCGTTTGAACACAAGGATATTTTTACCAAAGAGAATTTTTATAGCAAGAGCGATACCGCGGTGTAACTCGGTAACAACACTTGGTCAACAACCTCGATACCAGCGCGCGCCGAGCAGCATCACCATGTGGCAGCTGTTCCACAGGTGGCCCTCGGTTCTGTCGCGGCACCATAAGGTATTAACTAAGTAGTTATTACCAACTTACTCGCAGTAAAACAACGGGGTCATAGACCACAGAATCAAAGGAGTAAGGGAAAAATTCAGGCAACACGGGTTCCTTTCAAAATAAGGAACAAGTAAAGTAAATCCCAAGGCGGATTTAAATCAAGGGAATTCAAGTGTTCTGCTGGGACATCCACAATTAGTGATACAGTGTCCTCTGTTTTCCAATCACGGCCGATCTGCTGCATCAGAATAGTTGTTCCCTTTGTAACCTGCTTGTCGTCGTCTCAAGAACCCTAAGCAAATCAAACGAGGTCTAAGGAAAAACGACGTAACAAACACAACGGATAAAGCAAATACTCATTACCAACGGCCTTACACGGGTGCAACATACAGGCATTCGCTCTCCCACACTTGACACAACCCTTGCATCCTACAACCAGACGGTCTTAACAACTACGAACGAAAAATAACGGAAAGGTTACAACACTGGAGGACAGCGATGAAAAGCACTACTAGCGACGGTTATATCTCTCCTAGGACAACTAATCTACTTCGTTGGCCCAAACGGCTTCATTCCTGGGCTTTTGGGGTTCTTCTGCTGCACTAGGTTGTAGATCTGCTCCTTCTCGTGGTGGTGGCTGGGTGAGGGGAAGCAATGACTCTACTTCTGAGGCTTCCGTGGGTGGAGGTGCTGCAATACCAGTTCTCCTTCTCTCCAGCGGATGGACAGGGATTCCCTCCAAGATCAAGGGTTCCTGCCTTTCCGTGGCCAGCGTCCTACGCTTGGCCCTGGTGATGAGATAGGCGTCCTCTAGCTCTTGGGCATGTCGCTCTTGATCCACCTTGAGTGCTTCCGCCATGGCAGTCTCTCGACTCTCCGCAGCTGCTACATTGGCGTGCGCTTCAGCAAGCTGCACTTCGAGCATCCTGGAGAAGATCTCGGCTTCCTCAGCTCGACGGAGACACTCCCTCAGCTCTGAGGCCTGCCGGTCGTACTGCTCATCCAGAGCGAGTAAGTACGTGGTCAGGTGCACCACGGTCGGGTTGTCCTCTTGCACATCCTGACCCCGCAAGGCCTCCATACGAGCCCTCCATACCCGCCGATTCTTGTCCAAAGGTGGAAAGAACCGCATGGGGGTACGAGCAATGGGTTGCTCATAGATCTGGCACAGATGCCGCAAGGCTTTGCGGGCCACAACCTGGTAGGTGTCGACGAAGCGAAACCCGGTTGCAGTCACATTCCAGGCTTCCGTGATGTCGGGGAACTCCTCACTCTTGCCAATGTAGACGGTGACTTGGCACCGCTCAGTGCCATGCTTCATGTACTCACGGCCCTCATACTCGGGACGATCCTTGACTCCGAGCTTTTGCAGGGTGGCATACAGGATTTTGGGGAAACCCTCGGTGTTCAGGCAGTAGCTGCTAACCCAGACTCCTGCCATCTTAGGTGGGTGGTGGTTGCAAGGAAGGCTTGAGGAGAAGCTTGCTCAAGAGAAAAGGGCTAAGCGAGCTGGAATGCACTGAGTGGTGACACCAAGTGGCTGGGCTTGGCCCCCTTAAAAAGGCAGAGCGGCCAGTGGTCCTGGCGCAAACCACCCTCGAGCCATGCACAAGGATCAGTAAAGTAAAACAGCAGGATTTTTACACACACGAGGTGAGCGGTGTCCGAGGCCATAAAGACTAGCACGGTTGCAGGGCAGAGGTCCGACAAGGGCGCAGAGAGGAGTGCATAAGATGTAAGCCCCGACAGTCACGAAGCACGAGCGAACACGATACACGAAGCCCCAGTACATCAATAATCCCTGGAAAAGGACGCGTGGTACCTACAAACATGGCACCTGCAAGATAGTACTAGCACAAAGACTATAGCAATACAGCGCGTTTGACTTTAGGACCGCACGCTGCGCACCAGTTAGTTTACCGGACGAAAGCCTACTTAAACTTATTCCGAAGACTTAACTATAGTAATAGGGCTACTTATATAACTTCGTATGCAAACGCCCTAACTTTTTGCAAAAATGTGTTCTCAAATTTTAATTTAGAAAAGGGTTTTGAAGCTTTATTTCCTCATTTATGCTCTGATACCACCTGTGGCAGAACCGCCTAATCTAATGTCCTCCCAAGAGTACTTGTCTTTCATTAGACACTAAGTACCCAAGAGAGTGCACTAAATTCTACGATTCCGTCGAGCACACCCGAGGGAGAACTCGAAAATCCACATTTTTACCTCAGGATCATAAATGAGAGATAAAGCTTACAACATATTTACCATTTCTTACATCACTTTTAGTACAACATCAGGGTAATCCATTATTTAATTATAACAGCGAAAAATAAACTATTATCAGAGTTCAGCGGAAATAAAACCATTTAATGATGAGTTAAATATTATCATGATGAACATTTATATACAGAAAATAATAACAGGTTATAAGTTTTTGCTTTGAAAACATTTTAGGTGGGAATTTAAATAAACTCTACGTCCGCACGTAAAGGAAATCCTCGCTGAGCCCACCAGGAGGTTTCCACACACAAGTGTCAGCTTCAAAAACCTGTCACCTACAACAGGGTAGAACAAACCCTGAGTACTCAATTATACTCCGCAAGACTTACCCGTCAGAAGGAAAGAAAAGACTCCAAGGATATGCAAGGCTATCTGGCTTGTGGATTATTACAACTACAGGAAGCATTACTAAAGGTGCATCCTTATATTTAATTTTTATTAGCAGCCATCATTAGTTTATTAATCAACCATTCTATGTAAGCACCAAAGCTACTTTCAAGCATGTGGTAAGCAATCAGAACCATTTCACCATCTTCCACAGTTCTTACTATGATGCCAGATTATAGTCATGTCGGACCGTCAAATTGACGGCGATTCGCGAATCAATGTAGCCCAGCTGGGTACCCCGAAAAACACACGCCCCGCCCGTACCGAGGTACAAACGGGACCAACCCATTATCCTCCTATCAAGAGAACCGAGTCCCCGTCCATACTGGGACTCCAAGCCCCCGCCCTCTCGCGGTGCTTAGACCTCCTAATACCCATATATAATCCACCTTCAGTTGGTCCGGATGGAGCCGGAACCCATGACAAGAGAATAACAAGTCTTTCTAGCCCCCATCCGCTAGTATATACTCGGGATAAGTAGGTCTGTGACCTGACTATGGAATCCAATGCAACGAACGGTCCTTAATCAACACAGGCGGAACAAATGCAACCAGAGCCCCGCTCTGTTGCCCAACCAGGTCCAAGTCCATCCAAGCCCGTTCCGCCCGGTCTCCAATTATTATACATATTTATTCCATGGGATAGTAACATGATAATAGTAACAATAATAAATTTCCTATCTCTCGCGAGTGACAGGTAATCACTCGACTTCTACCGGAATCCTATAGCATAGCACGCTACACGATTCTATCATACTAGTAAGACTCATAGGATAATGATATATATATGCAAGTGGGTTTCATTCAACTCCTTTAAACTTAATGCACAAGCATAAATTAAAGTGCAGAATATTAGGGGTTATGCACCGGGGCTTGCCTGGGTAAAATATCATTATAACTAAGTTCCATTCGCGGGGTGTGGTCACCATCATGCCTTCTTTTGGTTACTCCAGTTAATCCACCATCACACAGGTCGGCAGAGACGGAGTCACATGTAGTCGCCGCTGGCTGCAGGCTTGCGGAGGTAATGGCAGCCTGGCTACGCCGGTGCACGGAGGCGGTGGCGCGGGCGTGCCAGGATGCTCCCGTTGGGGCACTGAGTAGTGGGAGATGAGGAAGAAAGGGTCTACTACTTTAACTTGGATTGCTCGGCTGCTAGTGCTGGGCTACTGGTGCTATAAAGAGCTCAGACTGCTCGGCTGCTCTTCGTCGAAAATTTCGGACGAGACGACCCGAGGCTGTCGCTGCAAGGCTGAAAGATGAGCTGGTGCTGGCTATGGGCGGAGCTAAGTAGGCACTTGTGGGTGCAGCCGTATGCAGAGAAAAAATGGAAGTCAGTCATTGGCATTAATTCTTCACTGTTTGCACCCCAAACCCAAAGTCACGCACCACTGATGAATCCAGTATCACTGCAAGTCTACAAAAGTAGCAATGTAGCATTAACTCACTGCACCAGGGAAAGGAAATCATCCGGACTTCTATAAGACTTTTTGGCTTCGCCACTGTGTCCAAGGATCCAATAGTATGATCATGTTTTATTTGATAAATAATCTCTCAATGATCGGTATAGTTAAAAAAAATCTAACGGCTATTACTATGGCATGCCACATATTTTTGTACGTAATATTTATAATTTAGAAAGGGACTACGTCAGTATGTCTCATAATTCCTGTATTTATACAATATATTAAAGGAGAGTTGCGCTAAAGTGGTGCACCCCCTCGTTTTCATCTCAAGTCTAACTACCTGCAGGTTTACAAGAAAACAATGGGGCAAACACGCGCAGTATATCCACAGCTCTCTGCTCTGCGCTGTTTCTTGACCCCGACACAAGGAAGACCCAAACCAAGGGACGTGCAGTGAGGGCTACGAGCCTCTGACTCAAAGCCTCGGCCAGTGATACCTGCTGGTTTGAGCAAGCTACTGGTATTCACATTTATCGTGTTCATCGGGGACAGAGTTAGATACAGCTAGTAGCTTTTAAAGCTACCCAAGGGGTTAGGGCAGTACACTACACTTGGTCAATCTGTTCAGTACATTTCGTGTTATTCCATTCCTAAACCTCAGCTCGCTCATCGGCGTGTATATTAACTAAAGTATCGTTGCTGCGGTGAATGATGATTGACTGCTCACGTACAGAAAGAAAACAAGAAGATGGATTAAATCCCTGCCAGTCTGGATGCGCCCTGGCCGGTCAACAAAAATGGCGCGCAGGAGAAGGATGACTGACGCGCACGACACACTTCAGCGGAGGCAGTGCTCTAAATAACATCGCAGCGTACCGGTAACAAAAATTTTCTTCGGATGAACAGTATTCTTGCGCGCTACAGTGATTTCTGCAGAATCAGTGATTTCTACAAGTGAACAGTATTCTGCGTGCTACAGTGTTCTACGCGTGCTACAGTACATTCCACGCATCTACAGTGATTCTTCGTGCTACAGTGTTTCTGCACGTTAAATGTTGTCCTGCGTGCGCTCTGGTGATTCCTGGTCGCTGCAGTGATTAAAACGACTTATTCTATTTTTTTCTTATTAAGATCACAACAACATATTTCCACCTAAAATAAACTAAGTTATAACACTCATGTAGTTTTTTTTCCTAACTACAGAATGAGTCATATAAGATTCGGTATCATTACATGTCCGATTAAAAATTTAAAAACCCGAGAACTTGTTTTGCTAATTTCTTTTAGGCCTTAATCGCGTGCTAACTAAGCTAGTAACACCAGGGGTGTTACAAGAATTACAGTACAATGCAAACGCCCACAACACGATGAGGATGCGGCATCTATGGTCTTCTCCAACGAAGCAGCAGTGAAGTATGGTTTGCTTCCTCAAATAATGGAGGGGATGGTGTTCGATTTGCTCCCCTAGTTGAGGTTGGCATGCCGGTTCGGCCTGGTTGATATTGCTCATACTTCCTCGCAAGGGAAGGTTTCTTCTACCCATCTGACGAGGTTGCCTTGTTCATTCAGTAGTCTCAATGCTTCTTGACTTTTGGGCACTACATGTTGTGGCTTTAAAAACTGTATTGGCCTTTAACGGCCATACCTTGTCAGCTGAGGATGTCTTGGCTTCGGTTCCTTCGATCTAGCTTGGCGTTGGTGATCGGAGAGGAACTCCATGAATAGGACCTATAATAGTTTCAATGTAATTTCCTTTTTTTATCAGGTTCCTTTATGTAACTTGTACTCACCACCCCTTCTTAAAAAAACAAAATTTTCCTCAGAAAAAAGCAACAAACAAAATTTCATTCTCAAAAAAGGCAACGAACACGATGGATCCATGCCGTTGCAACGCATGAGGGGACAAATGATGGTGCTGCTCAATATCCCACTATCACTACAAATTCGGAGGTCAATGTCATCATCAGTTAGTTACTCCCTCTGTCTCAAATTATCTGTCGTTTTGGTTTCCGTGCTATAAGTTTGACTTAATTTGTGTCTCCAAATACGTGCAACATTTGTGTCTCCAAATAAATTTATTAAAAAACTAGATTCAAAGATCTTTCAATGATACCAATTATGTACCATAAATATTAATATTTTTAATATATATTTTGTCAAAATTGTTTCTTGGAAAGCGAAAACGACAGATATTGAGACGGAGGGAGTACGTGTTGGTGTATGTAGCTCATTGCCTCAGGATCCATCACATCCAGACACGTCATGAACACGTGGATGCCGCGGTTGCTATCGATGGCTGCGCGACCCAACAGATTTGCTAGTTTATTTACTCCCTCCGTTCTAAATTATAAAACGCCTTACTAGCATCCAGACGTTTGGACGGATGTCCGCGTCCAGACGCCGGTGTCTGTTGCTCCATTTATGCGTGTCCGCGCGCACGTAGGAGCCCGCACTCCCCCTCCGCACCTCCCCGTCCAAACACCAGAGCCCCTCCGCTTTCGGCACGCCCATGCTGCACGAGGACCGCCTGCGCCCTTCGCATCCGCTTCTGGCGTAAGTTTCCCATGCCACCCTGAACGTCACCAGCATCGGAAAGAGGAGTAGAGGCGACAGATGCCCTGCCGGTGCCCGGAGGAGGAGGAGACACCGAGGAAGGCAACAGAAATGCGACGAGGGAGCTGCCACACCTAATTTACTTTTGAAACATCGAGATGCAACACTTGCAACATACGTCTGCAGGCAGATGAAACACTTAAAACATACTTCTGAAACACTTGAAAAAAGCACCTGAAAAACACTTGAAAACCATTGCAAAACATACGCAATATCTAGATAAAACACCTGCAACATATATTCGATAACACGGATGAAACATTGAAAACAAACCTTTGCAACATAATTGTACAACTATTGCAACATATACAACATCTCGATCTACTTTTGCAACATCCGCATGAAACAATTGTAACATACCTACGAAACACATGAAACATATGCTTGCAACATGTGTTTTCAGCACATCCCAACATGCTGCTTGGGAGGATAGAGGCTCGTCGCGTGTGGAGTTCGCCGAAGACAGTGGCCCGGCCGTAGGAAGGCATCCGCCATGCGACGCGGCAGGGAGGCAGAGGGCCGCCGCGGCTCAGAGGGGTCGCGCGCCGCGCCTGGCAGGGCCAGCAGTCTGGTGGGCGAGCGTCGCACCTGGCAGGCAGGGCCGGCAGCTGAGTGCCGTGGCTCGGAGGCGGCCGCATGCAGCGCCTAGCAGGCAGGGCCGGCAGTCCGATGGCCGATTGTTGCTCCTCGAAGGCGGTAGGGAGCAGATATGAGCGACGAGCAGATAGGAGTAACGAGCAGATAAGAGCGATGGGTGTATTTTTTTGGTTAGAAACGAGAAGATTTGAGGGGATCGTTGGGCCGATCTACTGCACATCTGGGAGACACGTTGGAACGGGCGGGGATGGACATCCTAACCCCAACATTACCATTTGATTTTTGTAGATACGAATACATAGCAAAAGTCCTATATCTAATCAAAGTGTATATGTAGCCGTGTAAACATAGTGTATATGTAGCCGCGTAAAAGCTATGTACCAAAAAAATCATAAGGACTTATAATTTGAAATGGAGAGAATATTTAATATATAATGGTTCTAGCTTGTCGTCTGTAGTCTTTATGCACTCCGAAAATTATAACTAACTACTAGTAGACAGCGGCACACGTGTCTAAAAAGACCATTCATATTGTGTGAATATAGCAATCAAATGTTGGATAAGTTATCGATTCTTATTTCATAAAAACAAATGTTCTTAATCTGGATCAACAACATATTACCACAAATCATTTCTTATAACGATTCAAACTCATTCATTACTTTAACCAATGATTATTTATATATGATATGATAGAATGTGCTCTCTCTATTCCAATTTATACGACGTTTTAGCTTTTCTACTTTCTAGATACATTACTTTTACTATGTATCTAATAGACATAGTGTATATCTAAAATGTATAGAAAAAACTATGGATCTCGAAAAGCCAAAACGTCTTTTATAATTTGAAATGTAAGGAGTAGTTCTGAGTCCAACTCTGATACATACATTACAGAAAGAAGCATAAGGTCTTGATGACGAGACACATCGATGCACATAGAAATCAGACCCCATAATGTAATATAGACATTTTTCTCACCAATGGATCCACCATACTTGTCAGGTAGTTTGAGTACCATTTACCTTTTGCTATTCGTTCGACCATAGGTACCTTAACCTGCCAAAACCACTTTATTTCAGTTACCACGTATGTCTTTGCTATAAATCACTCAATAATCTAGTCAGATCTAGCTGCATAGCGTCAAGCGGTGTATAGACAGTTCATACATACAGAGCATGCAGTGAGGCAACTGAAAACAGACACTCAATAGTAATGGGCCTAGAACAGAACAAATCAAGATCAAGTTGGTAACTGAATCTCTACTACAAGCATGGTATTCATTAGTGTGGTTCTTGTATTATTATAGGCTACTGACAGAAGATGGCGTACAAGCAACCAAATTGGGTCATAAAAGAGCACGATCTGCGATTTTTTTTTGGAGTGTCTCACTCCCTTATTTTGCCTTCAAAGATACGATAGTGTCAGTGTGGACATTGTATAATCTGATTGTGAAAAATTACTATGGAGTAAACCCCATGATTCAAACATGATGATTCTTCATTTCACTCATGTATCTCAAAGTAAAATTGTGGTACTACAGCTTGTAATATCAAATGGAACATAAGTGAAAAATGTGACGAGGTACGAACCTAAACATAATATTCTAGAAAGAAAATGTTTATATCGATATCAGTTAATGCTACATGAGGGCTGAGGCATGATGTACAAGAATAGCTTCAGCCATTTGAGAAAGAGAACTTGGACCTTGAGGCCAAGCTTCATGGGTTCGAGAAAGAGAATATGGGTTTCAAGGCCAAACTTGTGCATCTAAAGATCTGAACATACCAATGTTGGAACTTGGAAAGTGTTAAAAGATTGCAAGGATTAAGGCAGAATGCCACAGGTCATAACATGTATCTCAGAAAAGAATATAACGTCTAATTCAGTTCTAAAGGTACTCAGTACTGACATTTTAGTGTAAACTTCTACTTCTACATATACCTTGTGCATAATTAATGAAAATTCCATTACCCTGTTAACTGAATGTGGTGCACTATCTCAGATGATTTATGAACACCTCTGGATTCTTAATCTCAGATGATTTATGAATACACTATATTAATGAAAATTCCATTACCCTTGGAGTGGAATATCTCCAAAGATTTAGTTATGGATAGGAGTGTTTGGAGACTGGTAATCAACGTGCCTGAACCGTGACCTCTTTCTGTCTTGTGCCTTTTATGTCCCTTTATGTGTCTCTCTATTTCTCGTCTCTTTTGGGTTTCATCTCTAACCTACCCCAACTTGCTTGGGTTTCATCTCTAATAATAGCATAACTACCTGCTGAAACCCCAATGCCTACACAAGCTTGAAGCCTCAACCGAAACTAGAACATACTTACTTGGAATTGTCTAAATGATGATGTAAGTAGAACTATGTTGTTACTACTACAAAAATGCACTTTCAGAGGCACATATTTTCCATTAGCAGAGGCAGGTGTTTTCCATTAACAGAGGCAGGTGACCTGACTGACTCTATGAAATGGTATTTTTATTTCCAGAGGCAGTCGGGCAGGCCGCTTCGTTAATAGAGCCGGACGATTTAAGGCAACCGCCAGCCGAAGGTTGCCGCCTCTATTAATAATTTTTAAATTAAAAAATTGCCCATTCTTTTTTATTTTGTTTTTGTGCTTGTATTTGTAAGATCGATTGGATTTCTTCCGCGTCTATCAGATGCTCTCCTGGAGCTGGCAGAAAGATATTTGATTGCGAGGAAGAACATGCCTGTACAGATGTGCCTGCTCCATCCTTTACAGTGAGATGTCTCATGACGGGGTTGCTGCTTCTCCCTCGACTGTCACGTTTCCAGACGCCGACGCCTGACCTTGGAGAGGATCGTTGTCGCTCTCCAGCTGCACGGGAGGCAGTGGCGGCGATGCAGTAGTAAGGATGATGTCGTACCTATTCCAAAGTATTAAGTTGTCTTTGGCATCTCCCAAGTACCGGATGCCTTCCTTGGTGGGCAAGTCGATCTCAAGCCTCTGATGATTAGGATGGACATCGACCACCAGGACCTTGGCGTAGTCGATCGGGATGGGTTGGCACTGAAACGTGCGGCCTGGGATTGCCATGCCTGTGGCCACCTCCATCATCCGCTTTTTCCTGCCGACCGGGATATGCAATGAGCACGACGTACATGAGACGATATCATCAGCTGGTTGGTTCACAGTTGACGCCGAGCTGCTAGGAACTGACAGACCTTGGTCCAGTTGTGTTCGTTGCATTAGTTCCATCGAGCTAGCCTTGCCCAAAAACTGTGACCTCAGTTGCACCATCTTAGGGTCACCACTCGTCAGGACGTTACGGATCTCTTCCATCACAATTTCCCTCATTGTTTCCTCACTGGTTTCCTGAATCAACTTTTCCTTGTAACCCTGTTGCGTCCTACAGGAGCCCGCATCGATGGCCCAGACGTCTTTCCAGCTCATTCTCGAGGACATGCCTCGAACACGGCCACGATGCTCGGGGTTGCCCAACGCAGCCGACAGCTGATCCTTTTCCCTATGTGGAGTAAATGTTCCAGCTTGCTCGGCCGTAACAAATGCTAGAATCTTTTTCTCCGCTTCCTCAGTCTGTGGCTCATTGAATTTACTCTTCCCCTGCGCGAGTTGCTTTGGCCTACGGGCTTTGAGGAAGTCCCTTGTCCTCTCGTTCAGTCCCTCATACTCTATAGGCTTGCCAGCCACAACTGCCTCCCTTTCTTCCCTCCGCCATTTCTTTTTCTTCACCACATACCCTGTACTGCCGAGGTGGTGGGGGTAGAGATTCCTCTTTGCTAGCAAGGAGAACTTCTCACTCTTGTCCATAGCATCTTCACTTGTGTGATATCGGACAAACTGGTCCCACCTTTCCTGTGTGATAAACCCGTATTCTTTAAAAGGCATCTCCCCCTTCTTAACGTACTTCTGGTTAACCTTCCACCTGAACTGGCGCAGGGCTTTTGCACAGGTACTCAGCGCATAGCTCCTGTTGAGCTCTTCATTGGTGCCCAGTGGGTATGTGAATCTCCTCTTAATCTCTTCCCATAGGGAATTCTTAAGTAAAACATCAACCTTCTTCCATTCGTCTATGTTGAAGTCCACCCTTTCCCTGACCAACACTCCGCAAGCATTACTAAACATGGAAATCACCGAGACTGGCTCGAGGGGCTCCCCTTTTTTGCCGACCTCATGTATTGCAAACACCTTGGTAGGTAGCTGGTGTCTGCCGTGCTGGCCTCGTTTCCTCTTAGACTTTTCTGAGGACGTTGTAAGCATCAGCTTAGGTGCAGAGGTTCCCTCTTCCTCGTTGAATTCCAATAGACAGGGTCTTAATGGGATCTAGCGAGCATAAGAACATTAATTAGAAGGTGACAAATCAAATAACTTGACCTAATAAGAACATTAAATCTTATTGGCTAAGCCCATGAGGATTGAATCAGACCTAAACCTGCACTACCATACCTCGTTACTTTGGTGTTCTTCATCATCCTTAGGATTGAAATCTGCTCCCTCTCCGTGAGGTTTCTTCTTCAGTCTCGAGGTAAGTTCCTCCTCACCACTCTCATACTCGGGTTCCCAACCCTCACTTGCACTAGAGCTCGGTGTAATAAATTTGTCGAACAGGGGTGAAGGTTGTTCTTCCCCACCTTGAGTGTTCAGTTGCTTCTCCATCTGATGCTGCGATAACAGAAATAGAGTCCTAACTTTGTCAAAGATTTCTCACAAATGTTTCATGCCACATACATCCAGAGTATAACAAGAATTCTTTCAAAATTATATTTAGACGTTGCATATACATAGAATTCTCATACATGGTGTGGCTCAATTTTTCTCAACTAATCTCACAAATATGTGATGTTTCTCAATTTTTCTATACAACTAATCCCATAACTACAATAGAGAAGCAAAACAATCTATGTATATGGAACTCTCACCTCGATCTGGTTTCCAGAGACGACACCTTGACTTGTTGACCTACAATAGAGATATCACAAGGCATTTGCATAAGAAAAAATATCTCAAAAGTTGCCATTTGCATAATTTAATACATATATGGTTTGCATAATGTGTGAAGCAGGGATAGACAAGAAGAAACAATACGAGTTGGAAGCACAAAAGTTGAAAAAAAGACAGCAAAAATGTATATTTGAACAAGAGGAGACCCATTCTGCAGCCTATAAAGAATCCAAAAAGGTATTCTCTACATGATAATAAGAAATGAGCTGCTGTGTACAAAGAATGGGCACAGAATTGTTGTTATACACGTCAAGTAGACAGATGACCAATTGTTTCACCAAATCAAGAAGCTTACAATAAAATTGAAGAGATTGAATTATCCTGTAGAAATCAAGAGATGGACAAAAGAAGGGAAGAAAGCACTACCACTGCAGTATTTGCAGCACAAACAAGTTTTGATTACTTCATTTACAATCAAACATATCATGACAATTCTAGATATTAAAAGGGATCGGCCATCTATGACAAACAGCTCTCGTTTTTTCCCCAAAAAGAATGCCCTGGTTTGTGCTCCATCATTAAAGGCTTACAAGTTTGTGCACCCACATTAACAGAGGAGTTTCACAGGAATGCGACGATAAGGAGTTAAGGACTTGTCATCAACGAGCTGCGACGAACCAGAACACATACATGTCATTTTATCATTTGAGTCACCCATCAACTGCCCATGGCTGAAAATTCAGTGTTGCCTCACGCCACTACAGCAGCAATGTGAGCAAAAGTTCACTTGGAGATAAACTCTAGCAAAACCGTGAGACGACAGCCAGTATTTCTAGTCTAGTCTGCTACAATGTGGGATAAGAATAACTGAATAAGAGCGGCAGAGAAAGAAGCACCAACTGCATCAGTTAGATATGACAAAAAAAATTCTCCACTGACATTTCCTTTTCGTATCTGATAACCGTCCAAAGTGTTTAGTGTAATAAACGTGGTCGATAACCATAAGCACCAACTGCACTCAAGCATGTTCCTTCACCCTTGTAAAGTTGTATTCTAACTCATTTCCGTCCATTTATTTGCGCTGATTACTTTTCTCGAGACATGATACTGGCACCTGACAGTATGCACTCCAATGTACTCCAACTCATTTCTCACAACATTTATGACATATTTTAAGAATTTTGACTTTAATGTTATGATTTCATATTAAAAAATATAAATAGTTTCTTTCAAGTTATAATACTTTCTTTCTTCAAGACTCCAACAGAGAAACTAGTCTGTAACTTGGCTTTTAATGTGGTGCTATCATGTACAAGGATTCTTGAAACCCTGGATACTCATACAGTTGTGGATACTATGATACAAAAAAAAGTCTTATTAATGTTGCATGAAGAAAGGCAGGCCTGGTGCAGTGGTGAGAGCTGTCTCACTGAGTCACCAGGTCATGGGTTCGAAGCAGCCTCTCCGTAGATTTTGCGGGGGGAAGGCTTGCCTCGGTTTTTCCCTTCCCCAGACCCCACTCATGTGGGAGCCTCCGGCACTGGGTCTGCCCTTTTTTAATGTTGCATGAACTAGTATAAAGATTATAAAATACTTATTTCATCAATACTCCAACAGAGATACTACTCCTGGGTACAGTTGGAGTACTATAAAAAAAATGAAATGATTGTTATCAATATTGTATAAGCTGTGACTTTGGCTTTTCACTTGGCACTATCTGTATTCTCCATTTGCCAGCAAGCATTGGGCAATACAAGTTCGTAAGATCAACGCAATACTATTACAGTTACAGTGGGAACATTGAGCTCCTCGTGTGTGTTTTTAGTCTTTACCATCCAAAGAGCATTTTCCTCACAGGACAAGTCTTTTGAAAATGAAAAGAAGTAAAGCACAGATATGTAGTAAGATGTGCTAGAGCTTTCTTAATGCTTGTGAATAAATGTACAGTCACAACAAATAATAAGCCGAACATAGGCAATCATGATTGTAAGAGGTGATGGCCAGCCATTAGGCTTATAATTGGTTCCAAGCTCAGAAGTAAACAGACGCGAGTAGCTATGATACTAATTTCTTCCCTCAGAGTATGAAATCTAACGCTAATACTATACACATTCACAGAGTTGACGAGCATCCTAATTTATTGTCTCGATGGGATTCGGAGATTACCTCGTCTTGACGAGGGCGGTCCACAACCGCCGCCGCACCTGGCCGCAGTCGGTTAAGGGGCTTCGCGGCGAGGAAGATCCAGGTGATGCTGCTTGACTGAGAGGCGGGAGCACGTCTGGGCGGCGAGGAAGATCCAGGGGATGGTCCTCAGTGGATTAGGGGGAGCTCGGCGTCGGGCAGGTCGCGGCCACCGGCGGGCGGCGCTCGTCGATGCGGTGCTGGCTCGGAGGGTAAGGCGCGGCAAGGCACGGACGGCGTGGGCGGCAGGCGTGCTGGCCCCGGCTTGCGGATGCGGAGAGGGCGCAGCGGTGGAGGACGACGACCTCGGAGCGGCGGAGGTCTGAATTTGGGCAGCCCTTCGGGTGGGTTTCGCTGCCGAGGACGTATACGTTCATCCTAGGCCAGTTTCGTATGCATAAATAAATTTTAGAAATACCAAATGTGGTGAATATCCTTGTGGTGACCTACAAATACGTTGTTTCATAACGCATTAATGCTTGTTCGATGTTCATAGCTCATCATACAAACTGACCTAAGAGTATTAGTTCCAATTTCAAATCAACGCAAAATAAACATGGACACTCGTCGAAAATACTTTTTCACTTGGATTTGTAGATTACTTTAGCTTTATCCTAAATTAAACTTCTCTAACATCTATACATAGTTAAACTGATTTCATTAAATCCTATCGATAGTGTGTTTGTTTAGTATTATAGATGTTAATATATTTTTAACAAAATGTGGTAAAGGTCATTAACTAAATTAAAACAACACATAAATTCCAGGTGCTGCCACAGGGGTGCCTTCGAAGGTGCTGGCCACGGACATTGCTGGGGACTGGCATATGTATCGCGATGAGGATCCAGGACATATTATCCGCGACGCCACCATGCAGAAGTAGAATGTCCGTTCATTACTTTGTTTTCAGCTCGTGGAGTTTTCACTTAAAAATTGTCCAACAATATGACAATAGTCATCGCGTCCTTTACAAGTAGATCATACAGTACATGATTGCAGATTCGACAACACAAATAAAGGTCACAGGCTATCTTTAGCGAGGGTAAACACGAGCAAATTACAGTAGCATATTCCAAAACCAACATTGAAACTGTCTCCAGAAAGCAGCTGATGATGGCTGTCCGCACAGTGTTTTTTTTTAGAACTGCACAGTGATTTTGTGAGAGGCAAAGCAACTGCAGCGGCTGAAAAAATCAGCTACCGAACAGGCAAAAGACTTCTAGTCTCCAGCAACCTCAACCTAAAACGAGACGCATTCAATCGTTTAGGACGCGGACAGCAAGGGTGCGTGACCCAAAACTTCCCTTTTCCAACAGCGGACACATCCTCCATCGCGAGCCCTGACTTCTTACTCTCATCTGCTCGGGCGCCACTCCCATGGAGCTCGCCCCCATCCCAATCTCCAGCGAGTCCGCCACCCTAGGCACCTGAAAGTCCTATGTTTGGTGTTGGTAATTAGTGACAATGCCTAAGTACTAATCCTATGCCTAAGTTGTATGTAGCATATGAGGATTAGTACATTCCAAGGTTGGTGGCAAGATGGACATGGTGATCATGATGGTCACACTTGGATTTGGATGCAACCCGACGTGATCAAGGCAAAGGTATATGCTTAAGGGTTGTATTTTAGTAACCAAGACACCTAGTGGGTGTGGTTACATTATAGGATAGATAGCCGTACTATAAAGAGGGGAATGACGCGGCTATTGAACTCCTAAGTGCCTCTAGGTGTGCATTTCATGTCATATGCATTTGGATAGAACTAATAACGCCTCGAAAAATGATTGTGAAAATGCTAACACATATGCACATGGTGATGGTCACTTGGTAATGTTAGCACGTTTGCGAAGGCGGTGGAGTTTGAGCGGTAGAGAGGGTTTGGGGTCCTCTCTCCCTCCCGCCGAGCTTGCGAGGCAGGATTCAGGCGTTTTTGAGGAGTTGAAACGCCTATTTTCCACTACGCCGGAAGTCGAAAAAAGAAACGGAGGCGAACGGAGGTCACAGTAGTGACCGGACGCTGGACCGGACGCGGTCACTGTTTGACCGGACGCGTCCGGTCAGCGTTCAGCGTCTGCGCGTTTTTCAGTTGGTTGATCGGACGCGCAGCGCGTCCGGTCACAGTCGACCGGACGCGTCCGGTCGTCCAGAGAGCTTACTGGACTCCAACCGGACGCGGGCACTATGGCGTCCGGTCAGTTCTCCAGCGCGTCCGGTCACTGTTTCGTTGTGCGCGGCTCAGTGTTGACCAGCGCGTCCGGTCAGTCACGGGACCGGCGCGTCCGGTCGTGACCAGCGCGTCCGGTCGGTGTTTCGAAAAAGAGCCGTTGCGTGACCGGCGCGTCCGGTCAGTTGAACCAGCGCGTCCGGTCAGCACGACTGCTGCTGAATCAAGTTTCTAACGGCTATATTCGAAGGGGTACGTCTATAAATACTCGTTGGCCGGCTCAAGGCTCCAACTCTTGGACATTTGACATACTTGTGAGCACTTTGAACTAAGCAACTCCCCTCCCACTCATCTCTCTTGCTTGTTTGCATATTCGAAGTGAGATTGAGTGATCCAAGTGCATTTGCATTGTGAGATTGCATCTAGTTGGCACTTGGTGGTTGATTTGCTGCGGGATTCTTGTTTCTCTTGGTGGTTGCCGCCACCTAGACGGCTTGGAGCAGCTTGGAGGCGTTGGCAAGAGTTGGTGATTGTTCTTGGCCACCTCCGGTGATTGTGAGGGGTTTGTGTCTACCTCGGCGAAGTGCCAAAAGGCAACATTAGTAAATTGCTCGTGTCATTGCAACCTTTTGCCATTTGGTAGGTTCTTGTGGCGCCTTTTGAGAGGCTCGGTGTGAGACCGATTAGCCACCGAACCACGTGGTGAAGAGGGACACAACGGGGACTAGCGTGCCGGCAAGCACGTGAACCTCGGGATAAATCTTCGTGTCATCACTTTCATCTTGTGATTGATTGATCCCGGTGTTCGGTTGTCTTTGTATTCATTGTTGATCATATTGGTTGGCTCAATACTTCGCCCCTCGGTGAAACCCTCCTAACTCAACTCCGCATTACTTTCTTAGTTATCTTTGATAGCTAGTTAGCTTTGCTAGAGTAGCTCTTTTGTGTACCTTGCTAGTTGTAGTTGTAGTTACCTTCTCGGTTTGACTTGTGCGGTTGAGTGTCATTATACTAGTATTGTGAATTGGATAGGTGGCTTGCAAACACCCCGTAGGCTAAGCAAAACTTGCATCTCGCTATTTGTTGTTTTGATAAACTTGTTTAGCTTGTCTTTGTAGAAAATTTTAAAAGGCTATTCACCCCCCTCTAGCCATCAAGACCTTTCAGCACCTCGGCCTCGGTCGCTCCCATCCTCGCGCCAGCCTCCACCCTCGTGCCCGCCTCTGCCCTTGCGCCGGCAACCCCGCGTCCTCGGCAAAGCGCCCCCCTGGCCCGTCGCCTCCAGCTCTGACGGATCGATAGCCCCGCAGTCCTCCGCCCCTAAGTCTGGGCACAAAACCCGATACCCGAACCCCGAATCCGAAATACCCGCACCCGAACCCGAAAAACCCGAACCCACAGTACCCGAAGTCTAATTCGGGTAGTGAATGCTATTACCCGAATTTATTTCGGGTAAATCGGGTAGTATGCCCCGGTACCCGATCTACCCGAATTTTCATTTTTTTCAAATATGCTGTTGTGACCACTGCCTAGATTTGAAACATCATTTTTTATTGCATAATATGGGCGATGGATGGTCTATGGAGGACTGGAGCTTGATGCCTTGATTCCTGCCACTGGAGTACTGGACTGTCTGGAGCTGGAGTATGGAGAACTGACGTCAACCATCATTCTGTTCTGTCTTAGTGTCTTCGTCTAAACTCTAAATTAGTGCTTTTGTTGAATGTCGAATATCAGTACCTTAAGTCTTGAATGTTTGAACCTGTTGGCTGTCGTGGTTTACAGTACTTGCTTGCATGTTGTATTCGCAGAAGAGACAAGACTATTTAGTATTATTGTGTTGCAGTTTGACACCTGTGGTTGAAAAGTTTTATAAAAATCTGTCCAGTTCTAGTTCTTTGTAAAAATATATGTTCTTTGAGTGTTCACTATCATTTTATATATTTTGGGTAAATCGGGTAATATCCGAACCCGAACCCGAAATTACGGGTAGTATTTTTTTGTCTCTAATCGGGTAACAATTCTCAATACCCGAATTTTTCAAAACCCGAATTACCCGACCCGAACTTTTCGGGTAACCCGAACGCCCAGGCTGATCCGCCCCCATGCTGGCTTGAGCTCCGCGCGGCCCCATGGCAGCGACGGCGGTCGCCCCTCCACCTCCCCTCGCGGATCCAATGCAAGGCCCGTCCCCTTCGTCACCAAGGGCGGCGGCCTCTGGGGGCAGATGTGATGGTGGCGCCCATCCTCCTTCAACCACGATGGCACCACCGCCATGGCTGCGCCTCCTCTCTCAGCGACGATGGGCGCCTCCAGATTTGGGTCGAGGAGAGAGACGATGGGAAGAGGACGCTAATTTGGGTTCCCTCTCTCCTACGCAAAATAGGTGCTTCTTTTGCCTACTGTGTTGGACGGCATTTTTTCACTGTGCACGACACATTTTGGGTTTAGGTAGTGGTATGCCTAGGCTGTTGGAGACGGTAGAAGAAACAAAGGAAAACGAGGAACAGGAAGAGTGAAACCTTAAACTGGTAAATAAGGAGTTGGCGCCTGTAGGAGCTCACCATTGCCATATCTGTCCACGCCGCACCAGGCCTTCCGGAACTGGAAGCCAGGGAAGACGGCCATAAGAGGCATGGAAAAAATACAAACTGATGATTGATGAGGAGCAGCAGCTCAGCTGACCATTGTTCTCCAACCATCCATGAACTGCTTTGCTGCTTACGCAACTCTCAAGAACCATGCAGACACCCCTGCCAGTGCCATGCTTCCTCCATGATCTGCATGGGGCAGAAGATTGCAGGGCAGGGGAGGAGAGGAATCCTTTTACCCGCCATGACGGCCGGCGCCACCGGGTGCCTTCAAAGGTGCTAGCCACGGACAACGGACATTGCTGGGGATTGGCATATGCATTTGAAACAACAGATTCTGTCGGCGTTCGGACCCGAGGGGGTCCTAAACCAACGAGTAAAATGCTGCGTGTCCCTTTCCTGGATGGTGATGCAAGGAGAACACACGGGGGTTTATCCTGGTTCGGGCAAAGGAAGGCCCTACGTCCAGCGGGGGAGGAGAGGTTTGTATTTCCTTGCACCGAGGTGCTTGTGTAGGGGTTACAAGCTTGCGAGAGAGGGCGTCGAGCCCAAGTCTCAAGGGAGAAAAAGAAAGAGTACAAGATGATTGCTTGAGATGTTGATCGCTATCTTGTGTATGACTGGTCGTCCGTTGTCTTCTCCAGAGCCCTGGCCTACCCTTTTATAGGACGAGAGGAGGCCAGGACGACGGGAGCCTTGAGATGACGTTTTGCCGATCCTGTTGAGGTGGCTGTAGCGACGTGCCTTAGAAATGGGAGGCCATCCTTTGGGACGTGATGTCGTAGGCGTCGAAATGACCCGGAGCGTCGTGCCATACCGTCCTTCCTTCCCTGTTACGCTATGTTGGGGGTCGAGGCTGGGTCGAGGCCGATCGGATAAGTCCGAATCCCTGGAATCGTGGCGTACGGACTTTGTCGTACCTTCCCTCGAGGGTAACTAGTGATGTACAGTGTGAGGTAAGGTGGGTACAGTGACGTTTTTCACCTCCCATCACGGGATGGGCGGTTAAACAGTGAGGACTGACACTGGTATTGTTCCCACGTCGACCATGCGTGCAGCCATGCCGGTAGGTGGTAGTAGGTAATTGCATTAAATGTTAAGGCTTTTGTCCGGAGGTAGGTAAAGAGAGGGGGTCGAGCGCCTCGACCCGGGCTCACGCGAGTCGGAGTTCAGTCGAGGTGCCTTGTCGTGTGGGACGCGGTCGAGGCATCCCGTCGAGGGGGCCTCGTACGAGTCGGAAACGGGACGCGGTCGAGGCATCCCGTCGAGGGGGCCTCGTACGAGTCGGACATAGGACGCGGTCGAGGCATCCCGTCGAGCCGGTCTCGTACGGGGCGGACCTGTCGTGCATTTTGAAATGGGTGGTGCTTTGTCGTGGCTTAGTCGTTTTAGTTTTTATTATCGTCGAATGTGGGTACCCCTATGGTATTGGTACCGACAGTAGCCCCCGAGCCTTTAGGTGAGTGTATGTTCACTCTCCTAGAGGTTTTTTGCCGATGAACTGGAGTCATAGTACCGTTTGCTTCCCAGCTGGGGCGTCTGAGCGCTTTCAGGACTTCTTCCGGCGGGGGCGCGCGAGCGCACCCGCCGGGTGTAGCCCCCGAGGCCTCGGTGGAGTATTGAGAAAGTCTCCTCCGAGGTCTTTAATCGTGGTTCATCCGGGAGTAGTTGATGCGGCCGAGCCCCCGAGCCTCGCGCGCACGGGGTCGATTGGAGTCCCTGCCGTCTTTCGTTATCCGGCCCTCACGCTCATCCTTCGGAGAGGAGGAGGAGGGGTGGGGAACGTCGTACTACCCCGTTTGGGCGAGTCCGGCGATCTCCGGTGAGCTACTAGCGGGGAGATTCGAGTGAGAGTCCGTGCTCCAGTCGTTAGGAGTCGGCTTGGGGCCCGGGGGCACTCTTCAAAGATGCCAAGGAGTGGTCGTGCGGATGTCGGTTCCCTGCGACAGGATCCGAGGGCTCGATGCCTCCCCCGAGGGGATTCCTGCTTCGACCTCGTCTTTTGGCCTCGAATACGTCTTGGGATGCCTCGAGAGCGTGGCTCGAGCCCCGGCCATGTATGGGCGCATCCCTGGTCGTCCCTTGCTCTGTTGCTCGAGGGCAGCTGTCGAACCCAGGTCGAGGGCCAGCCTCCGTTCCCTCGAGACTTAAAATGGGCCCGGAGCCCGTTAAGGGAATCTAGGAATATCCGTCCGTGGATCTCGCCCCGCCCGTTAGCCTGACGCGCCTTTTTAGGGCGAGATCGGCGCGGTAGTGGGCGGCGTGGCGTTCAGTTACTGCGTGGGGGACGGCCACGTGCCTTGCTCCTGTAAGGCGTGAGGGATGGTTAGGTGAGCGCATTTATTGCGGGAAACTGTTCCTACCTTTTCGCGCGGCCGTTGGACTTCCTCCTGGCCTATAAAGGCGAGACCCAGGGGTCCGTGCTCCCCTCCGGTCCCTTGCGCTCCTGCCATCCCTTAGCCTCAGGAAACCCTAGCCCTCTTGCGCCTTCCGCCCACACTGCTTCTACCGCCGCCGCCGTCCCCCCCGCTCATTCCCTTCCCGACAGCGCCGATGGCCGGAAAGAGCCAAATCCTTCCCGCCGACGACTGGGCCTCTTCCTCGGTGACGGAGAGGAGGCTGGAGGAGCTGGTTGAAGATGGATTGCTGCGGCCGAGGACGAGCCGGTCGCGGCCGGAGTGGATCGCGCCGCCGCCGGCCCACCGGGAGCCGGCGCCCCCGGAGGGCTACGTGGTGAGCTTCGTAAGCTTCCACGAGCGGGGTTTCGGCGTCCCGTCGTCGGTCTTCATGCGGGCGCTTCTCCACTACTACCGGGTGGAGCTTCACCACCTCGCCCCCAACGCCATCGCGCAGGCCGCCATCTTCGCGGCGGTCTGCGAGGGGTATCTCGGGGTGGAGCCGCAGTGCAACCTGTGGCTTCACCTCTTCAAGGGCGAGCTCTTCGCGCGGAATGCGGGGGGGAAGGGCGTCCTCTACGCAGCGCGGGTAGGGAGCTGCGTTCTGCAGTTGAGGTCGAGCCGGGCGGACCAGTACATCCCAGCTCGCCTCATCTCCTCGAACAGCGGGTGGCACGAAGGCTGGTTCTACCTCCGCAACGACGACAACCAGCTGCCGAGGTACACCGGCCGCGTGCTGACCACCCGGGAGGACCGCTGGGTGTATGGCGTGCCGGACGTCGAGAAGCCGCGTCTGGACCCGTTGTTGGCGGCGCTGCAGCAGCTGCGCGCTCGAGGCCTGACGGCGGCGGCGGTAGCGACGGCGTTCCATCGCCGCCGGGTGATGCCGCTGTGCCGACGTCGCCTACGTCTCGACCAGATGACTCCGGAGGCGTCTCTGGAGGGGAGCCGGATGTCGCATGAGGCCCTCACCCTCGAGGAGGGGCTTCGTCGAGCCCGCCGGATGGTGGGGACCTTCAAGGCGGAGGAAGCCGACCGGCTCCCCATGAGGCCTACCGAGGGGTTCGAGCCCGTGGTAAGTTTCTTGGTACGCTTGTTTTTTGGTTCTGTTCGTTTCTTGGACCCCCCTCCCCCCTAACCCGGTCGACACCAATGTGCAGGACCTGTCGGCATTGCGGGAGACGCGACCGCCGGTTCCGGAGGACCAGCCCGCCCGGGACGCTCGACGGCAGCATGCCTCGAAGCAGAAGGCGGTCAAGGAGTCGACCAAGAAGCGGGCGGCCCGGAAGGCCAGGGAGAAGGAGGCGCGGAAGAAACTCCGGCGCCAACAGGCCCTCGACGGGCTCCCTTTGGAGCCGTCGCCCTCCGAGACTATGTCGGGGGAGGACGACGGCAGCAGCGGCGAGGATGATGATGCCTTGTCGCGGTACGAGGTCGCGACCGGGCTGGGGAGCCTCCCCGACATCCGCCCCCTGCTGGAGCCCATCGCGGGGTCATCCTCCTCGGTCATCGTGGTCGAGGAGGTCGAGGAGGACGACGAGGAAGAGGAGAAGAAGAGGAAGAAGAAGGAGGAAGAAAAGAAAGAGGCGGGCCCCTCGGCAGGAGGGGCCGCCTTGCCCCGGACCCAGCAAGCGGGGTCGACAGGGGCGCCTGCCCCAGCCCAGGCCCCGCAAGCTCAGGCGGGGACGGGGGCGGTGGCGCCGACATCGTCGTCGGCGGCGCCACCGTCGGGCGTGAGGACCCGAGGCCAGTTGGCCTCGGAGGCACAGAAGGCGCGTAGCGGCGCGCCGGCGAGAGCCCCACGGAGCGCTCGGTCCGCGGGTGGGGCTGCCGCGAGGCCACCGCCTGCCGCCTCGAGCGGCTCGGACCGTGGGGGGTCGAGGCCCCTGGTGCCGATCTCCGGGTGAGTTTTCGAGCTTAAGGGGACTTGTCTTCTTTTTCGAATTCGTCGACCGACTTTATCTTTTATTTTTCAGGCTGAAGCGGAAGGCGGAGACCATGGGGCCCACCCCCGTGAAGTCCCTCCGAGCCAGCGCCGCCGTCCTTAACCGGTCGGTGGAACAGGACGCGGCCTGGGTCCGCGAGGTCGAGGCCGCGAAGGAGCGCCGTCGGCGGCAGGAGGTCGCAGGCGCTTCGACGGTCGCCGGCCCCGATCCTGCCGCGGCGGGGTCAGAACCGGCGAGGGTGGTGGCGCCTGGCCCGGTCGAGGCGGAGCCCGAGTCGCTGCCCTCGGCTGTGGCCACCGTGGAAGCGGCCGCGGAGGGAGCGGCCATCGATGCGACCGTGGAGGGGGCCGCACCGGCAGCGGGACAGGAGGCGGCATCGGCGAGGGGGCCGCAGCCTCAACAGGACCCGCCGGTGCAGACGGTGGGCGCGGCGGTGGGCGAGGTTGCCGAGCCCTCTACCGGAGCCCCGGAGGCAGTGGCGCCGGAGGTTGAGGTGCCGGTCGCGGGGGCACCGGCGGTCGGGGCGCCGGTTTCCGAGCCGCCGTCGGGCGAGGTTCCGGCCCCGGAGGCGTCGACGGCGGAGGCGCCAGCTCCGGAGGCGCTGGTTGCCGAGGGGCCGGTCACCGTCGAGGGGCGGGCGCCCGTGGTTATTACCCTCGACGACGCCCCCCTAGACAAGGGAAAAGAAATAATGGGGGCCGAGGAGGGCGAGACCACGAGCCGGGCCGGTGCCCCAACCTCCGCCGGAGTCGCGGGAGCTGCGGGCGAGGGCGACGAGGCCGGCCCTTCGACCGGGCCGGGAGGTGCCCCGGCCGCGTCGTCATCGTCGTGGCCTGACTTCGCCACGCTGGCGATAGCGCGGGCCGAGGAGGAGATCCCGAGGTGGGGAGGGCCGCCCCTTCAGTTTAGGGACGCCGCGAACCTCGACGCCGAGCCCATCCTCACTCTGAATGACAGAGATGAGGTGCATCGCTGGCAGTACCTCGAGGGCGTCCGCCAACATCTCGCTCGGCTGCTCAGCGTGGCGTCCGACGCCGTTTCGCGGGGCATGCGGGATGCCACCGAGGTACGATTAATCTGTCAGCTTATTTCGTGGCTCTTAGTGTCTCTTTTCTTTGGATTTATTATGTTTTTCAGTTTTCCTTGAGTTAGGAACTGAAGGAGACCTCCCGCCGTAAGTCGCTCTTCATCCGAGGTGAGAGCGGTGTATGGGTGTCGCTGTCCCGACAACGGGCCCTGGTCGAGGAGACCCAGAAGAGGCTCGCCGATCGGACCGCTGAGATGGCGGAGCTGCGCACCGCCTACTCGACGGTGAAGGAGGAGGCGATCCAGGCTTGGGCGGCTGAAGCCACGATGCGCACCGAGGCGGACAAGGCCCGGGAAGAGGCTGCCCAGGCCCGCCGGGACCTCGAGCCCCTGTCGGCGCGGGTCAAGGAGCTCGAGGAGGACGTCTCCCAGGTTGGCCACCAGCGGGACGCCCTCAACGTCCAGATCGGGCAGGTGACGGCCCAGCTTGGGGCGCTGAAGGGTGAGGTCTCGGTGCTGAATGGGGCCGTCCAGGAGAAGGACGCGGCGCTCCAAACCGCTCGCCAGGAGATCGAGGCACTGAAGGCGGCCATTCGTGAGAAGGACAGCGCCCTCCTGGGGCTCGAGCGGACGTGCGGGGGGCTCCGCGACGAGGTCGTGGGTTTGAAGACCCACGTTGGGGGTAAGTAACTTGTTATGGCCATATAGTGGAGGCATCGCGTTAGGTGCTAATTTGCCTTGTCGTGTTTCAGAGCTGGAGCGCGAGAACCAGGAGGCCCATTCGACCGCTAACTCCCTACAGAGCCTCCTCGAAGCCGAGACCCGGAGGACCCAGCTGCTCGAGGGCGCGATCACCTCGGTGTGTGACGGTCTGGGGGTCGAGCCCGACGTCGACACCGGAGAAGACGCTCCGGGGAACTCCTTCGTCCGTCGGGTGGCGGCGCTAGGTCACCTCGCCCGGGAGAAGATACGGGACAGCCTCCACCATGGCGTAAAGAGGGCGCTGGCCGTCGTCCGCTCGGGTTTTGTGTTCGACATGGATCTCGTCGCCGACGGCTTCATCACGGACCCGGAGCGGACGGACGCGGAGAACGAAGACGCCTGCTTGGATCTGATCGAAGCCGCGGAGGGGCCAGGGAGCCGTCTGGCCTCGCTCTTTGAGCCTGAGGTGGTGCCGCCTGCTGACGACGAAGGCCTGTGAGCCAAATCTGGGCACAGAGGCCCGTGTAATAGTTTAGTTATTTTGAATTTTGGTCGTGGTGGCCGTAGGGGCCTTAAGAACTCGAGACATAAACCAGTTCGTGGTTAATTTGGTTTTATGCGAACTTTTCTTCCCTTAATGGCCTGGATCGTGCTCCCGTACGATTTACTTGGCACGCAGCTGCGTCCTTTGGCGTGGGGGAGTGAGTGGAGGTATCGTGGCCTCGGAGGCGTAAGTGATCTCGTGGCTCGACTGCCCTTAAGCTTTAGGATGCAGTTGCGGCTTTCGCAGATCGTATGAGAGCTTGGTCTAAGCGGCACCATTGACCTAAGGAGTGGCTTTTAAAACTTAAAAAGAGTGTAAATTTTTCCGGGGACTGAGGGGTTCCCCCCTGTGTAGCCCCCGAGGGAGGGTCGATTTTAGTAGTACAGAGTCGATCCTCCCTCATCGTGAGACGAAAATTTTGACACTGCTGTATTCTTTATTGACGAAAAAGAAATTACAGAGCCTCGAGGCTTTCTAAGGAAAAAAGCGACGTAGCTGTTCAATGTTCCAAGCGTTGGTGAAGATTTCGTCCTTCTCGTTGGATAGCTTGTAGGTGCCCGGCTTTAGTACTTCTGCGATGATGTACGGTCCTTCCCATGGTGGCGTGAGCTTGTGGCGCCCCTTGGTGTTCTGGTTCCGACGTAGCACCAAATCGCCGACGTTGAGGTCGCGCTTGCGTACGTGTCTGTCGTGGTAGCGTCGGAGACCCTGCTGGTACCTGGCAGAATGCAATAAAGCCACATCTCGGGCTTCCTCGAGCTGGTCGAGGGCGTCCTCTCTTGCGGCGTCGTTATTTCTTTCGTTGTAGGCCTTTAACCTTGGGGATCCGTATTCTATATCAGTTGGGAGCATAGCCTCGGACCCGTAGACTAAGAAGAACGGAGTGAACCCCGTGGCTCGACTCGGCGTTGTTCTTAGGCTCCACAGAACCGAGGGTAGCTCGGCAGCCCATCTTTTGCCATGCTTGTTCAGCTTGTCAAAAATTCTGGGTTTCAGGCCTTGTAGGAGCATGCCATTGGCACGTTCTACTTGGCCGTTTGTTTTTGGATGAGCTACGGCCGACCAGAGCACGCGAATGTGATGGTGATCACAGAAATCCAGAAACTTTTTACCAGTGAACTGGGTGCCGTTATCAGTGATAATGCAGTTTGGAACCCTAAAACGATGGACAATGTCGGTGAAGAAAAGCACAGCTTGTTCGGACCTAATACTGGTGATGGGACGAGCCTCGATCCACTTGGAGAACTTGTCGATTGCGACAAGTAAATGGGTGAAGCCACCAGTCGTTCTTTTCAGCGGTCCGACGAGGTCGAGCCCCCAAACGGCAAACGGCCATGTGATGGGAATGGTTTGTAGAGCATGTGCCGGGAGATGAGTCTGCCTTGCATAGTACTGACAACCTTCACAGGAGCGTACTAGCTTGACAGCGTCGGAGACCGCGGTCGGCCAATAGAACCCTTGTCGAAAGGCGTTTCCGACGAGGGTTCGAGGCGCAGCGTGGTGACCGCAAGCCCCCGAGTGCAGGTCATTGAGCAGGTCCCTGCCTTCCTTGTTTGTGATGCAACGTTGGAGAATGCCCGTAGGGCTGCGGCGGTACAGCTCTCTACTGTCGCCAATGATCACAAAGGTTTTGGCCCGGCGAGCGATCCGTCGAGCCTCGGTCTTACTCGAGGGGAGGTCCCCTCGGATAAGATAGTCGAGGTACGGCGCGCGCCAGTCAGGCTCGATGTCAGATGGTGGGGTCGATCCTTCCACCTGCATGGTTTCGGCCCCGGTCGAGGGGGCTTCTGCCTCAGGTGGGGGGTCGAGTGACGTCCTGTCGACCCCTCCATCTGGCCCAAGGTCGACGGATGGCTGTTGGAGATCTTTTACGAAAACGTCAGGTGGGACCGTAGTTCGACTTGACGCGATCTTTGCGAGTTCATCGGCGGCCTCATTATACTTGCGTGCTACATGGTTGAGCTCGAGGCCATGAAACTTGTCCTCGAGGTGTCGTACCTCTCGGCAGTAGGCTTCCATCTTGGGGTCGCGGTAGCTCGAGCTCTTCATGACCTGATCGATCACTAGCTGGGAGTCGCCTCGAACATCAAGGTGTCGGACCCCGAGCTCGATGGCGATTTTTAGCCCCGTGACGAGTGCCTCGTATTCGGCGACGTTGTTGGATGCAGGAAAATAGAGCCGGACGACGTAACGCATGTGAACCCCGAGGGGTGAGATGAAGAGCAAGCCCGCGCCTGCTCCTGTTTTCATCAACGACCCATCGAAGTACATGGTCCAGAGCTCGGCCTGGAGCTGTGCGGGAGGGAGCTGGGTGTCGGTCCATTCAGCCAGGAAATCTGCCAATACCTGAGACTTTATAGCTTTGCGCGGCGCATAAGATAGGGTCTCGCCCATGAGCTCGACCGCCCACTTGGCGATCCTACCCGTGGCTTCCCGGTTCTGGGCTATCTCTCCCAAGGGGAAAGAAGAAACCACAGTAACTGGGTGGCCTTCAAAGTAGTGTCGGAGCTTGCGTCGTGTCAAGATGACAGCATAAAGCAGTTTTTGGATTTGAGGGTAACGGACCTTGGTTCACTTCGCTAATGAAATAGACCGGCCTCTGGACGAGCAAGGCATGAGCCTCCTCGGCCCGTTCGACGACCAGGACTGCGCTGACTACTTGTGACGTCGCAGCGACATAAAGTAGGAGCGGCTCTCCTGGGGTCGGAGGGACGAGAATTGGCGAGTTAGAGAGCGTGACCTTGAGTTTGGTGAGGGCTTCCTCGGCCTCGAGGGTCCAGGAAAAATGCTCCGATTTCTTCAAGAGGCGGTATAAAGGGAGCGCTTTTTCGCCGAGGCGCGAAATGAAACGGCTGAGCGCCGCCAAGTAGCCCGTGACCCTCTGCACGCCTTTCAGATCTCGGATGGGGGCCATCTTGGTTATCGCAGAGATTTTTTCTGGATTGGCCTCGATGCCCCGTTTAGACACGATGAACCCCAAAAGCATTCCTCGGGGGACGCCAAAAACGCATTTCTCTGGATTGAGCTTGATATTCTTTGCTCGAAGGCATTTGAAGGCAACGTCGAGATCGTTTACTAGATTATCGATCCGTTTGGTCTTGACTACGATGTCATCGACGTATGCCTCGACGGTTGGTCCGATATGTTCTCCAAAAACGTGCTGCATGCATCGCTGGTACGTTGCCCCTGCGTTCCAGAGACCGAAAGGCATCGTAACGTAGCAATACATGCCGAACGGGGTGATGAATGAAGTCGCGAGCTGGTCGGACTCCTTCATTTTTATCTGATGGTAACCGGAGTAAGCGTCTAAGAACGAAAGAGTTTCACATCCCGCAATTGAATCAACGATTTGATCAATGCGTGGCAAGGGAAAGGGAACTTTCGGACATGCTTTATTTAAACTAGTATAGTCTACACACATCCTCCACTTCCCACTCTTTTTCTTAACTAACACAGGATTAGCTAGCCACTCGGGATGGTGAACCTCCTTGATGAACCCGGCCTCCAGTAGCTTGTGGATCTCTTCGCCGATGACCCTGCGCTTCTCCTCGTCGAAGCGGCGCAGGCGTTGCTTCACCGGTTTGGACCCGGCCTGGATCTCCAAGGCGTGCTCGGCGACTTCCCTGGGTATGCCCGGCATATCCGAGGGACTCCACGCAAAAATGTCGACATTTGCGCGGAGAAAGTCGACGAGCACGGCTTCCTATTTCGGGTCGAGGGTGGCGCTGACGTTCAGCGCCTTCCCGTTGGGATCAGCGGGGTCGAGGGGCACGAGTTTGACGTCCTCCGCGGGCTCGAAGCTGCCGGCGTGGCGTTTTGGATCGGGAATCTCGCTGGCGAGACCGTCGAGATCTGCGGCCAAAGTCGCCGATTCCAAAACCGCCTCGCCGTGTTCGACGCACTCGACGTCGCACTCGTAGGCATGTTCATACGAGGGCCCCACAGTGATGACGCCGTTTGGGCTGGGCATCTTGAGCTTGAGGTAGGTGTAGTTCGGCACGGCCATGAACTTGGCGTAGCACGGTCGTCCGAGGATGGCGTGGTATGTCCCACGGAATCCGACCACTTCGAAGGTGAGGGTCTCCTTCCTGAAGTTGGCCGGGTGTGCCAAAACAAACGGGCAGATCGACCCGTCCGAGGGGTTCTGCCCGCTTCCCTGGCACGACTCCGTGGAAGCCCCCGACGCTAGGTTGTAGGCGCGCTCTCTCGACCCCCAGGAGGTCGAGGGTCTGGGAGTAGATGATGTTGAGGCTGCTCCCGCCGTCCATGAGCACTTTGGTGAGGCGCGTGTTGGCGATGACGGGATCAACGACAAGAGGGTAGACCCCCGGATTGGGGATGTAGTCAAGATGATCATCACGGTCGAAAGTGATGGCCACCGCAGACCAGTCAAGGAAACGAGGGACCGCCGTTTGCACGGAGAAGACCTCTCGCCGTTCTCGCTTGCGCTGGCGCGCTGAGAGGCGGGTCGAGGGTCCTCCGTAGATCATGAAGCAGTCGTGGATCTCGGGGAACCCCTCATCCTTGTCATCACCCTTTGGGTCCTCCTTCTTGTCGGTGCTCTTGCTGCCTGCGCCCTCGAAGTACCTGCGGAGCATATGACAATCTTCGAGGTTATGGTTAATGGGTCCCTTGTGGTAAGGGCACGGCTCTTTAAGCATTTTGTCGAAGATGCCCCCGCCGGGGGGGCCTCGAGGCTTTTTGCGTTCGGTAGCGGCGACAAGCTCGTCGGCCGGGGCCTCGAGCTTGCCCTGCTGGCCTTTCTTCTTCTTGCGGTTGTTCCTCTTGGAGCCCCGGGTGGAGCTCGCAGGATCGTCGGTCTTCTGCTTCCTCGTGTCCTGCTCGCCGCCGAAGATGGCACCAACTGCCTCCTCGCCGGCGGCGAAGTTGGTGACGATGTCCATCAGCCCATTGGCAGTGAGCGGGGTGTGACGGCCTAACTCTCGGACCAACTCCTTGCAAGTGGTGCCCGAGAGGAAAGCCATGATCACGTCAGAGTCGGTGACGTTGGGGAGCTCGGTGCGTTGCCTGGAGAAACGTCGGATGTAATCCCGGAGGGATTCACCTGGCTTCTGCTTGCAACTCCGGAGGTCCCACGAGTTGCCGGGGCGTATGTAAGTCCCCTTGAAGTTTCCCTCGAACACCCTTACGAGATCACCCCAGTCGTGGATCTGTTGGGGCGGCAGATCCTCGAGCCAGGCTCGAGCGGTGTCTGAGAGGAACAGGGGGAGTTGTCGGATGATGACTCGGTCGTCGGTGGCCCCGCCCAGCTGACATGCCAGGCGGAAGTCGGCGAGCCAAAGTTCGGGTTTGGTCTCGCCGTTGTACTTGGCAAGAGTCGTGGGAGGGCGGAACCGTGCCGGGAGTATCATCTCACGGATAGCCTTACTGAAGACCCGAGGGCCCGGAGGCTCGGGTGAAGGGCTACGATCTTCCGAGCTGTCATAACGCCCGCCCCTGTGCACGTGGTAACCCCGAGCCACACCGTCACCGTGCTTGCGCGTGCGGCGCTCGACGATGTTGCCACGGGTGTCTCGAGGTCCCTGGTCGTGAGCGACGGGCTCAGGGGCGGGAGCCATCCGGATCCGTCGGGCAGGTTCGGGATGGACCGAGGCCTCTCTCTCCTGCCGAGAGGGCTCCGCGAGCCGCTCCGAGGCGGGCTCGCGTCGCCTCGAGGCAGAGCTCTCGGCCTGCTGCAGGGCAGCGGTCTCGAGGAGTTCTCGGATCTCGTCTCGAGCCCGGCGCGCTTCGGAATTCGATGGCTCGGGCATGTTGCGGAGGAGCATGGCGGCGGCGACGACGTTCTGGCTGGCTCGAGCGAAGACCGGGGGATCGGTTACCCGGTCCTCGTCGATGCGACGGTTGACGTCGCGAGCTCTTCCGCGAGCTCTCCCGCCAAGTGCGCGTTCCGCACGCTCATGCTCGAGAGTTTGTTGGAGTAGACGCAGGTTTTCTCGTTCCTCGTCGAGCCTCTCCTGCAACTCGCGGATTTGGTCGAGCTGCGCCCCCTGATCCGCAAGGAGTTGAGCCTCGCCTTGCCCGGCAGGGAGCCCGTCGTGAGGGGGCATGTGCCTTCCTCCGACCGGCTGTTCTTCCTGCGAATCCGACGCGCTTTCAACATCGACGTTGAAGCACTCGCGGGTCGGATCGTAGGTGTCATCAGCCGAGTCGGAGTCAGGGGCGCCGAAATAATAGTATGACGGGGGAATGTATGGTCGTTGCGAGCCGCTACCGGGGTCGCGGCGTGGGGAAGCGGTCACACGGGGTTCTGTTTCTGGCGCCTCAGTAGAGTCCGGATAATCAGAAGCCGGCGTGGACGCGACGAGGTCAAGGGTGGAGCGTAGATGGTGCCCAGGGAGTTCCTCATAAGCACTCATACAAGCGCTCACGGAAGAAGCGTACGCCTGGGCAGCCGGAACTAGCCCAAACGGAAACGGCGAAGGCGATGTTGCCGCCCACGCCGGAAGAGATGCACGGGGCAGCGGCGTCGCACCGGGCGGAGGAGCGGCGGGGTTCTCCGCTGGCATGCTGTCCTCGGCCAGGCCCATCCTACCCAGACCTTCCACGAGAAAGTCTGGGCCGGCGTCTGATTGGGAAGTGCCGAATCGGGGAACCCCATTACCCTCCGCGAGGTGGAGACGATGGTTGCGCCGGGCTCGCCGCCGCCGGGCGGTTCGCGCCTGCCTGGAGCGACGGTACCGGCGGATTGCTCCCCCAGGCTGGGAGAGCTCGTAATCCTCGTCGGTAGGGTGTCTTGGCGGGAGTAGGACCATAACGTAGCCATAGCCGAGCGACATGAACTCCAAACTTCCGAACCAGATCACCGTGGCCAACGGGATAGGGCGTTCAGGGTCAGCCATCCAGGAAAAAGGCGGGAAAGCGACGTTAGCACGCAGCGTCCCCCTACCTGGCGCGCCAACTGTCGGCGTTCGGACCCGAGGGGGTCCTAAACCAACGAGTAAAATGCTGCGTGTCCCTTTCCTGGATGGTGATGCAAGGAGAATACACGGGGGTTTATCCTGGTTCGGGCAAAGGAAGGCCCTACGTCCAGCGGGGGAGGAGAGGTTTGTATTTCCTTGCACCGAGGTGCTTGTGTAGGGGTTACAAGCTTGCGAGAGAGGGCGTCGAGCCCAAGTCTCAAGGGAGAAAAAGAAAGAGTACAAGATGATTGCTTGAGATGTTGATCGCTATCTTGTGTATGACTGGTCGTCCGTTGTCTTCTCCAGAGCCCTGACCTACCCTTTTATAGGACGAGAGGAGGCTAGGACGACGGGAGCCTTGAGATGACGTTTTGCCGATCCTGTTGAGGTGGCTGTAGCGACGTGCCTTAGAAATGGGAGGCCATCCTTTGGGACGTGATGTCGTAGGCGTCGAAATGACCCGGAGCGTCGTGCCATACCGTCCTTCCTTCCCTGTTACGCTATGTTGGGGGTCGAGGCTGGGTCGAGGCCGATCGGATAAGTCCGAATCCCTGGAATCGTGGCGTACGGACTTTGTCGTACCTTCCCTCGAGGGTAACTAATGATGTACAGTGTGAGGTAAGGTGGGTACAGTGACGTTTTTCACCTCCCATCACGGGATGGGCGGTTAAACAGTGAGGACTGACACTGGTATTGTTCCCACGTCGACCATACGTGCAGCCATGCCGGTAGGTGGTAGTAGGTAATTGCATTAAATGCTAAGGCTTTTGTCCGGAGGTAGGTAAAGAGAGGGGGTCGAGCACCTCGACCCGGGCTCACGCGAGTCGGAGTTCAGTCGAGGTGCCTTGTCGTGTGGAACGCGGTCGAGGCATCCCGTCGAGGGGGCCTCGTACGAGTCGGAAACGGGACGCGGTCGAGGCATCCCGTCGAGGGGGCCTCGTACAAGTCGGACATGGGACGCGGTCGAGGCATCCCGTCGAGCCGGTCTCGTACGGGGCGGACCTGTCGTGCATTTTGAAATGGGTGGTGCTTTGTCGTGGCTTAGTCGTTTTAGTTTTTATTATCGTCGAATGTGGGTACCCCTATGGTATTGGTACCGACAGATTCGTTCAAGGCTCTGAAGAAACAAACAATAGAGTCGAGCAGGAAGCTTCTGGACCTACCAGGCTCTGAAGAAACAATGATTCGAGGAACAGCGGATTGGCATATTCGAGCCGTAGCACATGGCTTCATAAAATGTGTATGATTTTTCCCGATCTAAAATCTATGCATAATGCAATTGAAAATAACGAGTATGGGTCTACAACTCCACAAAACAAGATGCAGAAATGATGCAGGAAGCCGGCCATATCGTGAAGTGAGAGGTCCAGGTGGTGACATCCTCCGGCGCTCACTGTCACCAATGAGGCATCGGCGGCAGCTAACGTTTCCCTTGGTCAAATTCAGGTAACTGGTGGAATCTGTGATTAAAGTGAACATAGTACAGACTTAGCAAATGAATTTACTGACGGAAGCAGGGTCACAGAGACAACCTATAGTAGGTCAACTACTAGTGCGCAGTCACCCAAAAATAATTGTTGGGAAAGTAGGTAGCATCTATAAATCAGAGCATTTATAACGGAATAATGTCATGAACATAACATAATGAATAAGCAGTTATAATCTATAATCAGAAATGAGATCACACAAGATAATTGGTTTTACATAACAAAAACTGATTAGGAACCACGGTAATCAAGACTCTGCTACTAGCTTACATCTTGCTACCAACTTGCATTAGATGAACAAAAATACAAAGCAAACCAGATGTCATGTGAAAAGCTGCGTGGATACAAGCAGGGTGTGTGTTTTCTAATGCTCCTGAACTAACATTTTTACTGGAACTTGGAAGCATAAATTGTTGCACTAACATTTTTACTGGAAGTATATATTGTGACACACGGTCCATGATTAAATCCACAGATCAGGGCCTGTGAAAGAGATTTAAAAGGTTACCATGTGGGAACAGCACATAGATCCTTTGAAAAGTGATGTATTTAACTGTCTATATCAATGAAACAAGAGGTTTATGTACCAATGAACGGCCAGAACATCCTCTCTACCGGTGATGCAAAAGGCCACAGACAATGTAAGTCACCCCCTCAACACCCCCCCCCCCCAAACACACAGTCACACACACACACATTTTTTTTCTCTCCAAAGAGTTCATCAAGATGCAACAAAGCAACATCATTTAGGACTATGATATGCGCATGTAACCATACACTTGATGCAGATTCAAACTAAACAAAGTCAAGCAAAAGCAACATTATCAACCAACAAGCATGGACTATATGTGATCACAGATGAACCTAGAAATATTTTCAGCATCAGCACAGCTAATGTTTCCCTTGGTCAAATTCAGGTAACTGGTGGAATCTGTGATTAGAGTGAACATAGTACAGACCTAGCAAGTGAATTTACTGATCAAAGCAGGGTCACTGAAACAACCTATAGTAGTAGGTCAACTACAAGTGCGCAGTCATCCAAAAAGACTTGTTGGGAAAATAGGTAGCATCTATAGATCAGACCATTTATAATGGAGCAATGTCCTGAACATAGCAGAATAAATAAGAGCAGTTCTAATCTATATCAGGTTGCACAAGATAATGGGTTTTGCATAACAAAAACTGACTAAGGAACCAAGGATCAACAGCACTTACACCTTAATACCAACTTGATCAATCATCCTGCTCGACCTTCACACTCTGAAGCTTCGAATCCAGCTCGTCCTCATTGTCCTCAGCATCCTCTTCCTCTTCCTCATCATCAGGCTCCCCGTCAGGTTCATTCTCATCTAGTGAGCCCAGAACATCCAGGGATTTCTTACCAGCCTTCAGAATTTCCTTCACCTCATCAATCCCTTCATCGGAGATGAAATTTCCATTGATGTTCAGTTGCACAAAAGCTGGTTTATTTGCGACTGCCCGCGCAAAGCACCGAGCTCCAACCCTCTGCAGCATGTTCGTGCTCACATCAAGTTCCTTGAGATCTGCGTGGCCATCTTCCAATGATTTTGCAATAATCACAGCACCGTCATCCTTCAGTTCATTTTCAGCCAAGGTCAGCTTCTTCAGTGACTGCATTGCCGTTAGGCATTCTGCCAAAACTGGGGCTGCTCTGGCATTGATTTCATTTCCTGCCATTTCAAGGACCTCCAACTGTGGTGCTGACTGTTTGAGGGCATTGGCAATTGCTTTTGTACCCTCGTTCTCAAGATTGAGATCACTGAGATAAAGCTCGACAAGATCAGGAAGCTTTGGAAGGGTTTCGCTGAGAGCTAACCCCGCATCAACACCAAACAAGTTGTCCCTGAGATCAAGTTTCTTCAGACGAGTGCATGTCCCTAATGCCTCAGACAATGCGACTCCACCATCAGATCCGATCCTTGTTGCTGAGCACCTGAAACTCTCTACATTTGGGGAACGCTTAACCATCTCAGCGATATACATAGCACCTTCATCTCCAGTCATATTGTTGTGGAAGTGAAGAACCTTGAGCTTGTCAGTTGCAGGAATAAGCTCAGATAGAGCTTTTGCAGCTTCCTCTGATATGCCATCATTCATCACATAGAGTTCTTCCAGGGATTCCTGTGATTTCAGGAGCTCACTGAATGCCCTGACACCCTTCTCACCCAAAGCATTGTCAGATATATTCAGATATCTCAGGACAGAACCCTCTAGTGCTTTGGAGAATATGCGCATCACATCAAGTGCTTCATCCTCAGGCCTTCCTGCCACAAAATCTGAGATATCAACCTCTGTGAGCTGATTCTTAACTGCCTCAAGAATTGGCCCTGCAACATTAGCAGCACCAATACCAAAGCTCCTGTTGCTAAAGCAAATTCTTTTATACGAATTTCCTGGTTTGGTGAGTGGACTCAGCAGTTCCTTTGCTTCATCTGCCTCAATAAAAGCACGCTTGCCGCCAGATATATCCAGTACAGTATCAGCAGGCACAAGAGGTGCATCAGCAGGCACAGGAGGTGTATCAGCTACAGGTGCCTCCAGTTCTGCAGTAGTCCTTGGGCCTTTTTTCAGAACTTCCAACATCATCTTGCTCGTTTCCTTTGCATATAGCTGCACAGCAGAACTCCCATCACCGTCTGGCTCCCTTTTGAAATGCTCATCAGCCGAGGCAAAGCAAAGTTCTTCAATCCTTTTGGCATTCTCATGAGCCTCTTGCTTGCCCAAAAGGCCATACTTGCGAGAGAAAATCGTCTCTGTGGACAGATTCTTTGTCATCCTCTCAACAAGCATGAGCCGTGTGCTTTCACTTGGCGGCCACAACTTTATAGAGAATGTCCTGGGTTGGAAATCTTGAGTTGAATCCATGTGACAAGCTTGGACTTAACACAGCAACCTGTAATGGTATAACATGATTTACTAGCCTTGCTTTGATAACATAAGATATCGCAGTAGCAAAAAAGACAATAATAAACCAACAATATGAACCAATTAAACTGAAGCAAACAGACTAGCAGGGGTGGATGCAGTTAAGGACATAGGTGTGGTGACGATAATTTTTGAAAAAAAAAAACCGAAGTTAGCAGACAGAATACAGTATACACTTCTAATTTGATCAGATCCGGAGACAAATAGCTCAAGTTAGGGTTTGGGTGCTCAGCTTCGCACAGCAGGAACGGAAGAGAAGGGTGGGCGTACCTGGCGGAGCTTGTCGGCAGCGCAGAGCCCGAAGAAGACCTGGCGAACAGACCGACGGGTACCTGGGCGGAGATATCGCAGTATAAGATAGCAGATAGAATACATGTATAAGATATCGCAGTAGCAAAAAAAAAAACCGAAGTTAGCAGATAGAATACATGTATACACTTCTATTTGATTAGATCCGGAGACAAATGGCTCAAGTTAGGGTTTGGGTGCTCCAACTTCGCCCAGCAGGAACGGAAGAGAAAGGGTGGGCGTACCTGGCGGAGCTTGTCGGCGGCGAACGGACGGAGAAGACCTGGCGAGGGACCGATGGAGACCTGGGCACCTGGACAGCGGCAGCGGCCGCCCAGTCGCCGTCGCCACGAGATGGAGGGAGAGAGCGTACACAGGGCGAGTGCAGTCTGGAATTAGAACCCGCGCGAGACCACCCCTGTGGCTGTGGCCGCCGCCGCTGTGGGGTGTAGTATAGGTTTAAGTTTGGGGCATGTACGTGGGCTAGTTGGGCCGGACACTCGGGGCCATACGGGATGGGTTGCAGCTCAATTGCTCTCACCGGGCTTTTTTTTATTTTGATTAACCATACCTGTATTACTGGATAAGAGACACGTACAAATACAGATATGGTTGGGGATACAAGGACAGCTGTCGCAGCCATCTTGCACAAAGGTCCCTAAAGGAAATAGAAAATACATTGAAGACCCTAGACCATGTGCTTCCCCAAATCGCCAGAAGCCTCCTCCACTCGCCGCCGTCAAGCCAACGGCCGCCGCCGTCGTCAGAGAAGACGACCTGGCCACCTCAGATCCGGAGGAGCCCCATCGCACACGGGCTTTGAAGAGCCGCAGTAGCCACCCGACGCGAAGACCGAGATTGAAACACCATGGAAAACATCTGTTGGGGATACGCCCCGAGCCCCTCGGATCTTGGAACGAAGCTCGCCAACGACTCGTGCCGCCGGGAACTCGAGCTCGATCTGCACTCCATCTTGCCGCAACGCCCACAGCCACGATGTACTGTTGATGAAGCGCGCCGCTAGATCCACCACCCAAACAAGACGATGGAAAAGTAGAGCACGCGGACTCCTAGACAGAGGACTCACCAGATCCCCTGTTCCCCGGTCCCGCCTTGGACGTCGGAGAAGAACGCCAAAGGGGCGTGGAAGGAACCAGGACAGCTTAGGAAAGATAAAAGGGTTCATTCTACCTCACCTCGCTAACATAAATTTTCTTTTCAAACTTTCAAAACCACGAATCATATTTCTGAACTGTTGACTATTTGGATTATATATAACTAGCGGGCCCCACGCGCGTTGTCGCGTGTACTGGGAAAAAAATCAAAAACCAGGGGGGAGGAGGGGGAACAAAAAGGGAAAAAAACTCAGAAAGGAAAAAAGTGATAACAGTAACTAAGGTGACGTGCTCCTCTTGATCTCTGTAGCTGTATATATACTACCACCGGGGGCGTGCTGCTGCGTCGGCTTAAAGAGGAGTTAAAAAAAGTGAGAAAGAAGAAGTGAACAGTATGTGTGGGACCCATGTGGACAGTGACTAGGCCCACATGAATAGTGAAGGGCCCGCATGAACGCCGGCTTAAAGAGGAGTTAAAAAAAGTTGAGAAAAGGATGAAGAAGTGAACAGTATGTGTGGGACCCCACATGAACAGTGACTAGCCCACATTAACAGTGGAGGCCCGCATGAACATCACCGCTACAGTGCCCAAGTGGCTGGGAGAACAGGGATTTATTCCTCGTTAAAGAGGGCCCTGTTCGCTTTAACTTATCGGTACTACTTTTCAGCCATAAAACAATGTTTTTTTCTCACAACAAATCAGCATTAGCATAAGCACCATCCGAAAACTCAGCCAGCCAAACAGGGCAGAGATCTATTATTATGAATCATACATTTTTCTGAACTGTTGACCATTTGGATTATATATAACTAGCGGGCCCCACGCGCGTCGCAACATGCACTTGGGGAAAAATCAGAAAGCAAAGAGGGGAAACAAAAAGGAGAAAACACTCAGAAAGGACAAAAGTGATACTGTGCTCCTCTTGAACTCTATAGCTGCGTATGTATATAGATAGATAAGATAAAAAGACCATTTGGACTATCTCCGTATCCTAGGTTCAGGTGGTTCTGAAGGCAATTTCATCACTTTTTATTTAATATAAAAATCCAGTTTATATATATTATAAGTTTTTTAAATCACGAAAATATCTCTAAGCTTCTAGAAAGTCCAGGAAAAATCCTGGAGATAAGTTGGGGACACGACAACCTTAAATCAAATATTTAGAGATCATGAAAATATCTCTTGAAGCTTCAAAAAATATATGTATAACTAGAAAATAAGAAAAATACCTAAAATAACTTGAAAATCCCCCAAAACATTATAATCGATGTTTATACGTGTTTCGAAAAAACTTTGCATGGCAAAAATATGAGATACAGCTAGCATGAATGCACATTGATGTCAGATGCATTTGTGCTAGCTGTGTCTTACGTTTTTGTTGTGAAACATTTTCAAAACGCGTTTACACAACAATTATAATGTTTTGAGAATTTAAAAAATCTAGATATTTTCTCATTTTTCTAGAGATAGATCTAATTTTTGGAAGCTTCTAGAGATACTATGACGATCTTTAAATATTATATTTGAATTTTTTGTGTCCTAATCCATCTCTAGGATTTTTATTGAAACTTTTCGAATCTTAGACATTTTTATGGTTTAAAAACTTTATCAGATATTTATCTGATTTTCAACTAGACAAAGGAAGAAACCGCCTTCAAAACCACTTCAAACCCATACAAAGGATATAATTTAAATAATTTTGAGAGTTTTGGAAGTGAGATGATTGGTTTTGAAATTCTAGGAGAAAAATCAAACCACGTTGATAGTTGGAGGAGATAAAAGTGACTTTTTCTAAGTCCTTTTATCCTCTCAATTATCCACGGAGCACAGCTTTATTTCTTAGTGTATAAAATCAGATTTTGATCTGCATGACTTTTAAACATTGTTCTTTTTAACCTGGGTGGTTTAGATGGGAGTTTTGTTTGATATGGCACCAAGTCTGGAAGGACTAAATCGGACTATGTATGGTTTGTGGTTATGCAGGTGTTGGTGATGCTTATGGTATTTTAGTTTCGGATGGCTAGTGTTGGGCATGCCTAAGTCTCTCTTAAAGTTAAAGATCAGTTTGTGGAGTGACTACCTAGAAAAATAGTACAACCAGATTTACATGGGTTATGAAATTGGCTTCTAAATTAGAGGAGTCTAGTGGAGTGATACAGGATGGATCCGGTGAGAGATTTCCCATATCAAGTACGACTCAGTGGTGGCCCCTAGATGTTTATGTAGGCTAGGTGGAGCTCTAGAGTGGTAGCACACACTAGATCAACCTTGCAAAGATTTTGTAGTAAAACTAAGGCATACCTTGGAAGTGTGACATATGAGTAATTAACCATGGCATACAAGAATTATGAGCTATGGGTAAAGACGTTTTGTATAATGTCTAAAATTGATATCACCATGCTCACGCCCGAGAGTGGCCTAGGTACGATATGTGTTCATTCCCCCACTCATTCGGTTAGTAAAAGTAAAATCTGCTCAGAAGATGGAGATGATGTGGTGTGTCTAAAAAAACTGCCAGGAGTGTTTAGCCTATGTGTTTCTAGGCAACCTTCCCATGAATTGTTGTATGATTTGCTGCTATTTGTGGTTAATCGCATACTATTTACATGTCACTTGTTCAATATATTGTATTTATTATTTATTTATGACATCACTGTACATATGGAAATTCATCTTAGCACACATACGATGTACGCTTGATTTTATTCTCAAGGACGGATGTGACAGTTTTTTTAGTCTGACGCATGAAGAGCTGTCCTCTCTTTCATCTATATTCCTTCCGTCTACTTCTCCCCAAACTGGAGTTCATGATAAACTGAAAATGCATCCACAAATTTATTTGCTAGCTTATTTAAACTGAATTCGGAAACAAAGTTCATGGACAAATTTATTTGCTAGCTTATTTGTTAACTTATTTATGCCCCCTCCGGAATGTAGAAAATGATTGTGTAAATCCTGCACAAATTCATGTGTTTCAAAGGGCCCTCACACTGATTTAGAAGGCACACAAGTTTTACTGTTAATACCACATGGCGTGCAGCCTTTTGTAGTTCAGAGCTGCTTGGCCGACAGGGCTTGCTATAGTATATCTGTGATACTACTCACCCAGAGCTGTCGTTTCAGGTTATTTATCTCTCTGTGTGTACGAATTTTTCACTCGTCCAGCCGCTGGTCGGTTCTCCAGCTTCGGAATAATGCGGTGTCACGTCTCACGGGGAGATAATAATTCACCATCAGCCCAAAGAGGTATGGCTAGACTTTTTTTTCTGAATACATCAATATTCCAAGCAATATGACAATAGTCATCGCGTCCTTTGAAGTAGATCAAACATGATTGCGGATTCGACAACACAATAAAGGTCACAAGCTATCTTTAGCGATGGTAAACACGAGCAAATCATTCGCTGAAAAGACAAGTTGAAAAGTACTATTAACTGATTTATTGCGTGAGAAAAATATTGTTCTTTCGCTGAAAAATTACGGCTGAAAAGACAAGCGAGCAGGGCCGCATATTCCAAAACCAACATTGAAACTGTCTCCACAAAGCAAGACTTCTACTGAAATCTTCTGCTCTCACCGGTACAGCTCTAACTCTAGGGCAAGAGGGGACAGATAAGAAGAAACGAAGGAAGACGAGCAACAACAGGTAGAGGGAAACCTTAAACTGGTAAATAAAGGAGTAGTAGGCTCCTGGAGGAGCTCACCATTGCCGATCTCTGACTTGCCGGTCTCTGTCCACGCCTCACCGGGCCTTCCGGAACTGGAAGCCAGGCATAAGAGGCATGGACAAATACAAACTGATGATGGATGAAGAGCAGTAGCAGCTCAGCTGGTCATTGTCCTCCAACCATCCATGAACTGCTTTGCTGCTTACGCAACTCTCAGGAACCATGCAGACACTCCTGCCATGCTTCCTCCATGATCTGCAGGGGGCAGAGGATTGCAGTAGAGGGGAGGAGAGGAATGCTTTTACCTGCCTGCAGGCTGCAGCCGGCAGGTGTTGAGGCTCTTCTGAGAACCAAGAAGAACTTGCACGGTGGCATTTTAAAGAGGCTGCTGGTGGTGTGCTTTAATGGGGGAAAAAAACAACGAAGAAAGCTTACTGTGGGCCTGTTTAGATGGTAAAAATTTTTGGGTAAATTTCTGTAGCACTTTTCGTTGTTATTTGGCAAAAATTATCTAATTATAGACTAACTAGACTCAAAAGATTCGTTTCGACATTTACAGACAAACTGTACAATTAGTTATTTTTTTACCTACATTTAATACTCCATACATACGTCCAAAGATTCGATGTGACGGGTACTATGCAAACTTTTTTTGGCCTCTTTGGCCAACTAAACAGACCCTGTATGGGGCGCGTGGCAGTGTTTAGAAATCCCTATCCATGCTATTCTTGTCTCACCAGACATCAATTCTGCAGCTATTCCTTCTGCTGACAATTCTCCATTCCTATCCTTGTTTGGGGGCTGTCCAAGAGTAATTTGTACCGAAGGTAAATGTACTACGTCCAGCGACCCACCCAAGGCATTCATGCTGCTAAAAGCTAAGACAACCTCTATACTAATCTCATTAATCTTTTTTACAAGTAATAATTTGGTGTCAGCTTTTGACCATTTGCCATGCTTGCTGCCAAAATTTGGAAGCCAAATGTCCTTTCTTGCTACCCAATTGCTTAGCAATTAAGTTTCTACCAATCAACCTAAGGCCAAAACCCCGACTAACCAATCTTTACCAACAAACTGAGGTTACTCAGATTTTACCAAAGAGACCAAACCTACAGATCCACGGTGCAGAAAATAAAGGTACCTTTTACAAAAAGTTGAAGAGGCAATCTTCTCTTTTGAGATGCAGTTTTTGGAACAGGGAGATTGAGGAGTGTGGCCTTCCTGTTTTGCCACTACTTCGTGCTTATCAACCTCTGCATCTCTCAATTCTTCAGTGCAAGTGAAAAAAATAACTTCCATGAATCTAGTTGAATTAGTTCTTCATGATATTGTCACAGGGCCTGTTTTTCAGTCTGCAACAGATAATGATTCAAAGTTAAGAGGGAATACACCAGGCATTTTTGGTGGAAACTGCACCACAATAAAGGAGAGAATCAATACGACCAAAGAATGGCATTCCACAAAAGTCGGATTTAATGGTTGAAGGCCCAGCGCAGTGGACCCCTCCAATGGAATTTCTGAATACCTTTTTCCTCCTTCAGACGGGTGGAAGTGGAATGGTGGAGGAGCCATGGAGGTGGTGAGTGAGCCTGCCTGTTGCAAGTGCACCTAATCATCGCCATCATGGACACTAGCCAGAGAAGCACCAATAACAGGTCCTTTTCGACCTGACGTCTCCCATGACCAAGCATCAACATGCAGAGGCATCAAGAATTTTCGAATTGATGGCCTCCACTTCTGAATGTGTGTCCTGAATGATTCTTGTCTTTAGCATCCAAAACAGCAACAAAAAAGAAAACAAAAGGCTTCCTAGAATAGAAACCCTAATAGCTTATTTTGCTCTCCCTACCGAGTACCGGCCCAAAGATCACTCAAGTTGGAAAATAGCCTCTTTGTCAGCTCCACAAGCATCAGTATTTTCCAATTTGTTCATCTCGTGATGGACCAAGCCAATTTTCTTTTGATACATGATTGCCCTGATTTTCTGTTAACAAAGCAACTCAATGATCCATGAAGCAATTGCGAGCTTCCATTCCCATTCAAAAAAATTATGTTGCTATCAGTCTTCAGACTAATATAAAGTAAACAACACTCAAAAAGGGTACATGATTGCCCCACCAGAAATAAATGGTTTGTTCTTTCTAGCATGTGCAGACCACGATTGAGCAGTACAGATGTCACTCACCTGACACATTAGTGGCTTTTAGTCACGAAAAGAAATTGTACCTTTCATCCTCAACAGTAACCAGTGGTCGGGCTAACGATTACATATAGTTGGTATACAGAGGACGTGATTAGTGTAAGGAGATACTCCCTCTGTTAAAAAAAAAGAGAGTCATTCTCGCTTCTAAAAAAGTCAGCAACTTTTAATTTGAACAAAATATATTTAACAAAATATTAATATTTATGATATATAATTAATATTATTAGATAGATCGTTGAATATGCTTTTATAATGAACTTATTTGGAGATGTAAATGTTGCACGTATTTTCTACGAACCTAATCAAAGTTGAGAAAGTTTGATAGCACGATTCCCATAACGACTCTATTTTTTAGACGGAGTAATACTATGTACAAGAGCTTGGTGAGGCATAATAAAGTGATATAACACACAAATTTGGGGGCAACCCCAAATCACATGTGTTTACTTTTTACTCAGACTAACTTTGGCAGAAGATAGTTCAACAATTGACAAGAAAAAGATTATTGGTGTGGCAGAATCACCTAATCTAATGCTCTCCCAAGGTACTTGTCTTCCACTAGACATTAAGTACCCGAGAGAACACTAAACTCTGTGATTTTGTCGAGCACACGAACTCGAAAATCCACATTTTTACATCAGGATCATAAATGAGAGAGTAAAGCTTACAACATCCTTACCATTTCTTACATCACTTTTAGTACAATATCAGAGTAATTCATTATTTGGTTATGACAGCGGGATATAAAATGTTATCAGAGCTTCAGCAGAATGAAAATCATTAATGCCAAGTTAAACATTATCAAGAAGAACCTTTATATGCATGAAATAATAACATGTTACGAGTCTTTCTTTAAAAGAAATATTATTGGTGGAAATTTTATATAAACTCTATGATCGCACGTAAAAGAAATCCTCGTTGAACCCACTAGGAGGTTTCCACACACAATTATCAGCTCCAACAACGCCTGTCACCTGCAACAGGGGGAATAAAACCCTGAGTACTCAATTGTACTCAGCAAGACTTACCCGACAGGAGAAAGTAAAAGACTCTAAGGTTATGCAAGGCTATTTGGCTTATGGGTTCATTGCAACTGTGGAAAGCATTACTAAATGTGCATCCTTATAATCAACTTTTATTAGCAGTCATATTTACTTCCTTAACTAATCATTCTATGTAAACATATATACTACTTTCAAGCAGGTGGTAAGCAATCAGCACCATTTTACCATTCTTCAATGTTCCAGTTAATATTACGGTGTTAGACAGTAGCCAAGTCGTACCGTCACGTAGAAACGGCGATTTCCGAATCAATGTGCCCAGTTAGATACCCTGAAAAATACATGCCTCGCTTGTGCCCCAGGCATAAGTGAGACCAACTCGTTCTACTCCTGTCATGGGTAGCCCTAGGCGTTCGGTCTGACCGAACCGATCGGTCTCGGTCTTCGGTCATTTTAAAAGTTCGGTCATCTAAAAACGAAGACCGATCGGTTAGTTTCAAAACTCAGGACCGAGCAAGTTCGGTCTCGGTTAGTTCGATTCGGTCTCGGTCATGACCGAACTAACCGAACTTCACAAAACAACTACTAAATATTGTAATTTGTAGCAAATTTTACTAATTTTTTTCTATTTCAAGGCAAAAATACAATACAAAATATAGATTAAACATAGTGATAAGAGTGATGGTTGATATAAACCCACTAGAATAAATATTATATCACTAATAATAGTCTAAATTACATATTATGTCAACAAAATTTAAATATTCTGTTAATTCGGTTAGTTCGGTTGCCCGAGGGTAATGACCGAATTAAGTCCGGTTAGTTTGGTTACTTCAAACTGGAGACCGAACTTGTGGCCGAAATTTTCGGTCTCGGTCACTTCGGTCTCGGTCTCGGTTAGTTCGGTTCGGTCTTCGGTCTTCGGTTAATTATGCCCAGGGCTAGTCATGGGGTCCAGGTTTCCGTCCAAACTGGGACTCCAAGCCCCTAACACTGCAGCCCCGACCTCAATGTGATGCTTAGACCTCCTACCCAATAATCCACCATAATAGTCGGTCCGGAAAGAGTCGGAACCCATGACAAGATAATAACAAGTCTTCCTGCTCCCATAAAAAGAATGTGCTCGGGATAATAAGTTTGTGACCTAACTAGTGTCCAATGCAACGGACGGTCCTTAATTGACATAGGCGGGACAATTACAACTAGAACCCCGCTCTGTTGCCCAACCAAGTCCAAGTCCATCCAAGCCTAGTCCCGCCTGGTCTCCAATTATTATTCATATATGTTCTATGTGATAGTAACATGATAATAGTAATAATAATAGATTTTCTATCTCCCGCGAGTGACAAGTAATCATTCGACTTTTACCGGGATCTTATAGCATAGCACGCTACATGATCCTGTCATACTAAAAAGACTCATAGGATATATATATATATATATATATATATATATATATATATATATATATATATATATATATATATATATATATATGCAAGTGGGTTTCATTCAACTCCTTTAAACTTAATGTACAAGCATAAAATAAAGTACAGATTAACATTCATCACAATGACACAATCATCAAGGCACCATCTTTTTTTGCTACCTCTGGATGACTCCACGATCCATCATCGCTCCTATTATGACATTCGTAAATGTAATGTAGAGACGTAAATAGACCACGATAATTGCAACTAGAAGAACACGATATTTTTCACAAGCTCACGGGCTAACTCTAACGTACTAGACTACGTACCCAAGTTGTTGAATAAGACATTTTTACCCAACAAGTATTTTAGTCATACGAACCAAAAGTGTTGCTTTATTCATTTTATCGATTTAATATTTACACAGTAACTAGGGCTCATTACTAATTAAGCAAACTAATTATTCAGCAGCTACAACAATTGCAGTGAGCATGCAATAACATTATGAAGCTGCCATAAAGTTTTCAAAGCTAGTACTTTTACCATTTTGCCATGAAAATTCCTACAAGTTTATATTCTAGTAATATTAAACATCTTGGTTTAATTATAGTATTCCTAAAAATATTGCAACCCTATATTAACAAGATATACTATCTGATAGACCATAATTTTAGGATCCTCACCAAGTTTGTTTCATAATTTTTGGATTTCTACCCAATTTTATATCAAATGTACATGTTTAGCTTAGAAACTATTTTAGAAAAGCATTTAAAAATTGAAAAGGCCAGCGGCGGTCATTCCGGCCCAGCAAGCCCTCCTGTGGCCCGCGCGAGAGCGGCAGCGCGCACGACGCAATGGCCCAGGGTGGCCCACACGAGGCACGACCACATGCGGCCATTCGGCCCAGCACGGGGCGCGGACGCGCGCATAGCAGGCCGGCCCAACTGGCCCGCCCGATTGCGGTTGCGCATTTTTACAGAAAAGACCCCTGATTACGCTAAATGAACCCGCAGTACAACGTGCACTATTCATCTGAGTCGTGAAGTTTGCATTGGGTACCTGTAAAAATTTCTATTCACATTTCTCACCCTTTTCCTTTCTCTGCTCGCAGAGGCAGAGCAGAGGACGCGGCGGGGACCGATCGGTCTTCGTCGATTCGGCTTGGTAGGCGGCCGGCGTCGGTGAAGGCGATGCACAGAGGTAGCGGGGTGCCTGACGCACCCACGGGCGTCGATGGCATGGCCTGGGGTGGCCCATGGCACCCTGGTTACGCTCGCACGCTGGCAGCTGCTGGACGGCGGCGACACGGCTCGGCAGATCCGTCGGGGGCACGCAAGGGCAGCAGACAACCACTGCGCGAGGCGAGGAGGGAGCTAGGGTGGTGGGCTGGGGGCGAAGGACGCGCGGAGGAGCAGGAACACTCGACGCAGAGAGCTCAGCTGGCGGCCAGCAACTATGGCGCCCGGAGACAGCGGCGCTGCAGGGCGTGGCGGCCGACGAGGAGCCAGGGGATGAGGGTGGGAGGTGGGAGGGGCGGCGTGGGCAGGGGAAGGCGGTAGCCGTGGCGGCTCGGCCAGGCGGAGTCAGTGGTGGCCCGGCCATGCGTGCAGCGCCCGCAGTGGCGACTGCACGGTGGCAGCGGCACCACAGTGGCTACGGCAAGCGGCCCCAGCCTTGGCGACTAGCGAGCAGGTGCAAGGCAGAGCAGGTTGGAGGCGGCTGCTGCGGTGGCGGCGCTGGGTAGCTCGAGGGTGGCCTAGCAGGATGGAACACGGGACGACTGAGCTCGGAGCCGACATCCAAAGTAGACGGAAACTGAGGGAGCGAAAGGAGGGAGTGAGGGAGCAAAGCAGAGGGGGCGTGAGGACGAGCTAAGCCTCGGCCTCCACTTGAGTGCGACCGCAGGGGGCAGGGTGGCAAGGGCAGCAGTGCGATGCAGCTCTGAGAGACATGACCAGGCGCGGCCCCACATTGGCAGCGTGCACGCAACAGTGACTGTGGACACCGATCGAGCACGAGCAAAAGTTGACGAGCACGAAATTTAAAGCGAGCCGAAGGGTACTGATCAACATGACTGGCTGCCAACCCATTCCTTTGTCTTAACGTCGACGCTACCAGCTGCCTGGCGAAGCAAACGCCAAGACCCAAGGGCAATTGGAAAGGTAAATATATGGACGCCAACATGAGGCCGTCGCTGGAGCACTGGTTCACAAACAGAGCATCAACGTCAAGATTCTAGCGAAGTTTGGGCAATTTTTATGGAGACCACGCGACACCCAAAATGACTATAACATACACCATGCTCAAGTGCTCACTTTGATGCAACCAACTATGCAAGAACATGAATTTAGTGTTTAGGCATTTTTGTTGAAATTCACATTCCAAAATAGCATCGCCTATTATCATTTTAAAAGAATTCAAGGTTTCAATTAGAACTAACGTTCCTTAGCACTTTCACCAAGTCTTAAAAGGTCTAAACCTTGCCGATTTCAACTAACTATCATAGCATGACATGGTCCACACTTCGTACTAACTTATAGAAACAATATTTGTAGGCATTGTTCAAGATTTTGCACAATTTCATTCTCCAAAAAATGGTACTTTCAATTATAAACTATATTGTGCTTTTGGTTATCGGAGTTGTTTTTTCATGGCAAACCATTAAACAATTTACTCTATTTTTCATATTAGAATTTCACAAACATGTTTACCCATTAATTAACCCACCATATACATTTGACTCTTCTTCTCCCAAAAAGATGAGACATACAATTTGATTATCATGTCACGTGAGTTTGAAAATTTTTTAAAACCTGAAACCTTGTTTAGTTAATTTCTTTTAGGCCCTACCCAATGCTAAGCAAGGTCGTAACACCAGGGGTGTTACAATTGGTAGTTTGGGGCAACCCAGCTGTTCTTTGCACAGAAAATGTCCTTATCATATTTGAGTGCCATAATGTTACTCCACAGTGCCTATATTTAATCCCCTTGAATTAACTCTAGACCCAACCCTATATTTATTCCCCTTGAGTTAGTTCTGGACCCAATTGATCACTGACACTAGCGATATCCAACAGGCAAACAATCTGAACATATTTATCTGAAAAAAAAAGAACAAAGACCCGAGAATCAGTGTTGTTTCAGATTTTAAATCTCACTTAATCTTAGAGTTACTTTTTTGTGTACTTTTTACTGAAACACAACAATACAACTGTGTGCCATTAGAATAAAGAAGATGAACGCTTGCCCATGCAAACCCATGTGGAACACACTGCCACACAGCACACCCCAATACAGACACACCACCAAATAGAACACTAAAACACATCCAGCAAGGCCCGGTTCATGAGCTGATTCCTCATAGCATTCCATGTGTCTGTGCACTCCCCTCGAATTGGGGAGAGTGGAGGAGAGGCAGTCTTCAGTCGGTGGTGGTTCTACCCTCTGTAGACACATCCAGCAAGGCCCAGGTTCATGAGCTGATTCCTCGTGGCATTCCATGTGTCTGTGCACTCCTCTCGAATTGGGGAGAGTGGAGGAGAGGCAGTCTTCAGCCGGTGGTGGTTCTACCCTCTGTACACACCGGAAGGGTCAGCGTTCTGGGCGATCCACGGGTGCTCAAGAACCTTGTGGAGAGACAGCCGCTGCGCCGAGTTCTTGACCAGCATCTGTGTACAAAAATTGATGAGGTTCAGGGATATGACTATCTGAATCTGAATAACCATTTTCTTTATGAGACAACGGAAAAACTGAAGACTTCTTACCTGAGAAATTAAATCCTTCGCGGCAGGTGAAACAAATGGTTTCAGTGGGAACTTCAAGTCGACTGTCACTATCCTGTATCCAAGTAAAAACGACGACAGATTCAGAAACAACAGTTGCTCTCTGAGTTTCATGACCATGAGGATAGATATTCACTATGCTATACATATATACTATTGATAGATAGAAAGAATTCATGGATCGAAAACATGTGAAGCTGTGCTGATCAATATAGTACTTCCTCTTTGCTACACTAGCTGCAACTTCAAAAGTTTCCTCACCAATTATCAGAGCACAGCTCAAAAATTGCAAGAAATAATCTAGAACTCATATGGGCAAGTTAGGGACAAACGACAGATTCAGAAACAACAGTTGCTCTCGAGTTTCACGGCCACGAGGATAGATATTCACTATGGCACTATGATATACATATATACTAATGATAGACAGAAAGAATTCATGGATCTAAAACATGTGGAGCTATTGTGATCAATATGCTTCCCTCTTTGCTACACTAGCACTATATGCAAGTTCAAAAGTTATCTCACCAATTATCAGAGCATAGCTCAAAAGTCGCAAGAAATAATCTAGAACTCACATGGGCAAGTTAGGGACAAAATCGCTGCATACTAAGATCCCATAGTTGCTTTTAGAAACAGCAGTTGTTTTCAAAGCCGCAAACAAGCAAGTCAAAGACTCGAGTTTCACAACCACAAGGATAGATATTCACTATGCTATTACGTATATACTAATGATAGGTAGAAAAAATCATAGATCTCAAAAAACATGTGGAGCTATGGTGATCAATATAGTGCATTCTCTTTGCTACACTAGCACTATATGCAAGTTCTAAAGTCTCCTCACAATTATCAGAGCATAGCTCAAAATCACAAGAAATAATCTAGAACTCACATGGGCAAATTAGGGACAAAATTGCCACATACTAAGATCCCAGAGTTGTGGAGTTACCTTCTGTATGTTTCTGAGTGCTCCTTAGCTTCGAAAGGTGGGACCCCGTAAAGGAATTCATAGCACAGAATACCCAAGCTCCATATGTCTACATGGTAATCATGTTCTGTCTTCTCCACTGGACAAATCACAACAGGATTTAGAGCCAAGGAAAGCAGATAGGCCAATAGAGGACTGGAACAGCTGTGGGAATTTTCAAGAACTAGTTGATAACTAGAGGAAAATGGTTAGCAAAGTACCCATTTCAGGTGGCAGGTAATCCAGAGTTCCGCACATAGTCCGTCTTCTGTTGAAGGTGTGCACGGACCAGCCAAAGTCGGCGATTTTGATCTCGCCCTGTTCCAAGGAAACATACAACAATGTAAGTAAGCATAGAGTTCCAGTCTTCCAGATCAGGGATACCAGAAAAACACAATGCAAGTACCTGGGCTCCAACCAAAAGATTTTCTGGTTTAATGTCCCGGTGGATGACATGCTTCCCATGAAGGTAGATCAGAGCTCTAGCCAATGATGCAATATACTAAAAATAAAAGGAAACTCCATTACTACTTTGGTGAAAAATGAGCTGCAGATAAATTCACCAAGTACATGTATAGAGCATCAACTCACAGTTGCTGAACGTCTCTCAGAAAAATGTTTGCACCTTGTCAGTTCCTTGTACAGTTCACCCTTGGCAGCATATTCCAGGATTAGGTAAACCCGGCTCTGAGAATTCCACATGACAGAGAAATGATGACGTCTCTTGCCATATAAATGAAGCAATGGTAACTCTATATTAGAAATGTGGATATGTTTTTACCTGATCATAGAAGTACCCATACAGGCGAAGAATATTAGGATGGCGAAGATGACTCTGAATCTCCACTTCACGTCGCAGCTGATGCTCGACCTGTGATTGCTTGAGTTGGCTCTTGAAAAGCACTTTCAGAGCCACAATTTGACTGCTCTGTTTCCACAAAAAGACGTACTGTAAGCCGTAGCTGCTCACTAGGATGATTAACTAAAGCATAAACAGAAAACACTCTGTAAGATGTTTTCAGCGTTGTCATTTAACATGTTTAGTAGTATATTTGCTGACTATAGCATTAGTTACAGTAGTATAGTTGCTGACTGTACAATAATATAAAAAAGTTCAGTTAGTAGATACGAAACAGGGTACAATACTGAATTAGTCAAATCCCAGCAATCTCGGTGCAGTAACCATTCAGCTAAGCTAGAGACTAAAAATAATCAGTGCAATATTTCCTGACAATTAACATTAGTTACAGTAGTATATTTGCTGAGTATACCATAATATAAAAAGTTAATTTAGTAAGTACAGACATTGTACAATACTGAAGTAGTCTATTCCCAGCAATCACAGTACAGTAAATCATTCAGTGAAGTTATAGACTAAAAATAAGCAGTCCAACTAACCAAAAGAAAGCTTAAACATGTTATTTACCCTCTTTTCTCAGGCCAGATAAACAATGCCAAACTTGCGCTGCTCACTAGGATGATTAACTAAAGCAGAAACGGAAAAACACTCTATAAGGCATTTCCAGCGTTGTCATTCAACATGTTTATTGTTAGTTACAGTAGTATATTTTCTGGCTATAGCATTAGTTATAGTAGTATTGTTGCTGACTGTATAAAAAAAAGGCAGACCCAGTGCCAGAGCCTCCCACACGAGTGGGGTCTGGGGAAGGGAATAACCGAAGCAAAGTCTTACCCCCGCAGAAATTCTGCAGAGAGACGGCTTCGAACCCAGGACCTGGTGACTCGTCGAGCTAACACTCACCAACTGCACCAGGCCTGCCCTTCATTGTTGCTGACTGTATAATAATATAAAAAAAAATCAGCTAGTAGATACGAAATAGGGTACAATACTGAATTAGTCAAATCACAGCAATCTCGGTACAGTACCCATTCAGCTAAGCTAGAGACTAAAAATAACCAGTGCAATATTTCCTGACAATTAGCATTAGTTACAGTAGTATATTTGCTGACATTGTACAATACTGAAGTAGTCAACTCCAAGCAGTCACGGTTCAGTACATCATTCAGTAAAGTTAGAGACTCACAATAATCAGTGCAAGTAAGCTTAAACATGTTATTTACCCTCTTTTCTCTGGCCTGATAAACATGGCCAAACTTGCCCCTCCCAAGAGGTTTTCCAACCTCGAAATCAGACAGCACCCACCGCTTCTCCTCGTTTGCGTGGGCTGAAGCCTGCAAAGTGAAAACAAAATGCATCATTATATTTCCATTACACTGCAGCCAGCTACCAAGCTTGCAAGCACTACCACAGTACCCTGAAGTCGCAAACCATCATTAGAGGCTTAATCAGCCATGAATCCTCGTTTACTAACCCTCTAAGCTCAGGGAAACCACTCAAATGGAGCGAAGTTCAGGGATAACCAGATCACGAACAGAATCGAGAGTTAAAATCCTAAGGGACGCCCATGCTTTTGCACACATAGAGGTCAAACAAACCTAATCATCTATTCTGCAAAAAGGATACTGAGAAAATGGACAGCGGCCAGGGTACCAAGCTCGGCAGCTCGCAAGCACTACCACAGTACCGTGAAGCTGGAAACCATCATTAGAAGCTTAATCAGTCATGAACCCGTTTACTAAGCCTCTAAACACAGGAAAAATCACTCAAATGGAGTGAAGTTCATGGATAACCAGACCAGGAACAAAATGAAGAGCTAAATCCTAAGCGAAGGATCTGGTAAACCATATTATACTTCACTGGCGCAAGGTGTACCCAGCCAACAAATAGAGGTCAAACCTTAATCATCACTCCGCAAAAGGATATTGAGAAAATGGACTGTGCGCAGCTAGTAAAGCAACGATATATTAATGTCACACGCAGGAAAATTAGAAACGTCTGTTTGACCCTGTCGCCGTGTCGCGTCCACGAGCTACAGCAACCACAAAAGGTGGGGGTGGGGGGTGGGGCGGGCAAAAGAGACGGAGGAAAATCCCCCAGATTCGACGGTAAACCGGCACCAATTTGACTACGGAGACGACTATAATCAAGCACACCAATCGCTCGCCGAAGCCCATGAATCAACCGCTACGCACGGAGCCCCCCAAAATCATCCGCGGGCGGATCCGACCAGGGGGGAGGGGAGAGGGGAGAGGGAGCAGCAGTATACCCTGTCCTCGCTGCCGCGCGACTCAGTGGCGATCGCCATGTCTGGAGCCTGGAGGAGCGGCGCGGAGGGGGAGGAAGCGTGGGTAGGGATGGGTAGGGACGGGGAACGGGGAGCGGCGAGGCGAGGAAAAGTTTTAATTGAGGCTCGATCTGGGCGGAGAACGCAACGGTCGAATCCTTGGCTTCTCGCCTCGCCCAGTCGCCCGCTGGATTGCTGGTACTGGATGCCCGTGCCGCTCACGTGCAGGGCCGCGAGCCGTTTGGAGTCAGCGGCCTCGCCGGCGTTGATAATCCTGAGCCGTCGATTGCTCTGTTTACGGTCTGGATCACGGGAAAGACAGAAACCTAGAGCAAGCTGCGGCGGTTTCGCCAACTGACTTGTGGGCCATGTTTCACAGCGACACAAACAACTCCGCCGCAACAGAGGCCAACACGGCGAGGCCAAACCAAACCAAACCATTTGTTTCCCTTAAACCCTAGCCAAAACCCCTCCTGCTCCCCGCTCGCCGCCCGCCACCATGTCGATGGCGGTGGCCTCCTCCCTCCGCTCCCTGGCGCGCCGCCGACCCCGCCTGCGCTTGCCCGCTGCGCCGCTCGTCGTCCCCGGCGGCCGCGCGGCATTACTCTCCGGCGCGGCCGAGGAGGCGGCCCCGCTGGCTGCCGCGGAAGCGGCGGCGGCGGCGGCGGCGCCTGTCCCGGGTCGGAAGGTGCTGGAGAGCTTCCGGGAGGAGTTCGAGATCGGGGGGCGCTCCATCGCCTTCGAGACGGGAAAGATGGCGCGCTTCGCCAACGGCTCCGTGGTGATCTCCATGGAAGACACCCACGTCCTCTCAACCGTCGCCGCCGCCAAGTCCTCTGAGCCTGTTCGGGACTTCCTCCCACTAACTGTACGGATAAGCCCCTTTATTTTTTTAAAAATGTGATCGTGATGTGAGTTTGTAGAGAGCGTTGAGTTCTACAACAACAAGGAATGCCCAATTCATGTACCGCAACTTATTGAATCTTGCAATTTGATATGGTTCTATACTGCCGTAATCGACCCTCATTCCATGCTGACAAGCCTGTTTTATATTGCAGATTAATAACTGCTCTTAACTGTGCAAATAGTGGCCCAACTGTTTTTTTGTATATTATAATTAAACTAAAAACTGATGCCAGTTGTCAGTTCGATGCATATTGAGTTTGAAATGATTGCAAAAGCCCCATCTGTTCATGTGGTCAACTAGCTGTGTCCTGTATGGTGTTTTATTTAATTTGTTGTTTATTATGATTCTAAATCTAAATTATAAAAATACTGAATTTTAGGATGCCATTGTCCAAAAAGAAAATGATCTTTTGTGTTACATTCAAAATGGAAAATTGAAGTTTTGTTTGTCCTTGCATTTTTTAATTGAACATTCGTTCTGTATCTTGTGAGTACTATTTTCATGTTTCTTTGCTTCAGCAAAGTTTTTCGTTTTTGGGTGCTGTAGGTTGACTATCAAGAGAAACAATATGCTCAAGGTGTTATCCCCACAACATATATGCGCAGGGAAGGTGCTCCTAAGGAAAGAGAACTCCTGTGTGGGCGTATAATTGATCGACCAATAAGACCATTGTTTCCTCCTGGATTTTACCATGAAGTTCAGGTATTCTTCTCATGATGCGCCAAATTCTCAAAGTTGGCTAAACCATCAGAACTCATCACTAACATTATATCCTGCTTTTTTAGATCATGGTAAATGTTCTTTCATCAGATGGAAAGCAAGATCCAGATGTAATGGCTGCAAATGCCTCTTCAGCTGCACTAATGCTATCTGATATACCTTGGAATGGGCCGATTGGAGTAATACGTGTAGGGAGAATTGATGGAACTTTCGTCTTAAATCCTACAGTGGATGAGGTAAATTGGATTGGTTTACTGACATAGGAATCATTGTGTTCTACCCTGAGTTGTGCACGTATTGTTTCCACGATATTGTACATTTATACTGCTTGTGGACTTGATATTTCTCTACCATTTCATAGCATATCTGAACGTCTCAATTTTTTTGACCATGTATATATATTCTACACTGCTAGAATTTGTCTGGTTGACTCATATTTTGTGTATGTTGTATGGTGATTTGCAGCTAGCTTTGAGTGATCTCAATCTTGTTTATGCATGTTCACGGGATAAAACTTTAATGATAGATGTACAAGCTCGTGAAATAACTGAGAGGGATCTTCAGGCAGGAATGAAGCTTGCACACTCTGAGGTATTTTCTTTTTTCTCTGCTTCTTGATATATTGGAAAGCGTATTCTCATGTGTTCATTATTATGCTCAGGCAATTAAATGTATCGACCCTCAAATAAGGTTGGCTAAGCGAGCTGGCAAAGAGAAGAAAGAATACAAGATATCACTGATTTCAGATGCATCCTATGAGAAAATTAGAACATTCTCAGAAGCACCCATTGAGGAAGTCTTCACTGATTCATCATATGGCAAGGTCAAGAGAAGCCAAAATATTCAGTGTTGATCATTTCTTTACACACATTTGTTTTAGGGCCACCAGCAAATGCCTTGAAGTCTTCAGGGCGTGAACTTATTGGGTGTTTTCATTTCAGTTTGAACGGGGGGAAGCTTTAGAAAACATCACACAATCTGTGAAGGCAAAGCTTGAAGAAGAAAATGATGAGGACAGCTTGAAGTTTCTTCATAAGGCAGTTGACACAGTGAGAAAACAGGTAGCCCACATTAATTTCTTCGGCCAAATTTGGCTAGGGAAACAAATAGCTTTGAGCGTAAAATAAATGCATGGATATATCTAAATTATTCCGCCATGATTTCTGAAGATACTGCTATCCATTAGTTTATGGGAATTTCTGAATATCTGTGCAATTTGTTTATGGTTCTTAATAGACTGAGATCTGCATCTCCCAGCTATACTTGACACAATGACACCACTTGATGCCACTTCAGTCATTGCTATAATCTCATTAAATCATCTGTGCTACTCTAATTGACACTGGCTTGGTGTCCAATTGTGCAGGTTATACGTAAAAGAATAATTGAAGAGGGACTTAGAGTAGATGGTAGACAACTTGATGAAGTGAGACCATTGTATTGTGAATCCAACACATATCCAGTATTACATGGCTCTGCCCTGTTTTCACGTGGAGACACGCAGGTGCGCTCTATCCCTTGCTCTCTCTCTCTCTCTCTCTCTACAGTGCACAGTACCAAATGCTACAAGTATACAACCACACATTCACATAGTATTATTTGTCTGAATTTGGATGGACTTAACCATATTTTCAATTAAGTTATTGTGTATATATACCCATGCAAATAACCAGTACTATGGTTGTAGGTTCTTTGTACAGTTACCCTTGGTGCTCCTGGCGATGCTCAGCGGCTGGATTCAATTGTTGGCCCTCCAACAAAGCGTTTCATGCTTCACTATAGCTTTCCACCATTTTCAATAAATGAAGTTGCCAAACGTGGAGGCCTGAATCGACGAGAAGTTGGACATGGTAGCACTTTTTTTCCCCATATGCTAAATGAATTGTCCTGAAATCTAGTTAAATGGATTTCTTGTATCCTCACCTAGTTTGGTTCGTATAGAGGCTTACCAACGTGATGGAATTAGTCTTACAATGGTACCTGTGATGGTCTACTAGTATTATCCTAGCATATAAAAGCCTGGGAACTATCAAATAGTGGATGAAAGCTTGACAATTTGGTGTTGTTTGGGCATGCATGGAGTACTATGATACGCTGAATGTCATTTTCCCCTTCAGTTCTAGATTTAATCCTGTCCCGATTTAGATTTGGATGAAGCAAAATGAAAACCAATATTGCAGCCATTTATTTTATACCTTTGTGCAGGCACTCTTGCGGAGAAAGCATTGCTTGCTGTGCTTCCTCCAGAAAGTGATTTTCCATACACTGTTCGGGTAAATTCAGAAGTCATGGCATCTGATGGTTCAACATCAATGGCATCAGTATGTGGAGGTATACCACAAACCATTTTTCTCTTATAATGGTGCTATTCTTATAAAACTATCTTTCAGTTGTGGCTTGGAGATGTGTTTTGTGAGAACTATGCTATTTATTGATATTTCTGTTCTCTATGGTCTACAATTTTTTGTTTTGTGGAACTTAACTCTAGGTTGGCAACATGGTGTGATTTATTTGCAAGACTACGTACTTCACTGTGATAAGAAATAGATTGACTGCCTACTTTTCTCCTTTTAGCATGACGAAACTTGTTTTTTGCACCACCTTTGTCATTTCTGACATACACGCAGCGATAATATGCTTTATGTAAGATAATAATTTATATAGTTTTTATTCATTTCGTATAGGCTCTTGAGTTGCGTGAATTTTAATGTAAATTACCTTCTGTGGTATCTTTGAACTGCTAGTAAATGATTATTTTATGTTCTTTAATGTTCTGCTATTGTAAATGTTGACTCACAGGAAGTATGGCCTTAATGGATGCTGGGATACCTGTAAGAGAACATGTTGCTGGTGTTTCAGTGGGTCTTGTAAGTCAAGTGGACCCAGCTACTGGAGATATTTCTAATTATCGCATATTAACGGATATTCTGGTGAGTGTTTTGCTGCACTTCATTAAAAGATTTTTCAGTCAATTGTATTTGTTGTTTCCACAAATGGAAAAATATTGATCCTTTAAGTGTGAACATGATAATCAATATTTTTCAGGGCCTTGAGGATCACTTGGGTGACATGGACTTCAAAATTGCAGGAACAAGGAAAGGTATTACTGCTATTCAGCTGGATATAAAACCTGCTGGAATACCATTGGATATAATATGTGAAAGTTTAGAGCCTGCACGTAAGGCTCGAAATCAAATCCTTGACCGCATGGACCAGGAAATAAGTACTGCACGTGCTATTAACGATGGAAGTTCCCCTCGATTAGGTTTGTAATGTACTTGCTTTGTTGTTTTTGTTTCTAGCATGATATGATTAAGGTCTGAACTGACCCTCCATTTGCAGCTACACTGAGCTTCAGCAGCGATTCTCTTAGGAAACTGCTTTTCCACAGGAAAAAAATGGAGCAAGAAACAGGTATCAAGCTATCTACGTACCTGCCTTTTGTTCATGGTCTTTCTTTGTCCTCTGGTTTAGGAGCAACTAATTTCATTTGACAAGATATTTATTGATAGTTTGGTCATTACTTGTTGTACCAGAAATCATGCTAATGTGTGATGAACTAGAGGTGTTTCAGTTTAGAGTTTTCATGAATCTAAAAGCAAATTTGTGAGTAAAATATAAACATGTATTTCAATAGTTCAGACAGATGAAGGGAGAAAGCCAGTGGATATCTGTGATGACAGTAACATTAGTTCATCTTCTAGCATTAGGTGATTACATGGTTCTGTACTTTAATAGGACTTCATATGCACTGGAAAACATCTTGGTTGAGATGGTTTCATTTTGTTTTTAAGCTGTGGCCTTTTGTTTTTTGTGCATTGGCTATCTACTCATGTGGGTTATGGGTATGCATTTCTGTGAAAATCACTGAGAATATTAACATGGTTCATCACTAGTTTCCTTTTAGTTTTTTTTTGAGGGGTTGTACAGTAGGGGAAAGCCCTAATATGGTAAAATGTATGAATATATAAAAGAGTAGGCAAAGTTGTACAAAAAAACCATCAAGGGTATACTAGGAAACTCTACAACAGGCTGTTTAGCCAAAGGAAGAGGCTGAGTCTAAGAGCGGTTTTAATCTGTGAAAATGTAGTTTCCTTTTAGTTGACTTGTATATTTAAATGGTTGAGCATTTTTCATATAATTATGCTGGGTTATATTTTGTTCAGCTACTGGGTGTTGTAGTTAATCTCTCTCTTCCATTTCCTTAACTCTCTCTTCCATTTCCTTAGGTGCACGAGTATCAGTCAGTGATGGTACAGTCACTATTGTTGCTAAAACTCAAGAAATTATGGATAAAGCTATTGAGAAGGTACAAGTGCCTATGACACCTATTCATGAGAGCCTCAGTAGTAATTGCTTAATGTACACATGATGTCAGTTTGTGCTGGTTAGAATGTTAAAAGTGCAAGTGCTTCGGAGGAAAAAATAATCTTCATTTAACGAATTCTGAACTTTTCTTCGCTGTAGGTTGAGTTCCTTGTGGGACGTGAAATTGAAGTAGGTCGTACATACAAAGGAATTGTTTCCTCAATTAAGGAGTATGGCGCTTTTGTGGAGTTCAATGGTGGACAGCAAGGCTTACTTCACATTTCAGAGTTGTCACATGAACCGGTATTTCTCTTGAAATTCTGTAATAGAGGGATTGAGGTTGAATAGGGTTCATGTTCTATTTACTAAGATTGTTCCGAATGATATCTGGAAATAGATTCAGTACTATCTCCCAGTACATTTAAGTCTACATTTGTTGGTTTCTTGTTAAAGGCAGTTGAATATTTGCTCACAAATAGTTTGAAGTTTCTTTTGTAGAGCTACAGGCCAAATTTTTGTTGTCTTGCATTATATTGAGAGTCCGTTTTATCAACCCCATTATAACTTATTAGAATGAATACTAAAATACCATCTTTTCACCAGTTTTTAGTTATTGTTTCTATATGTTTTTTCTATTTTCTTTGTGCAGGTAGCGAAAGTCTCAGATGTTGTAACTGTTGGCCAATCTCTCTCTCTGAGATGTATTGGACAGGATGTGCGGGGCAACATTAAACTTTCACTTAAAGCAACCTTACCCCAACCACGTCGCAAGAAGGATTTGAAAAGTAAGGATCCTTTGCCAAGTCAAGTTAGCGGTTGGGCTGCTGTAGAGCACATGATTAGTGTGGATGCTGATGCTGAGCCATCCAGTACCGAACATGAAAATGGCACAACTGAGGAGGCACCTGCGTTTTCAACTCCTTCAGTTATAATTCGAAGTGCTGCGGACTGTGATGCTCAAGATGATGCAAATGGTCCTAAGAAGCGGGCGAAGGCTGCAAAGTCAGCTCCTAGACCATATAAACCAGCCAACGAATGTCATGAGGTTAGGAAAGCTACTGCTAAGAAAGCCACAGGTGCTACTACCAAGAAAACTAAGAAAGTAAAGATTTTGGAATCTGGGAGTAATGGACTGGAAACCAGTGGTTCTGAGGTTCCAGAACAGACTGCTGACACCACTTTGGACCTGAATCAGAGCCCCACAAACTTCCAATCTGGGGCTATGAAGTTGGGTGATGTAGTTACAGCAAAGGTCTACCAGATTCGAGCCTTTGGACTAGTACTTGAGTTGAGTGATGGTGCGCGTGGAATGCATAAATTTGAGGTAATTTCGTACGGACTCTTGAGAAAAGAAGCGGTCTTTTTTTTTGTTCATATACTGCTATTAGCAACACAGTTTTTCATCCCTGTATTCCACCCCTTCAATGGCCACACTGTATTCGTAGATTCTTAACCCTTCATCCCTGTATTCCACCCTTTCAATGGTCACACTATATTCGTAGATTCTTAACCCGTGCATCCTTTCCACCAATACTCCCAATGAACATTGGTAACTGAAATTCTGGAGCATCTGTTGCAGGCAAATGGCCAAAAGGAATTTGAAGTTGGACAGGAACTACTAGTGAAATGTTCTAGTTTCAACGCTAAGGGGATTCCGGTATTCTCATTGCTGGACTAGTAGTGCCACCATTTGGGAAGCGGAGAAGGGCCTTTCGCTGGAGGATTTACGGTGTTAGAGACACCTGTAAATGTGTAACAGGCTAGCAGCTAATCAATCAACTTGAGGAACACAGGGTTAGCAAAGTTTTGTTCTTTCGCCGTGGTTGAGCATTGTTCCGAAACATGCAACCATGAATAGAATGGAGGTAAAATTAGGTCCATGACATGTAAGTGTAGAGCGCACGGGACTGAGTACGAACCATCCGAACCTGCTGCAGCAATTGTATATTACTTATCTATTCTATTGGAAATAATAGACGATGAATATCATTCTTTCTAGGACCTACTGAGTCACAGCCTCACAGGAATCCAGATCCAGTTCCATTTTGTGGTTTCTTTACCTGAGAATGTTCAGCTGTACCTTCTTTATTTTTCTTTTGATGTCATGAACTCATGATCATATGATTCGATCACAGGTACGCGTTAAACCTTGACACAACTGCAGGCTTTTAGCAGGGCTGTTCACAAAATTCGATCGTGATTTTTTTTTTTAGTTTTGAAAAGTTAGCAGGAGCACTGCTATATTTTAAGAAGTGTAGAATGCGGGCTCAGATTACATTGCAGTATTGCATAGGGGAACTTTGAAAACTCAGCCTCGGCTAGACTATCGATGGCTTGCCCACACGCCGCTCTTCTGACTTCTGACTTCTGATTGCTAGTTTGCTACCCAACAGGTCCACACCCAGCACATTTGCATATTATGTCAATTATGTGAGACATTCGTTGGTTGGTCCATTGCGACGGCGATATGTGCGGCTGTGGGCATAATAGAAGAAAAAAAAGAAAGAAAGTGCGAGAACGAACAGAAGATGACGATAACAACAGGCGAGTGGACACGGATGCTTCAGAACCCGGACTGCCGGACTGGCACGGTGGCACCGTATCACTGCACGGCCGCGCAAAAGTGTGCAGCGCCACAAATGCATTCCCCGCGCCCCTGCGTAATTGTAGCAGAGGATGGCTAGCTAGCCTATAGGACACAGCGATGCCGATGAGCAACACCGGCCGGAGGCGGAGGAGCACGAAGTCCGTAGCCCCTTCGCGGACCACCTCTCCGTCGCCTTCCGGTCGCCGAGAACCGCAGCCGTCCCGGCTTCTTCCCCAGTGGAAGTTCTCCCAGGTCCTCGGCGAACTGCTGCCCGCCGCCGAAGCACACCGCGACGGCGCTCCCTGTCCCCAGGATGACGACGGTATCTATCAATCAATCAATGTCTGCATTCTCAAACATCAGAGCTTGCCGCCGCATGGTTGTTTGTTGTCGGACTGATCGGTGCTTTCGCACGCGTACGTGCTTCAGCGGACGAAATCTCGGCCATCGAGTTCGACGGCCGCGGCGAGTACCTGGCCGCCGGTGACAACGCCGGGCGCGTCATCCTCTTCCGGAGTACCGACGACGACGACGGCGACGACGATGTAAGCGTCACAGCTTTCCCGGTGCTAATTCGTACGTGCTTGTTGCGGCCACAGGGTGACTGACTGGCGGGGTTTCTGTACTACGTACGTCTGCAGGCGCGGCCTCGTACCGAGCTTGAGCGCGCCGATCGTGCCGGAGCCGGAGCTCCGCCGCCGAGGTACAGCTACGCGACGGAGTTCCAGAGCCACGAGCCGGAGGTGAGCCACCGATCGGGTTGTTGTTTTAGTTTCAGAAGACGAGCAGGGTGAAGTGTATATCCTAGTGCACGCATTCATTCTCTGTTGCTGTTGACCTTGATCCATGCTGGAGTGCTGGTGCAGTTTGACGCGATGCACAGCTTGGAGATCAGCGAGAAGATCAAGAGGGTGAGGTGGTGCGCGCGGCCCAACAGCTCCCTGCTCATGCTCGCCGCCAATGACCGCACGGTCAAGCTCTGGAAGGTACTCCTACCGAACGACTGTAATAGATGGCCCGTGTCCATGCGAAATGGATTGAGTATAACGGATTCTGTAGCTCCAGGGCAGGTCTCCGAACACAAGGCGCCGAAGAAAGGGAACGATCGGCCGCCGCGTTGGGGCACCACGGCGGCGCTGTCTCTGAAAGAACCACCGTATTATTCTGAATGGGCAGCCACGAAGCCGAGGGGGGGTTCGTCTGGAGATCCTGACGAACGTCCTGAAAAGGTTTACTCTCCGCAGCTAGCATTGCTGGTCGCAATGTTCGATCTGCCGATCAAGCTCAGTTAATTTGATCGATGTGCTAGCACTATGTCAACGACTTTGTTGATTGTTGCTGTCGTGTGTGATTTTATGGCCAGGTAGGTGATGTTGGAGATGGGTACTCTGCAAAATGCCGGAGAGTCTTCGGCCGCGCTCACGAGTTCAACATCCACTCCGTCTCGAATAACTGGTTGGCTAGCTTTGTTTAATCGATGGTTCATTCTGCAAATTCTGTTCTTGGCGAAGCGAGGTCGTCAGTGTGCTTGTTAACGTGCAGCGACGGGGAAACGTTCGTGTCCGCGGACGACGTGAGGATCAACCTGTGGCACCTGGAGGTGACGAGCCAGTGCTTCAACATCGTGGACATGAGGCCCGCGGACATGGAGGATCTCGTAGGTGATTTCGTCATTTTTTTTTTCTTACCCACCAAAGTATTGTCTGTCTATAGTTCGTGAACGGCAACCGTAGCAAGCACTGGCAGTGGCACTTACACATCTGGGTGTTGGTGGGGTGATGAAGCAGAGGTGATCACCACGGCCGAGTTCCACCCGTCGTCCTGCAGCCTGTTGGCCTACGGCAGCTCCAGCGGCCTCGTCCGGCTGGTCGACCTGCGGCGATCGGCGCTGTGCGACCAGAGCGTGAGAATGTGAGTGACTTCTGCACTCCTCTTCTTGCAAAGCCTGAAAATATCAGTTCACTTATGCTTTTGTGCTCTTTTTTTTTTTGGAACTGTCGCTTACTGAACAGATTCCAGGACCGCGAGAACCGCCCTCAGCCCAGCACATTTTTCACTGAGATCATATCTTGCATCACCGATCTGAAGTTCACAGGCGACGGAAAATGCCTTCTAACTCGCGACTACATGAACCTCAAGGTGCTATATATATATTACTCCATTTGTGCCCAGTGCCAACTATGCAGCTACCTGTTTCCGCAAGCAGCAATGAAGCCTCACTGTTTTGCAGCTCTGGGACCTGCGCGTGGAAACCTCACCCGTCGCAACATACAAAGTGCACGAGTTCCTTCGCCCAAAGGTACGTTCACATCTTATCCTAGCAGCATATTCCTATCCGTCATCGAAATTTGTGGATCAAATCTATTCAAATTTCAGAACCACCTTTTGCTAACATCAAAGGAAAGATGACAATTTTTCAAAAAAAATGTTGCTTGTCTGCTGGTGCTGCAGCTGTCGGAGCTGTACACCGAGGACTACGTTTTCGACAGGTTCAGCTGCTGCGCCAGCAAGGACGGGGCCTACTTGGCTACTGGATCTTACAGGTTTCTCCTCACTGTCCATGAATAAATGGATTCTTAGAGTTGTCTAAGTCTAATTTTTTAAACTTCGACCGAATTTCTAGAAAAAAACAAATCAAAATTTATAATATCAAATTAGCATCATTAGATATACCATAAAATATATTTTTATAATGTACTTATTTTATGTCATAGATGTTGTTACTCTTTCCTATAAAGTTAGTTAAACAAGTTTAACATGTACGGATTTTAGGAATTAATTTATTTGGAGACGGAGGAAGTACTACTGAAACGCATGAACACTAGTCTATAGTGAATTAGTGATCTCGCCGTCTTGGACACTCGGTCATCTTTTTCTTATGGTTCTTATGATAAGCAGCAATACCTTCAAAGTTTTCTCCCGTGCTGCTGCACAGACAAGCGGCACTACATTGGAAGCTAGCACCAACCCTTACAGGTACATTGCGTCAAAGATTACTGCTTCTTTCTCCTCATTTCGAAAGAACAATCTAGCGTGCTGTTTATCTGAATAAGATCAAACTCCAAATTTTTCATGCCATACCAAGTTTTTTATGGCTGTGGTTTGCTGCCAAATAACATCAAACTCTGAAAGTGCAAAGTTCATGACTAATACATGAATACAGTTTTAGCGTCTACTGAACCTTGCACTTTGGCCGCAGGATACAATTACAAGCTCCTACAAAGATTCCAGCGCTGCTCAGCAATTTCTCTCTTGGAGTTAATAGAAAAGGTTAGGGAAGATCTATTTGCCAAGTTTTTCATGTGTGCTTTGAGGCTTTGAGCTGTCTCAGCCAAGAGGTTATCACTGAAGCTCATCATAACATGCTCTGTAAAATCTCGTCGCGCAGGTCAGGATGGTCTGAGGTCAGACGGCAAGGAGGAAGTTTCATGCAACATGGCATCAAAGGTGAAGCATCTAGCATGGCACCCGGCAGAAAACTTCATAATTTGTGCAGCCAATAACAGCTTGTACATGTACCATACATAAGCACACTCCAGTCATGTATGTGTACAGAGTGCAAACCACTGAATAGCATTCGTAACTAAACTGATGTCAGAAAAGAAGATGCTTTTCCATGTTACAGTGCATGTCATGAGCAGGTTATTGAACTGACTGTACATTGTTCAGGATCTTCAGCAGATCATAGAAAGGAAAATATACTCTTGTAACCAACAAAAGGGTCACCTCCTTGACTGTCCTTTCTGCTCCTCAATATATCCTTGCAATATTCCTGATTATCGAAGGGTTGACCTGCAACTCCGACTTGCTTTGTGCATTGAACAGCCTGGAAGCATGGAAGGGGAATGCTGATGCAGGATTTCCTCTTCTTAGATGGGCTGTCACGTTGAGCTGCAAATTTGGGGAGTTTTCAGCTGGAGTTCCAGTTTTGAAAGGATTTTCACCTGGATTTCCTTTCTTGAAAGGATACTCAACTGGAAGACTAATAAGGATCTTGCTTTTCTCCAGTGGGCTATCCTTTCCGCCCTGAAACCGTGGAGAGCTTTCATCTGGAGTTGTCAGCATCTTGCTCTTCTCAGATGAGCTGACACACCTAGCTGCAAATTGCAGAGAGTTTTCAGCTGGAGTTCTGATCATGATCTTGTTCTTCTCCAGTGGGCTATCTTTTTCACCCGCGAGCCGCAGAGAGCTTTTGGCTGGTGTCGTGCTCAGCATCTTGCTCTCCTCAGATGGGCTATCCATTTTTCCAAACAGCATGCAGCTCTTTTCTGAACTTCCAAACGTGATCGAAAATTGTGTTGTCTGTGGCACCTTTGCATTCTGCCTCTGCTGGTCCAGGAGCTGAAGCAGCTTGCACATGTAAGAAAGATAATGCAAATTTCAGCTAGCTAATAATAAATTTCCAGATTTCAATTGAAGGAGCACAAATGAAACATAAAGTGCATATAACTGTATACTGTTTGCAGCATTGCCTTACCTCCATACTCTTCTTCAGGCAGTAGATCAAAGCTTGGGACCTCCCTATAATCATGAAAATAGCACGTTACAAAAATACTGACCAAGGTTCAGAAAACATGACTTGAGTACAAAGTTTTTTTCTGGAACAAAAATGGCAGGAGCTCTGCCATTCAATTATAAGAGAAAAGAGTGTTCAAAACACATATTACAGGTTGATCCCAAAGACCAAAGGATCTAGTAACAAATCCCCCAAGAAAATAATCTGGGGACCAAAATCATCCAGTACAAAGTTGTGCTGTATGCTGATCTGACACATGCTAAAGGTTGGATAATCCCTAGTCTAATCAGTATTTCAGGTTATGCTGGTGGATGGCAATCAATTCATATATTATTGTCCAACAAAAAAAAAGATTAAGCACTCACAGTGAAGCCAAGTTGTTAAATTTTCTGGTTCTCAGTGCATTATCAGCTTTCTCGAGAGCACTGATAGCAGCAGCAGCATCTTCTATGACATAAACCTCTTTGGAAAGAGGGCTCTGTTCAGTATGAGATTGAGATCGGCTTGTTCGAGTTGTCCTGGAGCTAACCAAACAATTATCGAAGGGAGATTGTACACAGCTTCAAGCTTATCTATTGCATGCTCTTTGGTCACATACTTAACCACAACCTCTACTGAGTACACTTAACCACAAGCTTATCTATTGAGTGCGGTTTAAAAGGTTACAGACTAGCCGATGGTAAAAGAAAAACAATCTTAACCACAACCTCTACTGAGACTCAACATCGTTGGAAAGTATTCTCGGATGGTGATATTATATTACCATATTCTTCAAATATCAGATCAACCTTCAGAGTGACCCGTGCATTCTTGGGGCATGGCACAAAAACTTTTACAGAATATGGGCTGCATTTTAAAAAATTGGCCAGTGAGCAATTCTGGAATAAGATATGCTGGTGAAGAAGAATGGATTAACATATCCTAGAATAACAAAAGTTGAAAAGTGTTACCTGTGGAATTCTCGAGTCCTGGAAGAAAGAACCAAAAGAACAACAAACAACCATCCACATCAGCAGATGAAAAATAGATTGTCAAAGGTATTAGATCGGTTTGAGAGGAGCGGCACTGACCTTATATTCTCATGAAAGAGGAGGCCACAACCTGAAAAATAATGTTATAACATTTAGTTGGTTTTTAAAAGCACTCAATGACCCGAAGTAAATTTAAATAAGGTACCATGTCAGCGCAACTGCATTTACTGGATCGAACTGCCTGTAATAGACGAGTTAATGTTACAGTGATTGTCGTTTTCCCAAGTATGTTTCCAGTTTCTTCTATGTCTATGTCAATTTTGGGTGGTAATGATGACATTGAATCTTCGAAATGATTCCCAAATGGATAATTGCGTCCTGTGGCCGAGTCTATCTTTCTCGCATCAGCAGTTGCCAAGGTCTCAAAGCTATAAATTCCAGCAGTCTTCAGAGCCTGAGGTGGCAAGTGATCAACTCAAGAATTAATTATGCTGGCTGCAGATACAGCAGTGGCTACATAACAATCACAAAATTAATAACCTTTGCTGTTACAATTCCAATCCCAGGCAGTTGTTTCAGCAGAAATGGGCTGCTCTCCCAAAGCTTTTGATGTAGACTATTTGCAAGGATCATAGAATTTATGGCAGATCTGTAGTTCTTTTTGTATATAAAATATTCTCGCATGCATTTGGCAGTCCTACATCCATTTGAGCATATTGAATTTGTTTCCAGCATGGGACATTGGGACCATTTAAGTCAACATAGTAGGAGAGAAAATCAAGGGGTGTTTAACCTGGTTGAGGGATAAATCTTCCCAACTGCAACCGGCAGAAGCTTTGGCGATAAGCTTCATTGTATCAAACTTCAGCTAGAATTTTACCATCAGCCTCGCAGGTTCTGAGAATGAACAATTAGATCTTAAAGGAGTCCTTTTTGACGAACAAATGCAAAACAGAAACATGAGAATGAAGCAACTGATTGGAATACTACCATCTCTTATAGTAGTAGGAAAATGGAATATATGAGAGCACATGGATTGAAAATAGTAGAACAATATTCTCAGTTAAGTAATGCCAGGCTCCAAGTACCATACCTGCATGCCCAACCCTCAGAGTTGGGAGGAAAAAGAGATAATGTGTATTCGTGTCATCACCGAAATGATCTGAAGGAATCGACACAGTAATATTTCCTATGATGAATGTTCACTGTAATATCTTAGCAGTCGACCCTATGCAACGTCATTTCTCTAGTATTGCTTTTTTGCTATATTATCGAGCTAATCCCATGATACAAACCTGACATATTTTTAGACTTACTTGCTTGGACTGTTAGGCTGATGTTTGTTTTGGTGAAACCGTAGAGGAATCCTGTACTGCAGCAGTGCGTCTGTTAGGATGAATGCTAATATGCTATAGCTGTTGTTTGAATAATGCTTACTGTAAGTCTGCCAAGGTATTAGAACCTCAAGAAACATGGCAGTCATTGCAGAAAATATAGTGAGCTTGGCACAGATTCACAAATACTCCCTCCATCCCAAATTATAAATTATTTCAAGAATCTTGGAGAGTCAAAACACCTCAAGTTTGACCAAAATTATAGAAAAAATTACAAAGATTTATGACATCAAATAGATATACTATGAAAATATAATTAATGAAGAACCTAATGATACTTACTGGGTACTATAAATGTTATTATCTCATCTCCAAGATTCTTGGAATGACTTATAATTTGAGATGGAGAGAGTACAATGCATGATGTCTATGTGAAATTGATCCATGCACTGTTTAAAGCTAGATGATATATACAGTAACGCAATGCAAATTGACTCTAAGGACTTAGACATACAAATCCAACAAAACCCAGCTCACAGAATACTATTCATTGTTCCACAATCCTAAAATGTTGAAAGGGGGTAGGGAGAGCGTATCCAGAGTTCCAGACCAATACAATTAGATAATCTTCATGGATCTCAGGATCTGGCTGGTTGATATTTATAACATACAATATGAGGATACAGTCTAGTTGGGTTGGGTGCATCCAACGCATAAGTTCTACAGTACATTGCAACAAAAAACAGTGAGCGCTATTTAACCTAAGAATGGTCAATCATCCTGCTCAACCTTCACACTCTGTAACTTTGAATCCAGCTCATCCTCATTGTCCTCAGCATCCTCGTCCTCTTCCTCATCATCAGGCTCCCCGTCGGGTTCATTCTCATCTAGTGAGCCAAGAACATCCAGGGATTTCTTACCAGCCTTCAGAATGTCCTTCACCTCATCAATCCCTTCATCGGAGATGAAATTTCCATTCATGTCCAGTTGCACAAAAGCTGGTTTATATGCGACTGCCCGCGCAAAGCACCGAGCTCCAACCCTCTGCAGCATATTTGTGCTCACATCAAGTTCCTTGAGATCAGTGTGGCCATCTTCCAATGATTTTGCAATTATCACAGCACCATCATCCTTAAGTTCATTTTCAGCCAAGGTCAGCTTCTTGAGTGACTGCATTGCTGCTAGGCATTCAGCCAAAACGGGGGCTGCTTTGGCATTTATTTCATTTCCAGCAATTTCAAGGACCTCCAACTGTGGTGCTGACTGTTTGAGGGCTTTAGCAATTGCTATTGCACCCTCGTTCTCAAGATTGAGATCACTGAGATAAAGCTCGACAAGATCAGGAAGCTTTGGAAGGGTTTTGCTGAGAGCTAACCCTGCATCAACACCAAACAAGTTGTCCCTGAGATCAAGTTTCTTCAGACGAGTGCATGTCCCTAATGCCTCAGACAATGCAACTCCACCATCAGATCCGATCCTTGTTGCTGAGCACCTGAAACTCTCTACATTTGGGGAACGCTTAACCATCTCAGCGATATACATAGCACCTTCATCTCCAGTCATATTGTTGTGGAAGTGAAGAACCTTGAGCTTCTCAGTTGCAGGAATAAGCTCAGATAGAGCTTTTGCAGCTTCCTCTGATATGCCATCATTCATCACATAGAGTTCTTCCAGGGATTCCTGTGATTTCAGGAGCTCACTGAATGCCCTGACACCCTTCTCACCCAAAGCATTGTCAGATATATTCAGATATCTCAGGACAGAACCCTCTAATGCTTTGGAGAATATGCGCATCACATCAAGGGCTTCATCCTCAGGCCTTCCTGCCACAAAATCTGAGATATCAACCTCTGCAAGCTGATTCTTAACTGCCTCAAGAATTGGCCCTGCAACATTAGCAGCACCAATACCAAAGCTCCTGTTGCTAAAGCAAATTCTTTTATACGAATTTCCTGGTTTGGTGAGTGGACTCAGCAGTTCCTTTGCTTCATCTGCCTCAATAAAAGCACGCTTGCCACCAGATATATCCAGTACAGTATCAGCAGGCACAAGAGGTGTATCAGCAGGCACAGGAGGTGTATCAGCTACAGGTGCCTCCAGTTCTGCAGTAGTCCTTGGGCCTTTTTTCAGAACTTCCAACATCAGCTTGCTCGTTTCCTTTGCATATAACTGGACAGCAGAACTCCCATCACCATCTGGCTCCCTTTTGAAATGCTCATCAGCCGAGGCAAAACAAAGTTCTTCAATCCTTTTTGCATTCTCATGAGCCTCTTGCTTGCCCAAAAGACCATATTTGCGAGAGAAAATGGACTCTGTGGACAGATTATTTGTCATCCTCTCAACAAGCACGAGCCGTGTGCTTTCACTTGGTGGCCACAACTTTATAGAGAATGTCCTGGGTTGGAAATCTTGTGTTGAGTCCATGTGACAAGCTTGGACTTAACACAGCAACCTGTAATAGCAGAACATGATTTACTAGCCTTGCTTGGATAACATAAGATATCGCAGTAGCAAACAAACACAATAATAAATCAACAATATGAACCAATTAAACTGAACCAAACAGACTAGCAGGGCCGCAGGGGTGAAAGCAGTAAAGGACATAGGTGTGCAGCCGATAATTTTTGAAAAAAAAAAACGAAGTTAGCAGACAGAATACAGTATACACTTCTAATTTGATCAGATCCGGAGACAAATAGCTCAAGTTAGGGTTTGGGTTCTCAGCTTCGCACAGCAGGAACGGAAGAGAAGGGTGGGCGTACCTGGCGGAGCTTGTCGGCGGCGAAGAGCCCGAAGAAGACCTGGCGAACGGACCGATGGGCACCTGGGCAGCGGCAGCTGTCGCCCAGTCGTCGCCGCCAGGGAGAGAGAGAGGGGGGAACGGTAGAAGAAAGGGCAGAGCTGTTTCGAATTATTAGATCCCGCGCGAGACTCTGGCTGTGGCCGCCCGCCGCCGCCGCTGAGGAGCGAAATGTATTGCTAGGGTTAGGTTTTTGGAGTATATACGTGGGCTAGTTGGGCCACTCGGGGTGTACGGGATGGGCGGGTCACAGCTCACCGGACATACTCTGCAATTTTGCGTTTCAAATCTTGTGTTAAAAAAATGTAATTGCAGACGTGAGGTAAACTTTTCTAATGGGATCCGTCTATTAAAATATCACTACTTTATTTATCTATGAGAAGAACATTTTAAAATGCAATGATTATTTTTTTTAGTTTCTACTTGTGGGGAGAATGACGGAGGAGGGCTAAATATGTAATTTCACACATACACTAATCTTACCTTGAAAAATGAGATTTACAATTTTCTAGGACGGAGGTAGTAGAATATTAGAATTAGAATATAAAAAAGATAAAGGCCCTGTTCGACAGGCTGTTTTTTTTTTGGTTTATAAGCCGGCTATGGCTGATTTTCTGTGAGAGAAAAACATTGTTCCACGGCTGATAAGCCGTGCTGATAAGCTCAGCCGAACAGGGGGGAAAAGTTCAAACTTCAAAACCACGAATCATTATTTCTAAACTCGCGACACCATCTCCTTAGCCTGATTTAAGTGGTTTGGAGCCGATTTCATCACCTTTTTAGTTAATATGATATGAAAATCTAGTAAATATACTATAAGCTTTTTAAATCACAAAAAAATGTCTCTAAACTTCTGAAAGGCCCGAGAAAAATCCTAGAGATAAGTTGGGGCACGACAAACCCAAACAAATAGTTCAAGCAAAGCGCCGGTGAGCGTCCTGCCTCTCCGCGTTCGAAGAGCGTCCTGCCTCTCCGCGTTCGAAGCTTGGCTTCGACGCCGGTGTCTCACCCGGAACAGTAGTTCCTAATAATTTCAGTTGTCTCATACGTGGATGCGCCACAATGGTTAGGATGACGTGCCCGTCATGTACGAAGCCTCGAAGACTTCGGATATCTCTCAGCCACGTGCAAATCTCTTCGTATAGGTGTAGGTCTAGCTTACGCACTAGGGTGTGCATGTGTGTGAGTTTATGTATGTGGTGGTGTGAGTTAGTGCGTGAGTTCAGATACTACAGCTTGTATTTGAAGAGTTGAGGCTCAAAAAAATCTCTGAAAGTTTCAAAATATATATTCATATCTAGAAAATGAGAAAATGCCCAAAAATATATTGAACAATCCTCAAAACATTTGCCCTGTTCGCTTGAACTTATCAGCCCGGTTTATCAGCCATGGTATAATGTTTTTCTCTCACACAATAAAACAGCATCAGCCGGCTTATCAGCCGCAGAAACCATCAGCCGAACAGGGTGATTATAATCAATGTCTATACGTGTTTTAAAAAACTCTGCACGGCAAAAATACGAGATGCAACTAGCACGAATGCACATTGACGTTCAATGCACTTGTGCTAGTTGTGTCTTATGTTCTTGTTGTGTAACGTTTTTAAAAACGCGTTTAGACGACAGCTAGCACCAACCCTTACAGATTCATTGCATCAAAGAATACTGTTTTTCTCTTCATTTTGGGAGAACAATCTAACGTGCTGTTTATCTGAATTAAGATAAAACTCCAAAGTTTTCACGCCGTGCCAAGTTTTTATATGGCTGTGGTTTGCTGCCAAATAACATCAAATAGAGTTTTGGCGCCTACTGAATCTTGCACTTTGGCCGCACCGCAGGATACAATTACAAGCTCCTACATCCAGCGCTGCTTAAAAATCTCTCTTGGAGGAGCTAATAGAAAAGGTTAGAGAGGATCTATTTGCCAAGTTTTTCATGTATACTTTGAGCTTGTCAGCATGGCTTATCGGCCATGGTACAGTATAGCCTGGCTTTTTAGCGAAGCGAACAAGGCTCTGGAAAATCTCTTGTCGCGCAGATCAGGATGGTCTGAGGTCAGACGGCAAGCAGGAAGTTTCATGCAACATGGCATCAAAGGTGAAGCATCTAGCATGGCACCCGGCAGAAAACTTCATAGTTTGTGCTGCCAATAACAACTTGCACATGTATCATACATAAGCACACTCCAGTCATGTGTACAGAGTGCAAAACCACAGAATAGCATTCGTAACTAAAAACTAGAGCCAGAAAAGAAGATGCTTTTCCATGTCACAGTGCATGTTATGAGCAGGATATTGAACTCACTGTACATTGTTCAAGATCTTTAGCAGATCTAGTATAGGAAGGAAAAGATACTCTTGTAACCAGCAAAAGGATCGCCTCCTTGACTGTTCCTTCTGCTTCTCGATATCTCCTTGACATATTCCTGAATATCGAAGGGTTGACCTGTAACTCTGACTTGCTCTGTGCATTGAACAGCCTGGAAGCACGGAAGGGGACTGCTGATGCAGGATTTCCTCTTCTTAGATGGGCTATCACGTTGAGCTGCAAATTGGGGGAAGTTTTCAACTGGAGTTCCTGTTTTGAAAGGATTTTCACCTGGATTTCCTTTCTTTAAAGGATACTCAACTGGAGTACTAATAAGGATCTTGCTTTTCTCCAGCGGGCTATCCTTTCCTCCCACAGACCCTGGAGAGCTTTCATCTGGAGTTGTCAGCATCTTGCCCTCCTCAGATGAGCTGACACGCCTAGCTGCAAATTGGAGAGAGTTTTCAGCTGAAGTGCTCAGTACCTCGCTCTTCTCCAATGGGCTCTCCTTTCCACCCGCAAACACAAGAGAGCTTTTATCTGGAGTTGTCAGCATCTTGCTCTTCTCAGATGAGCTGACACGCCTAGCTGCAAATTGGAGAGAGTTTTCAGCTGAAGTGCTCAGTACCTCGCTCTTCTCCAATGGGCTCTCCTTTCCACCCGCAAACACAAGAGAGCTTTTATCTGGAGTTGTCAGCATCTTACTCTTCTCAGATGAGATGACACGCCTAGCTGCAAATTGGAGAGAGTTTTCAGCTGAAGTGCTCAGTACCTCGCTCTTCTCCAATGGGCTCTCCTTTCCACCCGCATTCTGAAGAGAGCTTTTGTCTGGTGTCGTGCTCAGCATCTTGCTCTTCTCAGATGGGCTATCCATTATTCCAAACAGCATGCGGCTCTTTTCTGAGCTTCTACCCAGGATCCCGTGACACTTCTCAGCAGTCTTGGTTGGAGAGACCCTAGGCTCAACAGGTTCAAAATCCATTGTGGTGGCCTCATCCGCATGCAGACAGCCATGCTCTACTTCAAACTGGTCCCTTGATATCTTCATCTTCTTCAGTATAAGAGGTTCATAAGAGCTATCCATGGATTTCGATACCATCAGAGTGGGGAACTCTTTGGATTTCTTGCGTATGTGATCGAAAATTGTGTTGTCTGTGGCACTTTTGCATTCTTCCTGTTCTGGTCCAGGAGCTGATGCAGCTTGCATATGTAAACAAGATAATGCACATTTCAGCTAGCTAATAATAAATTTCCAGATTTTAATTGAAGGAGCACAAATGAAGCATAAAGTGCATATAACTGTATACTGTTTGCAGGATTGTCTTACCTCCATACTCTTCTTCAGGCAGTAGATCAAAGCTTGGGACCTCTCTATAATCATGAAAATAGCACGTTACAAAAATACTGACCAAGGTTCAGAAAACATGACTTGAGTCAATAGATTAAGTACAAAGTTTTTTTTTGGAACAAAAATGGCAGGAGCTCTGCCATTCAATTATGAGAGAAAAGAGTGTTCAAAACAGGTTGATCCCAAAGACCAAAGGATCCAGTAACAAATCCCCCAAGAATACCATCTAGGGACCAAAACCATTCAGTATGAAGTTGTGGTGTATGCTGATCTACCACATGCTGAAGGTTGGATAATCCCTAGTCTGATCAGTATTTAAGGTTATACTGGTGGATGGCGATCAATCCATATATTATTAGCCAACCAAAAAAAAGATTGAACTACTTTAGCAGTACTTTTCAACGAACAAACAATGTTTTCCTCTCACAACAAATCAGCATAAGCCAAATTTCAGCGAAACGAACAGGGCCTAAGAACTTACAGTGAAGCCAAGTTGTTAAATTTTCTGGTTCCCAGTACATTATCAGCTTTCTCGAGAGCACTGACGGCAATGTCATTATCTTCTATGACATAAACCTCTTTGGAAAGAGGGCTCTGTTCAGTGTGAGATTGAGATCGGCTTCTTCGAGTTGTCCTGGAGCTAACCAAACAAATCTCTGAAGGGAGATTGTATGCAGGTTCAAGCTTATCTATCACATGCTCTTTGATCACGTACAAACCATCTTCCCTGCTTACTACATGCTTCTTGTGCACATCAAGACCAACTTCACCATAGCATTGAAAACATAAACTATGTGAGCATAGAAGTGATATGTGCATAATATTTTGGAAGGAAAGTATTCTCTCTTTTTTTTGTAAAACATGCAGGAGGACTGTGTATCATTATATTATAGAAGAAGAAATGAGGGGGAAAAACCCCGAGTACACTGGTTTAAAAGGTTAAAGACTTGCCAATGCTAAAAGAAAAACAACCTTAACCACAACCTCTATTGAGACCCAACATCGAAAGAAAGTATTCTCAGATGGTGATATTACCATATTCTTCAAATATTAGATCAACCTTCAGAGTGACCCGTGCATTCTGCGGGCATGGAACAAAAACTTTTACAGAATATGGGCTGCATTTTAAAAAATTGGACAGTGAGCAATTCTGGAATAAGACATGCTGGTGAAGAAGAATGGATTAACTTATCCTAAAATAACAAAAGTGAAAAGTGTTACCTGTGGAATTCTTGAGTCCTGGAAGAAAGAACCAAAAGAACAACAAACAACCATCCACATCAGCAGATGAAAAATAGATTGTCAAAGGTATTAGATCGGTTTGAGAGGAGAGGCACTGACCTTATATTCTCATGAAAGAGGATCACATTGTCTTCCTCTGAGGCCACAACCTGAAAAATAATGTTATAACATTTAGTTGGTTTTAAAAGCACTCAATGACCTGAAGCAAAGTTAAATAAGGTACCATGTCAGCGCAACTGCGTTTACTGGATAGAACTGCCTGTGATAGACGAGTTAATGTTACAGTGATTGTCGTTTTCCCAAGTCTGTTTCCAGTTTCTTCTATGTCTATGTCAATTTTGGGTGGTAATGATGACATTGAATCTTTGACATGATTCCCAAATGGATAATTGCGTCCTGTGGCCGATTCTATCTTTCTCGCATCAGCAGTTGCCAAGGTCTCAAAGCTATAAATTCCAGCAGTCTTCAGAGCCTGAGGTGGCAAGTGATCAACTCAAGAATTAATTATGCTGGCTGCAGATACAGCAGTGGCTACATAACAATCACAAAATTAATAACCTTTGCTGTTACAATTCCAATCCCAGGCAGTTGTTTCAGCAGAAATGGACTGCTCTCCCAAAGCTTTTGATGTAGACTATTTGCAAGGATCATAGAATTTATGGCGGATCTGTAGTTCTTTTTGTATATAAAATATTCTCGCATGCATTTGGCAATCCTACATCCATTTGAGCATATTGAATTTGTTTCCTGCATGGGAGTCCACTTAAGTCAACATAGTAGGGGAGAAAATCAAGGGGTGTTTGCAAGTAGACAAGCAAGCAACCTGGTTGAGGGATAAATCATGGATTAGGGGGTCTCCAGTTAAGCAGTCATTTGCTAGCAAGAATATTTTCTCTTCTCTTGTCTGAACACGCTTCTTCCTTTTTCTATTCTCCATGACAATATGAAAAAGGAGTCTACCATCTTTGTCGGCGTTTATGTCATTTAGAATCTTCTTGTCCTTTCGACGTAGTTGGATCCCTTGATACACCAAAAAATAAAAAAAATAAAATAAAATGCTTGACACTTAATAATCAATTGAAAATATGTACATCTACCTACAAGTTATTTCTGCAGAGTGACAGATGACATGCAATAAATCTTCCAAACTGCAACAGGCAGAAGCTTTCACGATAAGCTTCATTGTATCAAACTTCAGGTAGAATTTTGCCATCAGCCTCCCAGGTTCTGAGAATGAACAATTAGATCTTAAAGGAGTCCTTTTGACAAACAATTGCAAAATAATTAGATCTTAAAGAAGTCCTTTTGACAAACCATCAGACCTGGAGCTTACTGTAAGTCTGCCTCAAGAAACATGGCAGTCATTGCAGAAAATATAGTGAGCTTGGCACAGATTCACAAATACAATGCATGATGCCTAAATTGATCCATGCACTGTTTAAAGCTAGATGATACATACAATAACACAACGCAAATCCTGAAATAGGGGGGCAACATTTGCAGATCAGAACCCTAGGGACTTAGACATACAAATCCAACAAACCCAGCTCACGGAATACTATTTATTGTTCGACAATCCTATAATGTTGAACAGAGGGTAGGGAGAGCGTATCTAGACCAATATAATGAGTTAATCTTCATGGATCTCAGGATCTGGCTGGTTGATATTTGTAACATATGATTTTAGGCTACACTATGTCTAGATACATAATAAAAGCAATGTATCAAGAAAAGCCAAAACGTCTTATAATTTGGAATGAATGGGAGTACATTGCAACCAAAAAAACAGTGTTTTATCCCTGCAGATTGAGAGCTGGACCATATGACATCTTGTAATTGTGATTTCTGCATTTTCATTTTGGTAGAGAGAAGAAAACTTTACCTAGTGGTTGTAGAACGAAAGCTCCTTCATCTGTCCAAATCAGTCCATAGTCCACCAACTCATGAATCTTCTGGACACATATATCTGTATATTCGGTTGCTTAGGATCAAAGCATAAGGCATCATAACAGAACCCATCATGCCAAAAGAAAGTACCTTGAATTTGCTTTTCAAGGAGATCTTGAGGAGTCCCCCTCTTAACTCCATAGTTCTCAGGATTCTAGCAATTTATTTCATTAAAGTTATTCCATGGATTAAATTTAAATGTTAAACAAGAGTATGCATACATACCTTCCTTATTCTGGTGTACAAATACGAGCACTTGATCCACTCAACTGCCAGAATGATGTCAGATACTGTCAGCTGAACGATTTCTGCATTTAGATGCTCCACTGCACATGGCAGCAACCTGGTGGTAGTTATGTAGTATATATACTTGGTCAGAAGTACAAAATTATATGCAGTGCATATCACGGTCTTCTTTTAGGTGAAATATCACATGAGACACTAGTTTCTAATTAGACATCAAGCACTTACTGAGACTCCACCATTTCACAACCATTTAGAAGGTTCTCATATAGATGAACCTAAAAGGAAAACTTAAACATGTTAGTTCAATACCCTGTCAAATTATTGCACAACTGACAAAATTAATAAGAGTGGAAACGTATGATGCTTACTGTCTCTTTTCTTGTCATGATTATAATTGTTCCAGTATCATCGAATGGTGGACGTCCAGCCCTCCCACACATCTGCAGATCACCCCAAACAGAAGCTTTCTCAAAAACAAGAGGATAGTCATATAATACATTTTATATTTAAAATTGAAATCACTAAATGTGTTAAGTTGAACTGTTAAATTTGGTATACATTTGAATATAAATTTCTATATATTTTAGGGAAATGCCGTAGGAGAGGACCCTACTATTGGTGATATGTGTAATCTATAACAACAGAGTACAAAGAAGATAACTACAGTACAACATAGGCAGAGCCACTAGCAAACTAAACTACTGAGTCCAGTCAATTAAATAGAAATCTAAAAGCCTTGTTGAACCCTGTGCAAATGTAGGATTACTTCATAAGTGAAACCCTTTATTCACAGGAAGAAGAGATATAAATATTGAAGTATTTCAGTATAAGTAAAATTCAACCTATATATATAAGATAAGGTAAGATATCCAGCACTCCTGCTTTCTTAAACAAAAGTGCCAATGATATATTCCAGAACCATCTTTTGCTAAAGGTTTAGCACACGTCTGTGTAAGTTATAATTTTAAACAAATTCAGTAGTTTGTATGCCTCAAGTTATCAAATCTGACCTATTAGGTCAGAAAGAAGTAAAAGAAATTAAGCAATGAACAAACAACAATGAAGCTACATGTTAACCATACAAAATCACAGTAAGATGTGAAGCAAGATGGAGAGATACTCCTGCATATCAAAGATAATAGTTTTATAGGATTTTTTTAGGAGAAGAGTTTTCTAGGACATATAGACTTAGTAGTACACCTGAAGCACCATGGACCTCTCATATTCAACATATAGGCCCTTGTCCTTGTTGCTGCATATAGAATCTATGTCAAAAACTAGAAGTTCAATTTAATTGATTGATGCCATATCTAAAAATTCATTCTTACAAAAACTGTGTTGACTTTATCACAACTGTATGTGCAGGTAAGTTGATGCCATGTGCCAAAGTATTCGTTGTGCATAGGACTTGAAGATCACCCTTGAGGAAAAGCCCCTCAACAAGACCTCGGTCTTTTAAGCAAAGACCACCATTATGAAAACCAACTGAAAATGGAACAGGATTGCATCAGTTAAGCAATCAATTAAAGTTTTTAGGCTAAGTGTATCAACTAACATGGGCACCTAAAAAGACATTACTAAAAAAATGGAGGTTGCAAAGTTAAGGAAGGTATTATGGGTGCCCAGGGAACAAGATTCCATATAACCTCCATGTACAATGCAAGCCTGCAGTTGCTTGTCACTACAGGTTAGGGAAGCCTCCTTTAGATGTTCATACTGCTGCATCGATTTCATAAATGGATTTGAATAGCCAAGTGATGCTCCAGTTTGTGAAAGGCACTGCGCTGCTTCTTGTGCACCTTTTCTTGTAGAACAGAAAATAAGTGCAGACTTCCCTCTTGAATGTTGCATCAGTATATCTGTAATCAATATTTTCATTTATATTTCTAGTACTGATTTTTAAAACTGTAATTTACATGATGTGCAATGCTATTGAGTGATGTGGGGATTTTACTTACCATAAATAAAACTTTGCAGCCTCTACAAGTTGAAACAAACAAAAAGAATTAAGTAGTTAGCATTATATAAGTACAACTATTTGAAACAATATGACACAACTCAGGGAGATGCAGTTCTGACTTAAAACCTCCCTGCTAATTTTTATTCTATCTGTGAAGAAGGAAGATTTTGGATAGTAAAGATGCATACCCTCTCAAAAAGGAAGTCGTTTTTAGCTGGAGCATAACCTAAATAGCACACAAAGAAAAAGGAAAGAATTAGCGGCACACAAATGGCTGACGAAGTGGAAGCTGAAAGATCATTGGGAGGATGCTAGCAATTTGTACCATGTGTATATATGTTCATAAATTTTACCTAGTAGCACGAAAAACACAGGTTTATCTAGAGAAAGGAAAATTGTGGTTATTTTGTACAAGAGGTGTTTTTACATAAGTAAACCAAATGTAACTTAAATGGCATAGAAAAACAGTCAAATCATCATTGATAAAAACTGAAACACTTTAATGACTTGGTGTTGATCCTTCAAGCAACATATGATATGAGAGCATTTACTGCCAGATTAGCACAAAAGTTTGCTGCAGCATAACTAAGTTAGAGCAGCTTCTTGATAAGCTAATCTTAAGGGTTGGCAATGTATTGCATCAGTGTTTGTTACAGACATGAGCCCTTGACATGTGTTCAGTTTGATTCTAATATATAAGAAGTCTCAATCATACCAAAAACCTTGGTTGTCAACTTCACTGGCCTCATTTCTTCTCCAAATCTGCAAGAGGAGGATACCACAGATAAGGTAAATTTATTGGGAGTACTCCACAAAATCCTCAAAATAAATTGTGTTAGTCACCTTTTGATTCCTTCTGGGGGTACTAGGAGCCACTGTGCTGAAATTTTGTAATATTAATGAGAAACATAACTTTTTTTCTTGGAGCGTGATATGGCAATGTAAATGGTATGTTGAGAATTTACTGTGTAGAGTTACAAACCTATGTCCTCAATATTAGGGATAGTAGCAGAAACGGCTATGAATCGAACATTAGCCAGAGGAAAAGATTTCATGTTGTCATGTCGCGAAAGCATTTTTATCCTACTGACAACTGCTTCTAATGCAGCTCCACGTGGATCATTGAGAAGGTGAACTTCATCAATAAGGACGAGAGCAATGTCACCGAAGAAACCCAATCTACCACCTTTTATACCATGTCGACTCATAGAATCAAACTTCTGCATGTATTACAATTCCAGTGAGAAAGCAAGATATTGGTTAGCAGGCTATCATCTTAACTTCTGCAGATGAAAGTAAGTAGTGACATGGACCTCAGGAGTGGTGAGGATTAAATCAGCATCATGTATGGCTTTATTGTCATAAAATTCACTGTCACCAGTCATCTCCAAGCAATTGATCCCCAATGGGCCCAACTTCATGTTCCAGTCCCGCAGCTTTTCCTGCACCAATGCCTTGGAGGGTGCAATGTAGATCTGCCATATAAATCCAGTGAACCACACGATAACAATAAAATACCCGAATCCTAAACTCCCAGTTTTTTGAGGAATGGCATCCAGAATCGGCACATACTGTTTTCAGAGTTCCTTTATTCAAATTGAACCTCCAATCTGGTGAAAGGAACCTTGAGAGGAGCCTCAGAATGCAGAGTTCAAAGAGTACGGTCTTCCCACTCCCCGTGGGTGCCGAGATAACCATGTTCACATCCGAGAAAAAGCACACATGAAAGCACTCGCTCTGCAAGGAATTGAAATATCTGCAGAGAAACCGAAACATTACTTTACTAAATCCCACCTCTACACCACAGCATCTCAATCACCCTGTTCGGCAGGCTGTTTGTACGGCTTATAAGCCGGCTGTGGCTGTTTTGTTGTGAGAGAAAAACACTGTACCATGGCTGATAAGCCGTGCTGATAAAAGCAGCCGAACAGGGTGAATATTACTTTATACTCCCCATAATTCCAAATTCCATTAACCTAGCATTATAATCTCATGCAATACGCGAGGTTACCACTCAATTCGAACCCTCTACATGTGGGTGCTGCAGTCACGCAACTGAACAAAGACAATAGTGCAGAAACACGGCGTATGAACAGCAAAATTCCAACGTGTAGCTTGATAATCAGCGCACGGGTCGCACCTGAACCTGAACACGGAGCGGAATGGCGGGGGCAGGTCGGAGACACAGCGTAGGGCGTACGGATTGGCGAGAGAACCCATCCTCGGTCGGGCGACCTGACCGCAAGCGGGTGTCACTTGAGATTGATGCCGCACAGAGTCCGCCTCCTGCAGAATCCGAACGATCGCGGTGAGCAATCAACTAGAGGTGACCGGTGAGCAATCGACTAGCGGAGTGAATAGTGATCAGTGGTGAAATGGAAAGCCCGAGCGATCGAGGGCAAAAAAATCCAAGCGATCGGTAGCGAGGAATCCATCGCGAGGAGTATCGTCGAACACCTTGCGCGCGCAGCGTCGCTTCGAGCCGAGTCGGCTGGATGATCTCTCTGCCGAACTGAATTGCGGAGCGAGGTTGGAGTGTAGTGTAGGAGACGAGTGGGGGAGCGGGAACTTACTCGCTAGTGGAATCGGACCGGAGGAGACTGCAGCGAGAGGCGGGAGAGGCTGTTGACGAGACGGCGGAGAGAAGAGAGGGAGAGAGAGAGGATCAGAGGAGCGTCTGCTAGCTTCGAGAGGGGCTTGAGCGCAGCGGGAGGAGCGTAGCGCGCGGGTGTTTGTGGTGTTGCGGTGTTCTGGTGGAGTTGTAGAGTGGAAGAGAAGGAGCCGAGTCGTTGTGCCGAGGCAGAAGAGATTCAAATTGCGCCGTGGATTTTGCAGGCGGGGCGGGGACTCGTTGTATGGCACGGCTTCCTGGTCTCCACTACTCCCGTGTGCCATGTCCATGCCAAAAGGTCAGGTCTGGCCGTCCGGCCATCCAGGGAGGCAGGATCGCGGTCGCGGGGAACAGAGGAGAGCACGCCGACACCGTGACAACTGAGGCCACGGTTGCAAATGGTCATTTGTAACAACGAACCAACACTAACAAAACAAATGCACGGAGCATATATGACACAGATCGATCAATCTTAACCAATCACTAATTCTGTTTATAACATAACACATCACACTGAAACACTGCCACTTGGATTAAGGCACGAATCTTGGCAAACTGTGCTGCCATCATCCAGCACATAGGGCTAGCGTGCTAGGTACGGTGACACATCACACATGTACGTACAGCTCGTGGCCGGCTGATCAAGCTATACACTCCACTCTACAGGCCCTCCTGGTCCATGGCGAGGATGGTGCTGAGGTTCATGGGGTGCATGTAGTCCGTGTCACCGTGCATGAACTGGGAGACAATGATGCGGTTGGCCCTCTCCGTGGGGTGGTACGCGTCCCAGAACGCGAACACGTCCCGGTTGGCGCACACGTTCGACGCCGCCGTGCACAGCCCGATCCCGTTGTACGGGCCCTGCCCGCAGCACGCCACCTGCACGTTCGTGAACCCTGCAAAAGAAAGCAGCACGAGAAATCCAATTGTCACCGATCGACCCGCTTGATTGGTTTCCCATGGAAAGACCACCGTCGGCACCGTGTCTGATCTAGCTCACCGAAGGCCTGCGGGTTTGCGAGGTAGTCGAAGTTCATGCGATAAGTGTTGGCGGTGACGAAGACGTCGGCGCCGATGGCGCGGTTGAGGCCGCGCACCATGTCCACCATCTGCGGGTTGAAGAGGTTCACGGCGCGCGTCAGCTCCGCCGCGCACTCGCCGTTCTGGCTGTGCAGCGCCAGCTCCGCCGGGACGCAGCCCAGCGGCCCCGTCCCCGTCACGATCACGCGCCGCGCGCCCAGCTCGTACAGCCTCTGCACAATGCATATGCATGCGTTGGTCACACATGTTGCGCGGCGACCCAGGAGCGAATCCTACGACGACGACCATGTGCTCGTTGTTGGCGGGCATTCAAGCGAGTCGATCACCGGCTGAGCTGAGTGTGCGGCGCAGCGGCGACGGTGGTGCACGGTAGGGTCGCTTGTGGATTGGTAGCTGGTGGTGGTTGCTAGAGCGTAGAGAGTCGTTCAGTACACTTTAATTACCGAGAGGATCTTCCTGTACTCGGAGATGATGAAGCGGACGTAGTCCGGGAGCGCGTACTGGCGCGACCGCACGGACATGGGCACGAGGTAGTAGTTGTTCACGAAGTCGTTGCCGCCCAGCGTGATGAGCACCAGGGCCTGGTTCACGAGCTGCGTCGCCTGCGGCTCGCCGATGAGGGCTCTCAGCTTCTGCTGGTACTGCCGGAAGTACTGCAGCTGGTCGCCGATCCTGATGATGTTCACCTGCTCGCCACCGCGCGCAAATACGATGCATGGCAGGACGTCAGAATTCGGAGCTACAGTCTGCGTGTGTGCAGTGTGTGTGTGTGTGTGTGTGTGACAGAGGTCACGCAGTGAAATGATGAGTACTCCCTCCATTCCAAATTATAAGGCATTCCAAGAATCTTGGAAAGTCAAAGCATCTTAAGTTTGACCAAAATTATAGAGAAAATTACAAAAAATTATAACATCAAATATGTATATTATGAAAATATAATTAATAAAGAATTTAATGATACTTAATTGGTGTTACAAATATTATTATTTTATCATATAAATTTGGTCAAACTTGTGATCCTTTGACTCTCCAAGATTCTTGGAATGCCTTATAATTTGGGATGGAGGGAGTAGCTAGCATCTATCCTCCCGTACAAACTGTATTCCTGTGTCGTTGAGGATCCCGACGCCGGCCGACGCGAAGTTGGCGCCGACGAGCAGCTTCTCCCCTCGGAGCTCGGGGCTCAGGTACGGCAGCAAAGGTTCTGCGCCGAGGTGCTCGCCTGAAAAGCAAGTGTCAGTGCAGTGGTAACACAACAGCACGTCGCGGGTGATCATTTCTCTGAAGGATGGATGGTCAATGGCGTTCTTTATATATTACTGATGATGTCGGGGATGTTGAGGCCATTGGAGAAGCGGCCCGTCGCGCGGTGCGTGGGGAAGTCGATGCCGTAGGGCGGCGCGTCGGCGCGCGCCGTGGTCAGCAGGTAGTTGTTGTTGCCGTTGTCGACGAGGGAGTCGCCGAAGACGAAGAAGGCCCGCGCCGCGGACGCCGCCGGGGCAGCCGCCGCCAGCAGGCAGAGGAGCAGGGAGACGAGGAGCGGAGGCATAAGAGCAGCGTCCATCGCGGAAGTCTCGTCCGAGTCGAGTAGAGGTGGTGACTGACTGGTGAGCGTGTGCAGTGTGCTTTAAAGAGGCCGGCCGGCCGGCCTTGATCGCCATCTTGCATGCCTTGCACCAATACAAGCTGATGAAGGAAGGCCACGAGGCCAGTGGCCACCCCTACCCCTAGCAAATGCACACATGCGAGGTGGTTGTGTGGTTTGTCACTTTTAGTACCCCCGGCATTCTTGGATCATGTGCCCCAGCAGGACTGTGAGCCTGTAGTTGCAGCATACTGTAGGTCGCAGAATCCTTTTGTCCACCACCAATGAGAATGGGCTGCACGGCCAGAGTGGGCTTTCGAATTTGGATGATGAGTTGTTAATTGCCGATCCTAACACTGTACCACCGAAAATCTGCTTGCTCGTTGTTAGCGTGTTATGGGCATCGGGGAAGATACAATTTTTCAGTTATTTAAGAAGGATCTATAATGCTAAAACAATCTAGTACAGTACAGCTGAATTGTTTCATAAAAAAACAGTACAGCTGAACTTATTCATTCAGTTTGTAGTACCGGAAAATAGGGAATTGCTGTAAAGAAAAGTTTATGAAATACTAGGAGAAGAGCAATTGCTAGATACTCCATGCCCTTGTAGTTGCATAATGCTATGAAAACATTTCACTATTTACAAGTGTTCTTTTCAGTAATCACCGAACCAAATGAACTGATCATAAAGGTTCAGCATGAGACAATGAGTTTCTCCTCTGTAATTTTTTCATCTTTTAGCAATTCGTCGTCTATCCGACGATCCTGTAAACCTGTTGGGAAGATGGAAAACGAAATGGATTCACAGACAGGCAAAATTAAAGATGCGAGACTGCATCTGTCAGAGACGTTCCTACCATCTCACCGTCTCGCTGAAATCAATGGCCTCGTTCGGCTGGCGGGTGGCTGGTGGCTAGTGCTGATTTGTTGTGAAAGAAAAATACTGTTGGCTAACTGGTGGCTGGTGGCTGGTGTTGAAATGATGTGAGAGAAAAGCACTGCTGGCCGGTAGCCAGCCAGCCGAACAAGGCCATATCAATGTACTGCTCATACAAGTAGACTGAGTTTGGTCGCCTATTCAATTTTGGCAGAACGAGGGTGATTCAGCCGACACCTAACATCAAGAACTTAGGTAGTGTTTAGTTCCTTGAAAATTCCAAAAATTTTATAAGATTCTCCATCACATCGAATCTTTGGACGCATGCATAGAGCATTAAATATAGGTAAAAAAATAACTAATTACACAGTTTGGTTGTAAATCACGAGACGAATCTTTAGAACCTAATTAGTTCATGGTTGGACACTAATTGTCAAATACAAACGAAAAAATTACTATGCTTCCAAAAAATTTACAGGGACAACTAAACACACCCTTACCAGAAAGATACACACCTTCCAATCTACTCCGTATTTACAGTACTTATACCCCGCTTTTTCATTCATTACGCTGCCATAGGGCCAGCCATGAGCAAAGTACAGTAACTAACACGCCATGTGAAATCCATAAATCGGTGGGGTAGAATGTTAATGATGAATTAACCACCACCACGCCACGCCACTCCACCCCACCCCACCCCCATGACGTTTTGAAAATCCACTGTGGTGGCACAGTTGCCTGTACTACTCGATCCACTTCACAATTCAACAGTGCCGATTCATCCTCCTTGGCCTTGTTTAGATGCCGAGTTGGTGTTAATGAATTAGACAATTTCCAGATTAATTCCCAGATTAAAACCAGAATATAAGTCATGATTAAAACTAGAATATATGTCATGACATATTGATGAATTAGATTAAGCATGTATAGCATGACAGATCAGCATGATGCATAGTATAAGCATAAACATGATTATGATTGTAAGCATAGCATAGATGAAACATTATGAAAGACAAGATTAGATCACGAGAATAGAACCTGATGACTGTAGATGTAGTAGATGATGATGAAGATGTAGATAGCGCGTCGATGCAGCCTTCAGAAGACGAACCGTCGTGGAGAATTTAGGAGCAGTCGCGCGAAGAGCGCTTCCCAAAAACCTTATTCGCCTTCTCCCGGTGCAGGATCGCAAAGACGATGGTTCCGGAGACCTGCTCTCCCAAACGCCGGTGCACGCAGACGATCGGGATGGAGAAACTACGGCGGCAGCGCGGTAGCAAGAAGAGGAAAATATTAATTTACTACCTTAGGGATATTCTAACTGAAACTCCCAATTGTAGTTTTTGATGTGTCTTTTTCCAGGAGGATAGGTACATATATATATGGAGGAAAACCCCCTACCTCTACATCAACTAGCAATATGGTACTAATTGATGTTGTACCTCCCACCTCTATTCTTGGACTTAAACATTAAAGCCCATTAGGGAACACATGTATTGGGCCTTTGAGATTTATTAGAATTTCTTCATATGAATTTAGGGGAATATCCATATAAATTCTAACAATCCCCCACCAGATCTCAATTGCCCAGTATAGACATTTTCCTTCTCTCTCACTACTGTTTATATACTAGTATTTCAGCAGAGACTGTTAAGTTGAACATCTGCCTAGAGCTTCAAGTTACACTTATTCACAACTTGAACAATGGACTACGCCTTGAATTGCAAGTTTTGTGCAAACAAGTTTCACTCAAAGTCAAACTAGTACCTGGCTGCCAGTAGCCTTCCCCGTGGGTGGAGCATATACGTCATACTCCTTGGTCTCTTCATGAGCTTACTAGAGATCACCCTAATCTCATAGACTGCGACGTTTTACAGTCAGACTCATATAGGTATGTTCTTTCAAGAATGCTCTGTAGGACAGCATCTTCGCTTGTTAAAGCCAATAGAACATGTTAAGGCATTAGCCAACCTACCATACAGTGCCTCAACGCTTTGAGAGTATTGCATCTTCACATAGAGAGGGTTATAATTATACTCTCCTCAGTTCACCAATAGTTTGTTCTTCCCAGATCCTAAGTCACGGGATCTCCGATCAAAAAGGTTGGGTTACTACTACTGTAAACTCATATGGGTCTCAAACCCATCTCCCTTGATGCTATTTCTATCACATTTCGTGATAGTCCTTTGGTAAAAGGATCTGTCAGGTTCTTGTCTGTTTGCATATAAGCCACAGTGATTACTCCGGAGTTTCTCAACTTCCTGACAGACTTCAAACGTCTTTTAACGTGTCTTGTTGACTTCGCATTATCCTTAGCACTATTCACTTTAGTGATCACTGTTTGGTTATCACAGTTCACAAGGATAGCCGGTATTGGTTTCTCAACCACCAGTAAGTCAGACAAGAGCTCACGCAGCAACTCTGCCTCTGCAGAAGCTGCATCCAAAGCAGTAAGTTCTGCTTCCATAGTAGATTTAGTCAAAATAGTCTGTTTACTAGACCTCCATGACACTACGCCACCTCCAAGAGTAAATACATACCCACTAGTGACATAGATTTGATCAATATCAGAAATCCAGTTCATATCACTATATCCCTCCAGCACAGCTGGGTGCCCAGAATAGTGTATCTCAAAACTCATTGTACCTTTGAGATAACGCAAGACCCTTTTAAGTGCATGCCAATGATCATCACCCGGGTTGGACATGTACCTACTCAACTTGCTCACAGCAAAAGAGATATCTGGTCTGATTGTGCTAGCTAGATACATGAGTGAACTAATTATCTGAGAATATCTTAATTGATCTCTAGCAATCTTCTTATTCTTTCTCAATGTCACACTAGGATCATAAGATGTTGGAGTAGGCTTGCTATCCATAAAGCCAAAATGGCTCAAGACCTTCTCAACATAGTGAGATTGTGACAAGGTAATCCCACTATCTTCCTTAATCAGCTTAATGTTTAGAATTACATCAGCTTCTCCTAGATCTTTTATGTCAAAACTCTTTGACAAAAAAGACTTGACCTCATTAATAATATCAATGTTTGTTTCAAAGATTAGAATATCATCAACATATAAACATAATATAACAGATTGGCCCCCACCATGTCGATAATACACACACCTATCAGCTTCATTAACAGCAAAGCCCGCACTAGTTAAAGTAGTGTCAAACTTCTCATGCCATTGTTTAGGTGCTTGTTTCAAGCCATACAAAGACTTCAGTAATTTACACACCTTCTGCTCTTCACCTTTTACTACAAATCCATCTGGTTGATCCATATAAATCTCCTCATCCAACTCTCCATTAAGGAAAGTTGTCTTCACGTCCATTTGATGAACGAGAAGACCATACGAGGCAGCCAGAGAAAGTAGCACTCGAATAGTGGTCATTCTAGCAACAGGTGAATAAGTATCAAAGAAATCCTCACCTTCCTTCTGGGTATAACCCTTAGCCACAAGCCGAGCCTTGTACTTGTCAATAGTACCATCAGGCTTAAGCTTCTTCTTGAACACCCACTTACATCCAATTGGTTTACAACCAAAAGGTAGCTCAGATAACTCCCAAGTTCTATTAGAAAGAATTGAGTCCATCTCACTACGAACAACTTCTTTCCAATCATCTACATCTGGATATGCGTATGCCTCTGTAATAGAAGTAGGAATATCATCCACAAGATACACAATGAAATCATCACCAAAGGATTTTGCAATCCTTCGTCTCTTGTTCCTCGCAGGAACTTCATTGTCATTCTCCTCAAGGACTTCTTCAGGTGGTTGCTCAAATGACTCAATAGAAGACTCAATAGGTACCGTAAAATCAGGAGCTATCTCAGAGAAAAATCTAGCATTGCTACACATATCTTTCATAGGGAATATATTTTCAAAAAATGTAGCATCACGAGATTCAAAAATTGTATCCACATGCATATCAAGAACTTTAGATTTTACTACTAAAAATCTATAGGCAATGCTATGATGAGCATATCCTAGAAAGACACAATCCACAGTCTTCGGTCCTAGCTTACGCTTCTTAGAAATTGGAACATTGACTTTCGCCAAACATCCTCACGTGCGCAAGTATGAAAGTGATGGTTTCCTTCCAATCCAATTCTCATATGGAGTTATCTCTTTATTTCTGTTTGGAATTCTATTCAGGACATGACTCGCAGTCAATAGAGCTTCCCCACCATGCCTTAGATAGACCAGCAGTGTCTAACATGGCGTTCACCAAGTCAGTCAGCGTGCAGTTTTTCCTCTCGGCAATCCCGTTTAATTCGGGCGAATAGGGAGTTGTCCTCTCATGAATAATACCATGTTCCACACAGAACTCATCAAATAATATAGGAAAATATTCACCACCACGATCTGACCTTAGATGTTTAATTTTTCTCTCTAGTTGATTTTCAACTTCAGCCTTATAGATTTAAAAGTAGTCTAGCGATTCATCTTTAGTTTTAAGCAAGTAAACATAGCAAAATCTAGTTGTATCATCAATTAAAGTCATGAAATATTTCTTTTCACCTTTTTGTCAACACACCATTCATCTCGCAAAGATCAGAATGTATGAGTTCTAGAGGTGCCAAGTTTCTCTCCTCCGCTGCCCTATGAGGCTTTCGAGGTTGCTTAGATTGCACACAACTATGGCACTTAGAACCTTTGGCAATAGTGAGATCTGGAATTAAATTCAGGCTAGAAAAATGTGACATCAATCCAAAGTTAACATGACATAAGCGAGAATGCTAAACACTCGAATTATCATTAATCGTGCCACAAATATGATTCACTGACTTATTACAAAAATCTGCCAAAGATAGGCGGAACAAGCCTCTGTAATCATAGCCTTTACCAATAAATTGTCCATGCTTAGACATGACTACTTTATTAGACTCTAACACTACCTTAAACCCATCTCTCAATAGAAAGGAGACACTAACAAGGTTCTTGCGAATAGTAGGGACATGTTGTACGTTCTTCAGCTGCACGATCTTTCCCGAAGTAAACTTCAGATCTAACGTGCCAACACCACGAACAGAAGCATGTGACCCATTCCCATCAGGACGGAGGAACCTTGCAGCCCTAGATAAGAAGAAAACCAAGAGATATCAGCACACACGTGAATATTAGCACCTGTATCAATCCACCAACTTGGAGATTGAAACACTGATAGTACAGTAAAATTACCATACCCTTCATCAGTAGTGCTTGCAGTCACGAGGCTGACCTTCTTTTTCTCTTTCTTGTCCACTCGCTCTGGACAATCTTTAGCAAAATGACCAAGCTCTCCACATGCGAAGCAAGGTAACTCTACTTTGTCTTTCTTCTTCTTCTTGAAGGCAGTATTTTGTTTGGCATTGAAAACAGGTTGCTTAGGCTTTCCCTTGTTCTTGCCATGGTTTCTCTGGATAAAGTGGGCGCTATATTTTTCCTCGTTCCCCTTCTCAATGTTATCTTTAACCCGAGCTTTTTCCTCGACATCAAGAGATGCTATCAGGTTTTCAACTGATATTTTCAGTCTCTTGTGTTTGAGACTTGTGGCGAAATTCCTCCATGAAGAAGGTAATTTAGCAATAATGCTCCCAGCCACAAACTCATCGGGTTAGACACATTTAAGGAGTTCAAGTTCCTTAGCCAGGCGCTGGATCTCATGAGCTTGCTCGACTACTGATTTGTTAGCAACCATCTTGTAGTCATTAAAGCTCTCCATGGTATACAGTTCTTTGCCTGCATCTGAAGCACCATAAGTAGCATTCAGATGATCCCATAGAGCCTTTACGTCTCTTAAGTGCATCATAGAATCAAATAGATAATCTGAAAGCACATTACGCACAGCTCCCACAAAGATATCATTAGCTTCCTGGAATTTTCTCTAATCTTCATCAGAGATGTTTCCCTCAGGCATGCCATCTTTGACCTAGAAAACTTTCATGGCAGTAAGCCAATCTGTGACCTTAACAGACCACCTCTTAATATGCGTACCAGAAAATTTTTCCGGCCTCAGCGCATCAACAAAACTAGCCATAGATAATTCTAGAAACGACCTTAAATAAGGTTTTTGGATTGTTAAATAATTAGGCAATTTCCAGATTAAAACCAGAATATAAGTCATGATTAAAACTAGAATATAAGTCATGACATATTGATGAATTAGATTAAGCATGTATAGCATGACAGATCAGCATGATGTATAGTATAAGCATAAACATGATTATGATTGTAAGCATAGCATAGATGAAACATTATGAAAGACAAGATTAGATCACGAGAATAGAACCTGATGACTGTAGATGTAGTAGATGGTGATGAAGATGTAGATAGCGCGTCGATGCAGCCTTCAGAAGACGAACCGTCGTGGAGAATTTAGGAGCAGTCGCGCGAAGAGCGCTTCCCAAAAACCTTATTCGTCTTCTCCCGGTGCAGGATCGCAAAGACGATGGTTCCGGAGACCTGCTCTCCCAAACGCCGGTGCACGCAGACGATCGGGATGGAGAAACTACGGCGGCAGCGCGATAGCAAGAAGAGGAAAATACTAATTTACTACCTTAGGGATATTCTAACTGAAACTCCCAATTGTAGTTTTTGGTGTGTCTTTTCCCAGGAGGATAGGTACATATATATATGGAGGAAAACCCCCTACCTCTACATCAACTAGCAATATGGTACTAATTGATGTTGTACCTCCCACCTCTATTCTTGGACTTAAACATTAAAGCCCATTAGGGAACACATGTATTGGGCCTTTGAGATTTATTAGAATTTCTTCATATGAATTTAGGGGAATATCCATATAAATTCTAACAGTTGGGGCATCCGAATTGCTATAGTGCGCATTAAATGCGCATTGTAGCAATTCGTTTGTATTTGGTAAAAATTGTCCAAACTTTGATTAATTAGGCTCAAAATGTTCGTCTCGCAAAGTACAACAAAACTGTGCAATTAGTTTTTAATTTCATCTACATTTAGTACTCTCGACATTTCGATGTGATGGGAAATCTTCTTTTTGTATAGTAAACTTTGGGGAAGAAGTTGGGAACTAAACAAGGCCCTTATTGAACATTCTCTGAACTGTCTCATGAATCATACGATGTATGTAGAGTGTTAGTACAGCTGTAGTTTCTGAAAAGCGATTGTCGGCCGGTGAAATTGAGCTGGGAATTGGATTGAGGGGGTGTTTAGCTGGTAAGCGAAAAGTTTTTGATGTCACATAGGATGTTTCATGGGATGTCGGAAAGGATTTTCGGATACTAATAAAAAAACTAATTACATAACTCGCTTGGAAACCGTGAGACGAATTTATCAAGCCTAATTAAGCCATCATTAGCACATGTGCGTTACTGCAGCACTTAAGGCTAATCATGGACTAATTAGGCTTAAAAGATTCGTCTCATGATTTCCAACCAAACTGTGCAATTAGTTTTTTTCGTCTACATTTAGTACTCCATGAATGTGTCTAAATATTCGATGTGATGGGGTGAAAAAATTTTGGGCAGAAACTAAACACCCCCGGAGAGAGTAACCAGTAGTGAAGGACGCCACGCACGACTGTTGGTTGTTCACGCAAGAACAACGATTTGTCGCGATCCCAATCCGAAAAAGCAAGCAAAGCGCGTCCTCGTCAACAAATGGGAACGCAGGCGTGATTGCGCACCCATTGATGCCACTGACGACCGGATCGCCGTGCTCTTCCACGAGACGTTCAAGGAACCGGTGAAAGGTCTTAATGGCTAGAGGGGGGTGAATAACCTTTTTAAAATTTTCTACAAAGACAAGCTAAACAAGTTTATTAATACAACAAATAGCAAGATGCGAGTTTTGCTTAGTCTACGGGGTGTTTGCAAGCCACCTATCCAATTCACAATTCTAGTATAATGGCACTCAACCGCACAAGTCAAACTGAGAAGGTAACTACAACTACAACTAGCAAGCTACATAAAAGAGCTACTCTAGCAAAGTTAACTAGCTAGCAAAGATAACTAAGAAAGTAATGCGGAGTTGAGTTAGGAGAGTTTCAGCGAGGGGCGAAGTATTGAGCAACCAATATGATCAACAATGAATACCAAGACAACCGAACACCGGGATCAATCAATCACAATATAAAGTGATGACACGAAGATTTATCCCGAAGTTCACGTGCTTGCCGGTACGCTAGTCCCTGTTGTGTCCCTCTTCACCACGTGGTTCGGTGGCTAATCGGTCTCACACCGAGCCTCTCAAAAGGCGCCACAAGAACCTACCAAATGGCAAAAGGTTGTAATGACACGAGCAATTTACTAATGTTGTCTTTGGCGCTTCGCCGAGGTAGGCACAAACCCCTCACAATCACCGGAGGTGGTGAAAGCCCAAGTTTGGTTTTGGTAATTAATGACACCAAGTTGCTAATGCTATTGTATCAAGTATGATTAAGCTAGGCATAAGCAACATGCGATGGAGGTGGATGTGGCAAGGAGTTGTGGCCACAAGATCACAAAGAAATGGTGCATGGACATGAAATGATGATCATGGTGGAGATGCACATGAAATGATGGACATGATGATCAAGTGAAGGAGAAGGATCTAAGAGCGCAAGGCAAAGGTATAATCATAGGGTTTTCCTTTTGCCGGTCTAAGATGAGTAGAGAAGTGATTGACCGGGTTTAGGATACATAGCCGACTATCAAGAGGGGCAATCACGGTTAGCTCGGGAATCAAGTGCCACTAGATCAATGTCTTGAGCATATGCATTTAGGATCTAGTAAAGAGCTAACATAACGCCTTGGAAAATGTTTGTGAAAATGCTAACACACGAGCACAAGGTGGTGATCACTTGTTGGTGTTGGCACTTTTGCGAAGGCGGTGGAGTTTAAGTGGTAGAGAGGGGTTTGGGTTCCTCTCTCCCTCCCGCCGAGCTTGCGAGGCGGGATTCGGCGCTTTTTGGAGAAGTGAAATGCCTATTTTCTATTGCGCCGAAAGTCGGAAAAGAAACGAAGGCGAACGGAGGTCACTGCGTGCACCGGACGCTGCACCGGACGCGGTCACTGTACGACCGGCGCGTCCGGTCAGGCGAACAGCGGTTCACGAGGATCACCGGACGCGGTGCGCGTCCGGTCATAGGTCACCGGACGCGTCCGGTCTTCCAGGGAGCTTACTGGACTCCCACCGGACGCGGGCACTGTGGCGTCCGGTCCGTTCTTCAGCGCGTCCGGTGGTTGTTTTGCAGTGCGCGGCTCGGTGTTGACCGGCGCGTCCGGTGGGTCACGGGACCGGCCCGTCCGGTCGTGACCAGCGCGTCCGGTCGCTCGGTCGAGCGCGTCCGGTCAACGGTAACGGCTAGTTCGAACGGCTCTATTCTCGTCTGTCGCGTAGTGACCGGACGCGTCCGGTCACCCGGACCGGCGCGTCCGGTGCAGCGCGAATTCTGCTGCGTCGTTTCTAACGGCTAGCTGCGTACCCCTTCGTTATAAATAGATGGTGGCCGGGGTTTGAGGGTAATGCTTGCACATTTTGAGACATAGAGACATCCTTTGAGCTAGAGAACAACCCCTCCACTCATCTCTTTGATTGATTGCACATCTTGAGTGAGATTGAGTGAGATTCAAGTGCATTGCTTGAGAGTTGCATTCTAGAGGCACTTGATCTTCGAGTTGCTGCGGATTTCTTGTTACTCTTCCGTGTTTCCCGACACGGTAGACGGCTTGGAGCAGCGGAGGTGATTGAGCTCGCAATTGGAGATTGTTGGAGCCTTCACCAAGTGTTGTAAGGGGTTCTTGATCCTTCCCCGCGGGAGTTCGCAAATTGGATACTCTAGTGGAGCTCGTGGCTTGGAGGATCCCCATCTTGTGTGCGGTTGTGCGGTGCCCGCCGAGGGCTCAACTCTTGATAGTTGATTAGCTCGCGAACCGACAAGTGGGTGCATCGCCACAACGAGGAGTAGCTTGCCGGGAAGCAAGTGAACCTCGGGATAAATTCTTGTGTCATTCTCTTCCCGAGGATTTTTCTTGTGTGATTGATTGATTGGTACTTCTCATCTCTACACGGCGGTATAATCACTCGAAGCTCTTCTCTCGTATTACTTCTCGTTTCTAGCTTGTTGTTGTTGTTGTGTTTAGTGGATAGCCTTGTACTAGAATTGTGTAAGTGGCTTGCTTAATTAGTTAGAGCTAGTGCTTTGTGCTTCGCCACCTTTCGTACTAACTTGTGGTTAAGTAATTTGTGTAGAAGTTTTTAAATAGGCTATTCACCCCCCCTCTAGCCTATTTGGACCTTACAAGTGGTATCGGAGCCGAGGCACCGTTTATTTGAGGCTTAACAACCTACGGTGAAGAAGAAATGGCTCAAATAAGTTTGCACATCAACAACACAAAGAAGGCACCTCACTTTGATGGCACAAATTATGCATATTGGAAGGTTAAGATGACCGCACACCTCAAGTCAATCAATAGAGAAGTGTGGAAGGTCACCGAAACAAAATTTGAGGTTGCTAATCCGGAGGCACCTACACCGGTGGAAGAGAAGAAGCTCCAATGCAATGATATTGCCATTAGTGCTCTTCATGAGGCATTAGATGACAAGACATTTGAGCAAGTGAAGAACATAGAAGTTGCACATGATGCTTGGGCCAAGTTAGAAGAAACATTTGAGGGCACCGAAGGCACAAAGACCGCTAAGGCATATATCTTGCAAGAAAAGTTTTCTAGCTTCAAGATGCAAGAAGATGAGAGTGTACCGGAAATGTTTCATAGATTGCAAGTCATTGTCAATGAGCTCAAGGCACTTGGTGAGGAAGTCAAGGACAACCAATTCTCTATAAAGTTCTTGAGAAGCTTGCCCAAGAGGTTTGATACATTGATCACCGTGCTAGTGAGGACTACATTGAAGGATTCAACTCCTCAACAAATATTTCAAGAAGTGATGACCGATGATTCATATAGAGAAGATGATGAGAAGGATGAGTTGGTCAAGAAGAAGAAGAAGGAGAATGAGAAGAATGATGATGAAAAGAAGAAGAGTGTGGCATTCAAAGCCACCACATCCAAGGGCAAATCCAAGATTGAATCATCAAGTGAAGAAGACTCAAGCTCTTGTGATAGTGATGACATTGATGAGAAGATGGCTCTCTTTGTCAAGCAATTTGGCAAATTCATGAAGAAGAAGGGCTATCGTGCAAGGAGGAGGAAGAACACATCTAAGAAGAATGAGCATACCATGAGATGCTTTAGATGCCATAGCAAGGACCATCTCATTGCAAAGTGTCCTTATGATAGTGATGATGAAGATGCTATCAAGAAGGAAAGGAAGAAGCAAAAGAAGAAGCAAGAAAAGAAGGAGAGTTCTCATAAGAAGAAGAATGATTCTCATGTTGCTACATGGGATAGTGATGATTCCTCAAGTGATGATGAGGATGACTACAAGAGCAAGAAGAAGGGACATGCTAGCATTGCTATCCAAGAGAAGGTCTCCCTCTTCGACACTCCATCGTGCTTCATGGCTAAGGCCACTAAGGTATCATCCGATAATGAGAGTGATCATGATAATGCTAGTGATAGTGATAGTGATAGTGATGAAGAAGAATTCACTAAAGATGAACTAATCACTATGCTAGAAGATTGCACTCAACATTATAAAGAATCTAGAAAGGAATGTAAGGGCTTGCTTAAGGAAAAGAAAAACCTTATGCAAGAACTTGATGAGCTTAGAGCATCTTATGAGAGTCTAAAGGTAGACCATAAGAAACTTCAAAAGTCTCACACTAAGCTTGAAGAAGCTCATTCCTCTCTAGTTGAAAAATGTGAAAACATGCCAACTAATGTTGAGAAAGCTAAAACTTGCAACATAGGCATATCTTGTGATATAATTGATGAATCTTGTCATAAGCCTATTGTTTTTGCTCCCACTAACCCTTCATGTAGCTCATCTACATCATCCTCATCTAGTAGTGATGGTTTCACTTGTGACTCCACACTTATAGTTGAGAATGAAAATCTCAAGAAGGAGGTAAAAGAGCTCAATCACACTTTAGCTAAGGCTTATGGTGGTGAGGACCGCTTGCTTATGTGCTTGGGTAGCCAAAGAGCTTCTCTCTACAAAGAGGGATTGGGCTATAACCCCAAGAAAGGCAAGGCCGCTTTTGCTCCTCACAAAACTCGTTTTGTGAAGAACAATGGTAGCTATTGCAAAAGTTGCAAGCAAGTTGGTCACATAGAGCAACATTGCATGAATAAGAAATCAAATGCTAATGTATCCTCAATTAAGTTTGATTCCTTCTATATACTTACCAAGGGTACAAATAGTGTTCATGCTAAGTTCATTGGTGCACCATGGATGGGCTCAAAGAAGAAAGCCATTTGGGTACCAAAGAGCTTGGTCACTAACCTTGGAGGACCCAAACAAGTTTGGGTACCTAAAAGGAATTGATCTTGTCTTGTAGGTCAATTACAAAGCCGGAGGAAGGCATTGGGTGCTTGATAGTGGGTGCACTCAACATATGACCGGGGATTCTTGTATGTTCAAATCAATTGATACTAGTTAAAATGGTGGTTTTGATGCTATCACTTTCGGCAACAACAAGAAAGGCAAGGTCAAGGGGCTTGGTAAAATTGCTATCTCAAATGACATGAGCATATCAAATGTATTGCTAGTTGAGAGCTTGGATTTCAATCTTTTGTCGGTGGCACAACTTTGTGATCTTGGCTTCAAGTGCATATTTGGTAGTGATGATGTTGAAGTCATAAGTGTTGATGGATCAAATTTGATATTCAAAGGGTTTAGACATGGTAGCTTATACTTGGTTGACTTCAATGATAGTGAGACACAATTGACATCATGCTTGCTTAGCAAATCTAGTATGGGTTGGTTATGGCATAGAAGGCTTGGTCATGTTGGAATGAAACAATTGAACAAACTTTTGAGGCATGACTTAGTTAGAGTCTTGAAAGATGTGACTTTTGAAAAGGATAAACCATGTAGTGCTTGTCAAGCCGGCAAACAAGTTGGAAATAAACATCCTAGTAAGAGTGAAATGAGCACATCAAAGGCATTTGAGCTATTGCACATGGACTTGTTTGGGCCAACAACATACACTAGTATTGGTGGAAACAAGTATGGTTTTGTGATTGTTGATGACTATACTAGATACACTTGGGTGTTCTTTCTCTATGACAAGAGTGATGTTTATGATCTATTCAAGTCTTTTGTCAAGAGAGTGCAAAATGAGTTTGAGACTACCATCAAGAAGATTAGAAGTGACAATGGTAGTGAGTTCAAGAACACAAGAATTGAAGATTTATGTGATGATCTTGGTATTGGACATCAATTCTCACCAACATACACTCCTCAATCCAATGGTGTAGTTGAAAGAAAGAATAGAACTTTGATTGACATGGCTAGATCAATGCTTAGTGAATACAATGTGAGTCATTCATTTTGGAGTGAAGCCATTAACACGGCTTGCTATTGTAGCAACCGTCTCTATTGCCATGGAAAGCTTGAAAAGACACCATATGAGCTATTGAATGGAAGAAAGCCCAACATTGCATACTTTAGAGTGTTTGGTTGCAAATGCTATATTCTCAAGAAAGGCACTAGATTGAGTAAGTTTGAAAAGAGATGTGATGAAGGGTTCTTACTTGGTTATTCTACCACAAGCAAAGCATATAGAGTTTGGAATCTCACTAATGGCACCTTGGAAGAAGTTCATGATGTTGAGTTTGATGAAACCCAAGGTTCTCAAAATGAAGATCAAAACCTTGATGATGTGAGAGGAGATCAATTGTCAAATGCAATGAAGAACATGGACATTGGTGATGTTAGGCCAAGGCAAGTTGATGATGATGATATTCATGTGATCAACCAAAGTGTGTAAATTGATACAAATCAAGCAAGCTCTAGTGGTTCTCATGATGAAGTGCAAGATCAAGGTCAAGCTAGTGGAAGCAATCAACTCCCAATACTCCAACCTACTAGTATTGCAAGAGATCATCCATTGGATCAAATCATTGGTGGAATTCAAAGTGGTGTTCAAACTAGATCAAGATTAGCATCTTTTTGTGAGCACTACTCATTCGTGTCACTTGAAGAACCTAAGAAAATAGAAGATGCTTTGAAGGATTCCGATTGGGTAAATGCCATGCATGAAGAACTAAACAACTTTGCTAGAAATCAAGTTTGGGAACTTGTGGAAAGACCAAAGAACTACAATGTAATTGGCACCAAGTGGGTCTTTAAAAATAAGCAAGATCAAGATGGCATGGTTGTGAGGAACAAAGCAAGATTAGTAGCACAAGGATACACTCAAGTTGAGGGTCTTGACTTTGGAGAAACATATGCACCGGTTGCAAGATTGGAGGCTATTAGAATCTTATTAGCATATGCTTGTGCACACAACATCAAGCTCTATCAAATGGATGTCAAGAGTGCATTTCTTAATGGTTACATCAATGAAGAAGTTTATGTTGAGCAACCTCCCGGTTTTGAAGATGACAAGAAGCCCAACCATGTTTACAAGCTCAAGAAGGCATTGTATGGTTTGAAACAAGCACCTAGAGCATGGTATGAGAGATTGAGGGACTTTCTTCTCTCTAAAGGGTTCAAGATGGGAAAGGTTGACACCACTCTCTTCACCAAGAAAATTGGAAATGACTTGTTTGTGTTGCAAATCTATGTGGATGACATTATCTTTGGATCAACCAATCAAGATTTTTGTGAAGAATTTGGAAATATGATGGCAAATGAGTTTGAGATGTCTATGATTGGAGAGCTTAGTTACTTCCTTGGACTTCAAATCAAGCAAATGAAGAATGGCACTTTTGTAAGTCAAGGCAAGTACATCAAGGACATGATCAAGAAGTTTGGATTGCAAGATGCTAAGTCAATGAGTACACCAATGGGCACAAATGATCAATTGGGTATTGATGATAGTGGTAACATGGTAGATCAAAAGCAATACCGGTCTATGATTGGAAGTTTGCTCTATGTCACCGCTTCTAGGCCGGATGTGATGTTTAGTGTGTGCAAGTGTGCAAGATATCAAGCTTCACCTAGAGAAAGTCACTTGAAAGCAACCAAGAGGATATTGAGATATCTTAAGGGCACTCATGATGTTGGATTATGGTTTCCAAAGGGGTCTAATTTTGAGTTGATTGGATATTCGGACTCCGACTATGGTGGATGCAAGATTGATAGAATGAGCACAAGTGGCACTTGTCAATTGCTTGGAAGGTCTCTTGTTTCATGGTCATCAAAGAAACAAAATAGTGTTGCACTATCTACCGCCGAGGCCGAATACATTAGTGCCGGTAGTTGTTGTGCACAATTGCTTTGGATGAAGGCCACCTTGAATGACTTTGGAATCAAGTTCAAGAATGTGCCATTGTTTTGTGACAATGAAAGTGCTATCAAGATGACTCAAAATCCGGTTCAACATTCAAGAACAAAGCACATTGACATAAGGCATCACTTCATAAGAGACCATCAACAAAAGGGTGATATTTGCATTGAGAGCATTGGCACCGAAGATCAACTAGCTGACATATTTACAAAGCCACTTGATGAAAAGAGATTTTACAAGTTGAAGAATGAATTGAACATACTCGACTTCTCCAACTTGAAATGAGTGAACCCCCACATTCTTATATGACATGCCTCTCCTCCGACATAGCAAGGTAAAAGTTGTGTGGCATATCATTCATACTTTGCTAAGGACATGTTTAGAACATTTAGACATATTTGCATGACAAATAGGCTCATTCACAAAAATCAAATGAGTTTAATGTATATATGGTACCACTATTGCTTCTATGTTTTGATTGATCTAGTGGTAACATATGACATGTTTGTGGGCTTGCAAACCTAGTGTTGAATCTAGAAAATGAGCTCATGATGTGTAATTCAACATGGTCAAGATAACCCTTATACTTTATGAGGTGTGAAGAAGCTTGTCCTTGGTTCAAACCGAATTACATATTCTAGGCAAGTGATCTAGATTGAACCATAATTTGGACTCCCTCATATTGATTGACTTAACTCTCACTAAATTTGGCACCTTTTTGGTGATTGTTGACAAAGGGGGAGAGAAAAGTCACAAAGATAGAAAAGTCACAAAGGGGGAGAAAGATATAATAAGAGGGGAGAGAAAAGTCACAAAAAGAAAAAGTTACTAAGGGGGAGAGAAAGCATAAGATAAGACTTTGGAAAGGAATCAATTAAATTTGAGCACACAAGTAGGGGGAGCAAGCCCATGAACTTTTTGTTGCATTTGTATGCGCATTAACATGATGAATTGTTGCATTGCAAAGCTTAAATTCTTATTCATGTTTGTTTGGTGATTGCTAGAATTAGAATTTGAATGATGATTTGTTAAGAGTAGCTTTTTAAGTGGTATCTAGACACCTTTGCTTATAATGTTGATCTCACGGGGTACTTTAGTGTTTATGATCTTTACAAGTGATGAATTACAAGTGGTGTCTAGCTATATCGATGCTAAGGATGGTATATAAAGGCAACTCCGATTGGTATCACGCTTCAAAGGTCCATTCTATATACCTTAGCATCAATTTGATAGTAGTAACTCTCCCAAAATTCAAATCCATACATATGTGCACAATTGAACCAAACTCATAGAAGCACATATGTAGGGGGAGCTAATACTATCGAAATTGAAAATTGATTTCATTTCATATCTTTGTGATGGTTGTCATCAATTACCAAAAAGGGGGAGATTGAAAGCCCAAGTTTGGTTTTGGTAATTAATGACACCAAGTTGCTAATGCTATTGTATCAAGTATGATTAAGCTAGGCATAAGCAACATGCGATGGAGGTGGATGTGGCAAGGAGTTGTGGCCACAAGATCACAAAGAAATGGTGCATGGACATGAAATGATGATCATGGTGGAGATGCACATGAAATGATGGACATGATGATCAAGTGAAGGAGAAGGATCTAAGAGCGCAAGGCAAAGGTATAATCATAGGGTTTTCCTTTTGCCGGTCTAAGATGAGTAGAGAAGTGATTGACCGGGTTTAGGATACATAGCCGACTATCAAGAGGGGCAATCACGGTTAGCTCGGGAATCAAGTGCCACTAGATCAATGTCTTGAGCATATGCATTTAGGATCTAGTAAAGAGCTAACATAACGCCTTGGAAAATGTTTGTGAAAATGCTAACACACGAGCACAAGGTGGTGATCACTTGTTGGTGTTGGCACTTTTGCGAAGGCGGTGGAGTTTAAGTGGTAGAGAGGGGTTTGGGTTCCTCTCTCCCTCCCGCCGAGCTTGCGAGGCGGGATTCGGCGCTTTTTGGAGAAGTGAAATGCCTATTTTCTATTGCGCCGAAAGTCGGAAAAGAAACGAAGGCGAACGGAGGTCACTGCGTGCACCGGACGCTGCACCGGACGCGGTCACTGTACGACCGGCGCGTCCGGTCAGGCGAACAGCGGTTCACGAGGATCACCGGACGCGGTGCGCGTCCGGTCATAGGTCACCGGACGCGTCCGGTCTTCCAGGGAGCTTACTGGACTCCCACCGGACGCGGGCACTGTGGCGTCCGGTCCGTTCTTCAGCGCGTCCGGTGGTTGTTTTGCAGTGCGCGGCTCGGTGTTGACCGGCGCGTCCGGTGGGTCACGGGACCGGCCCGTCCGGTCGTGACCAGCGCGTCCGGTCGCTCGGTCGAGCGCGTCCGGTCAACGGTAACGGCTAGTTCGAACGGCTCTATTCTCGTCTGTCGCGTAGTGCGCGTCCGGTGCAGCGCGAATTCTGCTGCGTCGTTTCTAACGGCTAGCTGCGTACCCCTTCGTTATAAATAGATGGTGGCCGGGGTTTGAGGGTAATGCTTGCACATTTTGAGACATAGAGACATCCTTTGAGCTAGAGAACAACCCCTCCACTCATCTCTTTGATTGATTGCACATCTTGAGTGAGATTGAGTGAGATTCAAGTGCATTGCTTGAGAGTTGCATTCTAGAGGCACTTGATCTTCGAGTTGCTGCGGATTTCTTGTTACTCTTCCGTGTTTCCCGACACGGTAGACGGCTTGGAGCAGCGGAGGTGATTGAGCTCGCAATTGGAGATTGTTGGAGCCTTCACCAAGTGTTGTAAGGGGTTCTTGATCCTTCCCCGCGGGAGTTCGCAAATTGGATACTCTAGTGGAGCTCGTGGCTTGGAGGATCCCCATCTTGTGTGCGGTTGTGCGGCGCCCGCTGAGGGCTCAACTCTTGATAGTTGATTAGCTCGCGAACCGACAAGTGGGTGCATCGCCACAACGAGGAGTAGCTTGCCGGGAAGCAAGTGAACCTCGGGATAAATTCTTGTGTCATTCTCTTCCCGAGGATTTTTCTTGTGTGATTGATTGATTGGTACTTCTCATCTCTACACGGCGGTATAATCACTCGAAGCTCTTCTCTCGTATTACTTCTCGTTTCTAGCTTGTTGTTGTTGTTGTGTTTAGTGGATAGCCTTGTACTAGAATTGTGTAAGTGGCTTGCTTAATTAGTTAGAGCTAGTGCTTTGTGCTTCGCCACCTTTCGTACTAACTTGTGGTTAAGTAATTTGTGTAGAAGTTTTTAAATAGGCTATTCACCCCCCTCTAGCCTATTTGAACCTTACAGGTGGCCAAGAACAATCACCAACTCTTGCCAACACCTCCAAGCTGCTCCAAGCCGTCTAGGTGGCGGCAACCACCAAGAGAAACAAAAATCCCGCAGCAAATCAACCACCAAGTGCCAACTAGATGCAATCTCACAATGCAAATGCACTTAGATCACTCAATCTCACTTCGAATATGCAAAGAAGCAAGAGAGATGAGTGAGAGGGGAGTTGCTTAGCTCAAAGTGCTCACAAGTATATCAAATGTCTAAGGGATGAAGCTTTGAGCCGGCCAACGAGTATTTATAGACGTACCCCTTCGAATATAGCCGTTAGGAACTTGAAATAGCCGAAATCGCGGCGCGTCCGGTCAAACTGACCGGACGCGCCGATCGCACAACGGCTACTTTCGCGAAGCACCGACCGGACGCGCTGGTCGCGCGGACCGGACGCGCTGGGCTCGACCAGACACGCTAGTCCCGTGACTGACCGGACGCGCTGGTCAAGCCAGAGCAGCGCTCCAACGAAACAGTGACCGGACGCGCTGCAGAACTGACCGGACGCCACAGTGCCAGCGTCCGGTTGGAGTCCAGTAAGCTCCCTCAACGACCGGACGAGTCCGGTCGACTGTGACCGGACGCGCTGCGCGTCCGATCAAAAAGCTGAAACACGCGCAGACGCTGAACACTGACCGGACGCGTCCGGTTAAACAGAGACCGCGTCCAGTCCAGCGTCCGGTCACCACTGTGACCTCCGTTCGCTTCCATTTGATTTCCGACTTCCGGCGTAGTGGAAAATAGTCGTTTCAACTCCTCGAAAACGCCTGAATCCCGCCTCGCAAGCTCGGCGGGAGGGAGAGAGGACCCCAAACCCTCTCTACCGCTCATACTCCAACGCCATCGCAAATGTGCTAACAACACCAAGTGATCACGTTATGTGCGAGTGTGTTAGCATTTTCACAATCATTTTTCGAGGCGTTATTAGTTCTATCCAAATGCATATGATTATGAAATGCACACCTAGAGGCAATTAGGAGTTTAATAGCCACGTCATTTCCCTCTTTATAGTACGGTTATCTATCCTATAATGTAACCACATCCACTAGGTGTCTTTGTTACTAAAACACAACCCTTAAGCATATACCTTTGCCTTGATCTGGTAGGGTTGCGTCCAAATCCAAGTGTGGCCATCATGATCACCATGTCCATCTTACCACCAACCTTGGAATGTACTAATCCTCATATGCTACATACAACTTAGGCATAGGATTAGTACTTAGGCATTGTCACTAATTACCAACACCAAACATAGGACTTTCAACCGGTCGACTCCCCCACTCGTGAGGCGTTGCGCGAGCTGATGTTCCCCTCGCCCTGCAAGAGGTCGAACTGGCGCTACTCACAGCCCTAGTCGACTAGCCACGACGGTGCTCACATTGTCGCAAAATTAGTGCTTAGTTAGTACAACTTTTGTACCCCACCGCTTGCGGTGATTCATGTTGTGTGCTACTCCATGATGTGGATCGGCGCCTCGCCGTGACCGCTCCCGGAGCGTGTAAACTTTCCAACTTCCACTTAGTGCAACACGTGTCAATGCGCGTTTTCGAAAAAAAGAACAACGATTTGCAAACAGTGCCCTCTCGGAAGTGCACTAAACTCAGGATTATCGCAGCGGCTTGCTGCTATTGAATACATGTTAGGGCCTCGTTTAGATTGAAAATAATTTCAACCCGATGAATAATACCATTTTCGTCTTATTTGGCAAATATTATTCAATTGTGGATCAACTAGGTTCAAAAGATTCATCTCGTGATTTCCAACTAAACTGTGTAATTAGTTATTTTTTTACCTACATTTACTACTTTATGCATGGGTCTGAAGATTGATGTGATGGAGAGAGAGTGAAAAAATTTCAACTTTTGGGGTGCATCTAAACAAGGCCTAGTTGTCAAAAAAAAATGCATTCATTGGAATAGTACAGTACAGTCCTGAGTTACTGATCGTCCTGTAGCTTGCAATAAAAACTGCCACTGGGCGAGCACCGGCGCATGGCAGTTGACAGATTGTACCACCACCGGTCGGTCCACTGCCTTGTGCTCTTGCCGCTGGAATTCTGATTTGGTTTTTTTTTTTTGACAATAGGAATTCTGATTTGGTTGTGGACGTACCACGCCTTCACGCTGTGGGGTGGGGATCCAGTTTTTTTTTTTTTTTGAAGAAAGGGTGGGGATCCAGTTTTTGTTTTTCACCTTCGGGTGGCTGTGACTTGTGAAACCGAGGACTGATCAGATCAGATCTCACCCGGATCGAATTGTGTGCTACAGTCTTTACAGGCACTATGACAGTGCAGGAAACTCGGAATGTACTCTGGCGGTTTTACCTGTGTGTCTGTTCGCCCAGTGACATTCCTTGTTCATTTCTTCCTTGCATCAGATCGGCGCCTCGGCGGATCGCCATTGGTCAGTCACTGTAGTAAATGACTGTGATCCCTTGTTTGTTTCAGATCTGGTCTCGTGTATAGTACAGCCGTTCCCAGCCTACAGCGTGTTGTACTACTCCAGATGCTTCCATGGTGATTTTAATGGAGTGGACAGTGGGCACGAGAGAAACCACCAGCACTGGGTTATACCTCCATTGAGTTCCTCCCCAGGCCTGAAGTTACTGCCAATTCAGCGTCGCCGTCCAAAGCGGTCCTGATCCTGCTTCAGTGCTTCCGGAAGCCTGAGGAGCGAACAGCGAAGCGTCGAAGGCCTCGTAAAGCTTTCCAATCCAAGCAACGAGTTATGCCGGAGTAACTGGCGTCGTCCTGTGATTCATTGCTGCTGACATCTTCGACTGGCAGATGGTGCACTGGAGGAAACGGCCGCGGTACAGAGATCCGCAGCTGGCACGACATCGGAGGATGATTGCTGCAAGCTGGTGCTAGTGGGAGTTTACTCGTACCAAGTGCGAGTGTACTGTGCATCGGTACGTTAGCGCCTAGCTGAGGCTCTGCGTAGCCGGTGCCAGTCCCAGCATAACCAGGGCGAGGCGGGGGCAGACAGACGGTGCCAGATAGAGATAAGCATAACCAGTCAGAGCATCACTCGCATGAAGAAGAGGAAATTGAATCTGGGGAGGAACTTCTTGTAATCTCTTTACAAGCCATGAAGGGAACAGAACAGAAGGGAACTAATCTGTCAGACTGAGGGGATTCAAGAGGTTTATATGCTGATGGATTCTGGCAGTACACACTGCTTCATCAGTGAGCACCTAGCTGCTGCTGTCCAGGGAAGGAAGGCAATGCAATTGCAACACCCTGTCCAAGTCAGAGTAGCCAATGGGGATATCCTTCAGTGCACCCATGAACTACCTGATCAACTATGGGTCATACAAGGAATTACTTTCAGGAATTCTTTCAAGATCATTCCTTTCGGTTGCTATGACATTATATTGGGTATGGACTGGTTAGCAGCGCACAGTCCTATGGAGATTAATTGGGCTGAGAAATGGTTCCAGTATAATTACAAGGGAAAAACAGTAAAGATCCAAGGATTGCAATCTGAAGCTATTCTGGGCCTCATGTTACACCCCACCAGTTGAATGCGATGGAAAGACAAGACTCTAACTGAATGCTATCTCTGAAGATACACACCGTGCCCTTGCCCACAGACCGTAATTACAAAACGTAGTCACTATTCGCTAACAAAAACGTAGAACATAGCACGACATATAAAATTCCAAACACAAAAGTAATTACAAAACGAAGTCACTATTCCCTAACAACGGCGACATACGGTAGTTCTACCGAGCCCATGTACAGCTTGCCGCCTTCCCTCTCCACCACCTCGGTCGGCCTCACGCTCTTGGGCCCTCTCATCACCTGGACCACCTGCCCGTCGGCTCCGACCCTGACGGCGAGCAGGTGGCTGTCCGGGCCAAAGGGCAGCTCCATCTTCTCCCGGTGCAGCGCCACCCAAAACCCTCCTCTGCCATCGGCCCTCACATTGTCAGGGTAGCCGGGCAAGTCAGCGAGGTGCTCAGACGTGCCCGCCTTGGGACCCTTGATCCAGTACCTAAGCAGCTTGCACGGCCCAGTGAGCGCGACCACGAGGTGTGTCCTGTCGGCGCTAATGGCGAGGCCATTGGGGTACGTGACGCCGGCCTGCAGCACGGTAACTTGGCCCGTCTTGGGGTCGTACTTCATGAGGCGGCCGGACGAGTCCCCGGTGGCGGTCACCCTCTCGTGCTGCGACCGCGGGTAGTTCATGCTGCTGTCCGTGAAGAAGACGTCCCCGGTGACCTGGTCGACGTCGACCCCGTTGGTGAAGCGGAGCGGCACGCCGTCGGCCTCCGCGGCCAGCACCGTGGCCTCGCCGCCTCCCGGGCCGACGCGCATCAGCCCCTTGTACGCATCCGCGATGTAAAGGTTGCCCGTCCGGTGGTGGAACCGCAGGCCCAGCGGGCGGCCGCACTTGCTCTCGGTGAGCTCCGCCGGCCGAGCCCTGGACGCCGTGCAGGCCTCGGCGTCGTAGCCCGGGCTGTACGCGTACGTCGACCACCCACGCGCGAAGCCGTTCCACTTGAGGACGCGGCCGTCGGAGACGCCGCTGTAAGGACCGGCGCCCGCGCCGTCGAAGGCCACGCTCTCCGGGCCGCGCAGCAGCGATCCCCGAAGTGGCAGGTGCTTGCTCCGGCTCCCGTCGATGGTGCTCGTCTCGGAGATGGGGCGAGCCGCGCACGGCAGGAGTAGCAGCAGGACGGCGAGGCACCAGATCGCCAATGCCCGAGCAAGCTTGTTGCCCGTGCGGATCGCCATGGTTTCTGCGGTTTTCGAGGGCGCAGCCGCAGACAGTGTTCGTGTCGTGGGCTTGGTGGCTTCGACCTTGCGTTCGTTTGCTGAAGGCTTGGCGAACGGTGCCTTCGGTTTGGTGGAGAGAAGCCATGGGCGCCGCCTCCTTTTATTAGCCTGGCTGGAGTAGCTTCTTTACGAATCGGGCAATGGACTCGGACTCGGAGGTCTCGGACGTTCGGATCATCGGACTCGGTGGTCTCGGACGTTCGGATTATCGGACTCGGTTTGAGGCCGGAGTGCTCTGTTCCGTAATTCTCCGTTTGCCTTTGGGCTGTGTACATGTTCCAGACGGAAGAACGGAAGGTGACCTCCGATTATCGGACTCGGTTTATAGACCAGGCCAGTATTCAGCAAGAAATTCACGTGCTCTTGTGGTAATTGTTTCACTAATACTCTGGTGCGGCCGTCCGTTCAGACAACCTATTCCCGTTCTCAAGCCAGCACAACGACCGGGCCTAAGAGGCCCATCTATATTCTCTCCTCTGTCTACTTCATCTACATTACGATAGCCGACAGAAATCCTCAAACTCCTTGCTTCGCTCGTCGCAGCTCACCGCGCCATCCGTCCACCCCAAGCCGCCTCGCGGCGGCGCCCCCATCCTGTGTCGAGCCACGCCGTGCTCCATCCCCGCCGCACCCGCTCCGCCTTGTCGTGCCGTGCGAGGTCCCCGTCCCTGTGCACGGTGCCCCATCCCTCATCGGGTTGAGGTGCTGCTGCCGCTGCCGTTCCCCACCAGGAGGTCATGGCCGCTGCGACATCGGCGTTGCCGCGACGCATGACCTTAGCTCGCGACATCACGAGATCCGGAGTGGCCAGACTCGAATCGAGCTTCTTTGGCTGCACCTCGCGCTCTCTTCATCATATGTTGCAAACATATGTTTCAACTATTTCAGATGATTCAGAGGTACGTTGTAAGTGTTTTTGTATGGATGTTGCAAAGTAGATCGGAATGTTGCATATGTTGCAATGGGTGTACACCTATGTTGCAAATGTCTGTTTCCAATGTTTCATCTGCTTTTTCGACGCATGTTGCAAGTATGTTAATCTGTATGTTGCATGTGTTTTATCTAAATTTTGTGTATGTTTTGCAATAGTTTTGAAGTGTCTTCCAGATGTTTTTGCGAGTGTTTCAGTCGTATGCTTCAAGTGTTTCATCTGCCTTAAGAGGTATATTTCAAATGTTGCATCTGGCTGTTTCAAAAGTAGATCGAATATTTTGCACATGCATGTTGCAACCTACTGCAGCTGCTAGAGGGCGCAAGGGGTCGTGCGGGGTGCAGACGCCGCGTGGGGTCATGTGGGTTTGCAGATGCCGCGTGGGGTCAGGCTGTATGTGAAGTACAGGCATGGCAGAAGGAGCAATCACGGATGTCCAGACTTCCGGGCACTAACCACGTCCTAATTATTTTGTCGTTGTACCAAGTCAGAACGTTAGAAGTTTTGAATACATCAGTGCCTCCAAATTGATCAGTCGATGCGTGCAGCTGGAAACCAAACATTGATGAAGAAAGTTTCATCTCGATCCGTATGCATGCGTTGTGATCAGCACAATTTTCTCGCGAAATGCCTTGTGAACTACTCAGAGGTGCAAGCAGGATGAGCAGCAGATCGATTCAATTTTGGCATAATAAGGGTGATTCAGCCGACACCTAACATCAAGAACTTAGAGCATCTCCAGCAATGTTATCCAAATCAGGCTACTTAAATGTCTATTTGGATAACTACCAATTTTAATACTACTTATTTTTTTGCCTTCAACTCTAGCAACAGTACCTAAAAGAGACTACCTAAATGCACTCTAGCCGTGAATGACATGTGGGGCCATGTTGTCATCCTCTATCTCTCTACGGCGGCGAGGAGATGGCCGTCAACCGTGACAGGGAAGGCCGCGTGCCTCCCATGTCGGGGATGCCGTGCCCGTGGCTGTGCCAGAGAAGGCCGCGCCCGCTGCCGGGGATGGCGTGGCCACGTTGCGTCGGGGAAGTTGCATCGCGCCGCTGCCGGAGATGCTGCGCCTGTCGCCAGGGAAGCTGCGCCCGCCATCGAGGATGTCGTGGCCGCGCGCAGGGAAGCCGTGCCCACCGGGGAAGAAGCCCCTCGCTGCCGGGGAAGCTGCACCCGCAGCTGAGGATGCCGTGACCACACATGGGGAAGCCACGCCCGCCGCCGGGGAGGGCGCTGCCGTTGGGGAGGGCTTCTCCGCGGGGAGCCACCACCGTTGGGGAGGGCCGCTGTCGTCGTGGAGCCGCGGCGGAGGAGGGCCACCCGCGGACGAAGACCGTGCGGTAGAGAAGAAACACGCGCGTGGGTGGGAGAGAGAAGATTTGGGTAGTCTGCTTGGCCCAACAGGAATGGGTAGTGTGAGGAGGAATTTGGGTAGCCAACAAATTTGTTGAGTCAAGTAGGTAGTCTGCCAGAGTTGATTTTCTCACCCTCACTGCTTAAATTGGGGATAGACAGTGTATTGAAGATGCTCTTAGCAGAAAGATACACCGTGTCCAGTCTACAGTACTTATACCCCGTTTTTCATTCATTACGCTGCCATAGGGCCAGCCAGCCATGAGCAAAGCATCTAACACGCCATGTGAAATCATAAATCGGTGGGGGTAGAATGTTAAAGATGAATTAACCACCACCACGCCACGCCACTCCACCCTCAAGAAGCCATGACGTTCTGAAAACTCACTCTGGTGCCACAGTTACATGTACTACTCGATCTACTTCACAATTTTTCCTTTCATCTCAAATTACAAGTCATTTCAACTTTATTGGAGAGTCAAATGATCATAAGTTTGACTAAATTTATATAATAGAATAATAACATTTATGATATCATATAAGTATCATTAGATTATCATTAATTATATTTGCATAGTATACCTATTTAATGTCATAAATCTTTGTAATTCTTATAATTTGGAACGGAGGGTACTAAACAGCTGCTAATTCATCTTCCTTATTGAACATTCTCCGAACCGTCTGAATCATACAATGTACGTACAGTGACCGCTGTAGTTTTTGAAAAGCGATTCATGCTGTTTGGCGGATGCTTTTTGCGGCTGATATGTTCACTGATGTTGTTTTGTTTGCTATAACATGATTGATAAGTTCAAGCGATTGTCGGCCGGTGAAATTGAGTTGGGAATTGGAGTGGGAGTAACGAGTAGAAGGGTGCACGCACGACTGTTGTTCCACGCAAGAACAACGATTTGTATTCATTGGAATAGTACAGTACTGTCCCGTAAAGCTTTCCAATCCAAGCAACAAGTTATGCCGGAGTAACTGGCGTCGTCCAGCGATTCGTTGCTGCTGACACCTTCGACTGGGCAGACGATGCACTGGAGGAAACGGCCGCGGTACAAACCCGCAGCCGGCACGGCATTGGAGGATGATTCGCTGCAAGCTGGTGCGAGCAGGAGCTTTTACTCGTACCAAGTGCGTGTGTATTGTGCGGCAGTGTTTAGCGCCTAGCCGAGGCTCTGCTTAGCCGGCGCCACCCAATGACCCAAAGACCCGGATGCCAGGGTAAGGGGATATTGCAGTCTAAATAATAGGTTAACAGGTAAATTCGGGGCAATTTCACAGAGAGATATGGTCATACGCATATGCAAATTCGTTGGATGACGACATCACGATGTAGCAAAGTCGGCGTTGGCTTCAGGCGAGCGAAGACTTACCAACTGAACATCTGAATTCTTTGTTCGATTGAACTTCTGAAATTTTTGTTCGACTAAATATCCCGCGCTATTCTGAACTGCTCCTGCATTCCTATATCCTATCAAATTAAGAGCATCTCCAAAAATTTCTAATAAAATCTCAGAATCTAGGACTTTTAGCGAGAATGGAAAAAACCCATCTCCAGTTCCCAAACCCACCTTTTAATTTTTCTGCGCTTGAAAAAATAGACCGATCGCACGGATATATCTGCACATCTACCACTCGCATGTCGATCACCCAATCTAAACGTGAAAAGTCGTGAGAAAGAATAAAGAGAGGACATGTTTCTGATGCAAATGTACAAAAGAGAAAGAATATATAAAAGTGGTTAGGATAATTTAGAAATAATATAAGATTTCTTATGTACAATTGTCTTCTGTATTTTAGGAGTGAATTATTGAAAACTGTTGAAGATGGTCTTATTTATTCTTCCTAATAATTTTGACGAGTTACAAAACTTCAGGTTTTGAGAAAAAAATGTTGGAAACTCTCGGAGATGCTCTTAACATTAGGGAAGATTGGCAAGATGTGTGTAGGCTTCAGGATTGCTGTACTGGGCCTTACTACCGTTGGACCAGGGTACGTGGCAGGTTAGCCAAAGTCTACAACATGCCAGCATGGTTTGAGCACTTGACCAAGGTTGTCTTCAGAATCAATTAATCATAGCGTGAGGGAGATTTTCACAATCTTTGTTTTGCTTCAAAATACGAGATTTTGGACGGAAGGGCTGTATAGGTAACTGAATAAAATTTTCGGGCCTCACAGATAAGTTAAAAAATAAAAGGGCCAAGAAAATAAGTCAAACTTGGGGGGGGGCAAGGAGGTCAGTTTCTCATAGAAATATAGAATGAAAATGTATGCACAAGGAATGTGTACAAAATTTTTCAAACCAAATAAATCTTAATAAACTAACTTTTTTTCTCGATCGTGTATTTCATTAAGAGGAAGAGAATTACACAACAGAGCTATGAGTAAACCCTCGCAGCCCAGATTACAAGCCACCAAGTTGGTGGTAGAAGACCTAGGACTGTGAACTCATGGTTGATATGTGCCCTATGCTTATGTGTGTCGAGTTGCGATGAGTGGTTGTCAGGAGATGATCGGCTTTGGTTGAGTTTGGAGACTAACCATGGTGTGAGTATGTGTGCAACATGTCTCATGACTGTGTTGATGTGCATGTGTGGAGCACGGAGACGATCAACGGCCATGGATAAGGTCAAGTAGAGATGGGCCGTGCCGATGGATTGGGAGCAGTGAAAGATGGATCTGAGGCTTGGACCGAGGGGCCAAGATGGCCGGAAGTCTGACCATGGATCGCTGAGACTTGGGGGCATCGACGAGCAAGAGTACATGTGGAGGAGTAGACCGTGCCGACCAAGTCAAGACAGTGGTTGACCAAGTCAAGCGGAGGCGTTGGAGGACTTGGTGATCGTGCGGTTGAGGACAATAGTGACACGTTCAAGATCGTAGAGGAAGCGTAACAGATACACTTCTCTAGGGGTTTGGTGGTTTGGACTTCGGAACCATTGGTGGACGGTTTTCGGGTTTGCGCCTCAAAACCCGGTTGGAGTTTCGGTGGGAACGAGAGGAGTCACGTGGCATCATTGTGAAGCTTGCGTCGAGGCAAAGCAAAGTTGTGAAGAGATCATGGCCATCAGATGCACAGATCTTGAGTTGGACCATTTTGTCCCTGGGTTAAGTGGTTCAGCTAAAATATCTAAGGACGCGTTGAATATGTGTAATAGCTCTATAAATAAGATAGGGGCTGCCCCAACCAACCTTCTCTTCCATTAGCTTTTGTCTAAGTCACAAGGTTGTTCCCAGAAATAGGTCACAAGGTTGTTCCCAGGAATATAATCTTAGTTTTCGCAGTGTCTTAGATCTACAGTGTAGAGAGTAATTCCTCTGTTGTGTTGTACAAGGAGATTTACCTAGATTAAGAGATCTATCATAAACTTTGATCATATAGCCTCTTGCTCAATCTATGACATAGTACTACTTCTTTGCTACCAGCTTCGATCTCTTGTAATCTACTAGTATAGTGTCCGTGCTAACGCCACGGGTTCATTTCAGGGAAGCACGTAAAAAGTGATCGTGTGGTTTATCCAGACAGAATGTAAAGAAACAAACATGAATAAGTAGTAGTGCAAATAAACAATGGGTAAGTCCATCCAAAACTGCAGATAGTAAATGAGAAAAAACAAATCTCATCTGCCTTGTGCACCTTTCCATTGGGTTTTACTTCTGCCTTGTGCACCTTATAAAAAATGAGAAAAACAAATCTCATAAAATTGATCTATGAACTTGTGTTACTTCAAGAATTTGGTGCCGCAGCAACTGGTAAGCAAATAAAACTCATACAAGTTGTGCCACTGTTGAATACACGAATATAGTTAAAACTAGCTGTAAGAATAAAATTACGAGCTGATGGAGTCCGAAAAACAACAAATTGCTTTCTCATTTGAGTAGCAAGTGTCGCTATGTTTATCTAACTGATTGAACTATCCAGCCTTTTCAGCAAATTTTGCTAGACCACAGCCCACAGGTGTCACAGGTTGTTTCTAACTGACTGAACTATAGTACCACAGGTTGTTTAAACTGCACAAAGGAAGCAGGTGCAGACCTGTATTATTCCTCTTAGAATAGATTTTCTAATCATCATTTAGTTAATAAGAAGTAAATAGGAAAAAAATAAAATGACAGTACTACTATCTTTTACTGGGGAATAGAGAAGATTTACTAAATAATGGCCTGAAGCTTATTATCATATTAACATATCAACAACACTACTATCTTTTACAGCAGAATAAATATGGCAACATCATCCACTAACTTTCCAACGACAACATCTAAAACAACATTAGTATGAATTGATTGCAATTCAAATTTCAATGGAAGCTATCATAGCTAGTTTTCTGTTGCAAACTTGCTTACATTCCAAATCTGGAAGGCTATATATCCAAAGGTTTCCTCATCTCCAGCATCTTGCTCTTCAAACTTATATTTCCACAGGCATGATTTTACATCTTCAAATGTTTTCTTAAGAGTGCTCTGTAAGCGACCAAGAAATCAGTTATTATCATTGCACTTGAACTAAAGACCTGGCCACCACTGGTGACTGAGCACCAAATTCTCTGTTTGTTATATAGAGATAGAGGTGAGGGTTTGCACAAACCTGAAGGTGAGCACCCAGTTTTTCACCCCAAGCATGATATAGCAAACCTGAAAAAAAAAACCCGCTGATTATTCTGAAAAAATATAAGAATGCCATATCAAAAGTAGCACTAATAATCATAAAATTTTCTCTGAAAGCTTTATTTACGGAGATCTAGATGCATGGGATCATATGAGCGACCAGCTTGTGCAGCAGATCCAGATGTATGGGATCACATGAACTTAGTGCATTCATACTGAAAAGGTCTTCTATTGTCTTGTGAGACTTGTCCATCAGTTTGTTTGACTGAATTCAAGCAAGCAAAAAAAAACTATGGGCCATATGCTGAATGAATAAATTAAAAAATAGATTCAGAAGAGCCTTCAATCGTGAAGCTCCTAAATTTACTAAATAATGGCCTGAAGCTTATTATCATATTAACATATCAACAGCACTACTATCTTTTACAGCGGAATAAATATGGCAACATCATCCACTAACTTTCCAACGACAACATCTAAAACAACATTAGTATGAATTGATTGCAATTCAAATTTCAATGGAAGCTATCATAGCTAGTTTTCTGTTGCAAACTTGCTTACATTCCAAATCTGGAAGGCTATAGATCCAAAGGTTTCCTCATCTCCAGCATCTTGCTCTTCAAACTTATATTTCCACAGGCATGATTTTACATCTTCAAATGTTTTCTTAAGAGTGCTCTGTAAGCGACCAAGAAATCAGTTATTATCATTGCACTTGAACTAAAGACCTGGCCACCACTGGTGACTGAGCACCAAATTCTCTGTTTGTTATATAGAGATAGAGGTGAGGGTTTACACAAACCTGAAGGTGAGCACCCAGTTTTTCACCCCGAGCATGATATAGCAAACCTGAAAAAAAACCCGCTGATTATTTTGAAAAAAATATAAGAATGCCATATCAAAAGTAGCACTAATAATCATAAAATTTTCTCTGAAAGCTTTATTTACGGAGATCTAGATGCATGGGATCATATGAGCGACCTGCTTGTGCAGCAGATCCAGATGTATGGGATCACATGAACTTAGTGCATTCATACTGAAAAGGTCTTCTATTGTCTTGTGAGACTTGTCCATCAGTTTGTTTGACTGAATTCTAGCAAGCAAAAAAAAACTATGGGCCATATGCTGAATGAATAAAGTAAAAAATAGATTCAGAAGAGCCTTCAATCGTGAAGCTCCTAAATTTAGCTAGCACTTGAACCAAAAGTATGGCCTGCATTGCAATAAGCAGTTTTGTGATCAATTGAAAATACAAATACCATCTCATTGCACTCCGTCTGTACAGAGCAAACCAAGACCAACTGCAGGGTGGATCTGATAACTTTTGCAGCAAAAACGAATTTGGTAGGCTTGATACATGTACACTTGATTTGTAAGCAACTGAAACATGAGTTTTCTTCTTGACATTAACAGTAGTCTTATAATTTTTTTAGATAACAGTGCTTACCCTTTTGCTGGGTGAGATCAGCTTTAGATGGCCCATGAATTGAACCGGAAATGCAATCAATGTCCACCACAACTTTGAGCAAATGATCTTCCTGTTCTTCTATATCCATTGCACCTTGATCTGTAGGGGATTTATTGAAACATTAGTTTTTTTCCCTTTACAGTAGCAGTAGTGTTGTAACATAGAACACAAAACTTACCCTTTTGTTGTGATAACTTTCCCTTTACAGTAGCAGTAGTGTTGTAAAATAGGATGTTTGCTGCCACCTATTGCAGAATCGACAGGATAGAGAATAGGAGATTTCCAATGCAATAGGAGCATAAAAATTTGGTGTTTCTCGAGCCATACATAATCATGATTTTTAATAAAAATTCTAGTTACAACAATGGCCTATGACTAACAATGTCAAAAGCCTAAGATTAACCAGAGAAAGGTGATAAACACAGCATATCAACCCTATACTTCCAGAACAAAATTCTTCTTTTTTTTTTACAATGATCCAGAACAAAATTCTTAAAAATATTCGAACAACCTACATACACCATTGCAGCAATAATCATACTGTGTTCCTTTTCATCACTGCTATCCAAATGGTGGCTTCACAATGACAGCCTAATTCATTTTGCAGTGTCTGATCCATCCAGTGTGAACACCTACGACCTTGAATTCAGCTATCTATCAGAAGCTCTGAAAAATGCATGGGTAAAAAGAAAACAGGTCAGAACTGGTAACAAGTTGGCAGTAGCAGATCTTTTTGCAGCTATCTTTTTCTTCCCTTGCTTTCAGTAAATAGTTTAGATCAAACTGCTTTGTATTTTTAAATACACAGTAAGATAAAAACTATTGTATTCAGATCTTTTTTTAGGAGCAAGAATGCTCAGATACTATGCTTGTTTCCTCTCTCTAAAATGCATCATAGATGTGTGATTGAATTATCAAAGACTATTATCTTGTAACTCAGAGATAAATCAAAGACTAAAATAAGAATATAGTAGAATAATTAAGAGGTGCTCTAACAGGGCCTGATCAGTGTTCAGCGTTTTGCCTTCCTATAATAATGCAATACTTAAAAAGATAGTAACATAATAAGTTGCTGACAATAAAAAGATTTAGCAATAAAAAACCAGAATGTAAATCCCACCTAGGTTTTTTAGGTGCTATTGCATCCTAGAAAGCAAGCAAAAAGGATTATGCATATTTGTTCAATGCAAATTGCTTTACCATGTCAAGTCACCAAGAAAAGCTCGTAGTCCATCAGCAATGGTGTCTGGCGTCCGCCCGGCGTCCGGCGTCCCTGGCGGCGGCGTCCGGCCTAGGAGCGGCGTCCGCCCGGCGTCCGGCGTGGCCGCGATTTCCGCGGTGGTGGCGGCGTGCGGCCCGCAGCGCTGGTGGCGGCGTGCGGACCTGGGCGTGGCGGCGTGCGGCCCGCAGCAGTGGTGGCGGCGTGCGGCCTGGGCGCGGTTTCCGCCTGGTGGTGGCGGCCCGCAGCGGTGGTGGCGGCGTGCGGACCTAGGCGCGGCGCCGTGCGGCATGGGCGCGGTTTCCGCCTGGTGGCGACGTGCGGCGTGCGGGCTGGTGGTGGGAGAGAAGAAGTAGCGGTGGAGAGGGAATCGCATCTGGGAGAGAAGCAATAGCGGTGGAGAGGGAAGCAGTAGCGGCGTCCGGCGTGGGAGAGTCGTGCGGTCTCGCGTGGGCGCGGGAGGAGGAGATGAGTGAGGAGTTTGATCCCAGCGTTTGTGTCTGTCGGATACGAGTGAGTGAGAGAAAGGAGAGATTAGAGTTAATCTCATCCTTTGATTTGAATGATTAGATGTTTCTGGGTGCAATTTTGTAGGTGCACTTAGTGGAGGCTATGACTGTGATGATCTGTTTATGGGTGGGTTTAGCTAAGTTAATAACTGGTGTATTATAAAGTAGTGGAGATGAATGTATGTATGAGCACCTAAATGAGGTTTTAATATATGGCCACACTGATAGGAGTGTCATTTTACTCCATGATGGACATGCATATAAAGTTGATATAGAAAATAGTTTAGTAATTAGGCATGTTGCTTTTGCTCTTTAAGAAATAGACATGGTTATCTATTTTTTCTTTTATTCCAAGTTTCATGGAGAGAAATTAATATATGAGACCACAGAAAAAGATCTGGGCCATTGAGCTCCTTAGCCAATTGCTTCTTAACAACCTTCACTTTCTTTCTCTGATACTGTAGCTTATTGTCTTTCCTAATTTTAGCAGGCAGCCACAACATTCACACACATGTAGAAGGCCATCTCCTTGAGGCAAACCTCACACATGTAGAAAGGTGGAGGGTGAAGGTACCCATACCTGCTTCCGCATCCCAGAGTAGTGATGTAAGTTTCGCCCTCCCATGTTGAAACAAATGATAGTTCTTGCTCGAGTCATCCAACAGTTACAAATATGTCATCTTTTTAAAAAATGAAAACCAACAAGGTGGAAATCTTATTAGTGAATGATGCGATATTGAAACGGAAACGCTACTACGAGGACGTCCGGATGGATCGGACGCGGCTTCCCCCGCTGCGGCACGGCTTCCGTATCGGCACAGCTTTCCACTGGCTTGCACGGGTGAAAGTCCGCAGCGCGTGTCTCCCCAACGAAACAATGGCGCGGGAAGCGCTATGTGCCTCCACGCTAACCCGCGCCTATGCTCGACCTCGACCCTACCATCGTACTCCCTCCGTCCCAGAAAAAGTGTCGTTTTAGGTTTTTCAGACATCGTGTTTGACCGTTCGTCTTATTTAAAAATTTTTAATAAATATTATTTATTTTCTTATGACTTATTTTATCATAAGAGATACTTCAATAATGATTTATTTATTTTATAATTTGCACAAATTTTTGAATAAGACGGGGAATAGGAATTCTGCATAGTGAATTTGAGAGGCAAAGTCTGGAATCTAAACGAGGCCCATGATGCGAATCAAATGCTACTGCAGACTGCATGCTTTTGGCGTTGTGCGACCCATGCTGTGTGACCCATGGTCCCGAAGATCAGGCGTGTGAAAAGACTTGGCGTGCTGTGCGAAAGCTGTGTGAAAAGACTGCCTAGGTTTGCTGCGGTTGTCCTCATCTCAATTATTCGAACGCACACAGGAGCCTCTGACACTCAATGTGGCCTCCATGCATGGGCATGGCCTTGGCCAGGTGGTCCTATGGACTCTCAAAAGGGAAAAACAGGAAGCAAGAGAAATTCTTACACTGGTAAAGTGGTAACCAACTAAACCATGCACGACAGGGTGGTTGCCGGTGCTAATTGATCGCATTTTAACCAACAAAAATTGGCCTCCGTCAGGCGAGTTCTAGGTCAGATCTCGTCGTGTTGTAATTATTATTTTTTGATGTTGTAACAACTAATTTTGAATGTTGTAGTGGATTTTCTAGGTGCTTGTAATAGATGTTTTTTTTTGGTGTTGCACTATATATTTTTTAATATTGCGGTACATGTTTTTTAATGTTGCAGTACACATTTTTTTCGTTGTTGTAGTAGATATTTTTGTTGTTGCAGCAGATTTTTTTCGATGTTGAAGTGCATGTTTTTCGTTTGTTTGAAGTAGATATTTTTTTCCATGTTGCAATATATATTTTTCGTTTGTTCGTTGTTGCAATAGATATTTTTCGATGTTGCAGTGCACGTTTAATAACGTTGCACTATATATTTTCGTTTGTTGCAGTAGATTTTTTTCAATGTTGTAGTATATTGTTCTTTTGATGTTGGAGTAGGTTTTTTTTTTGTTGCAGTAGATTTTTTTCGATATTGTAATGGATGTTTTTCAATGTTGCAGTACATATTTTTTCGACGTTTGCAATACATATTTTTTGTTTGTTGTAGTAGATATTTTTTGATTGTTGTAGTAGATATTTTTTCGATATTGCAGTATATGTTCTTTCGATGTTGCAGTAGATTTTTGTCGTTGTTGCAACAGATTTTTTTCGATGTTGTAATGGATGTTTTTCCATGTTGCAGTAGATATTCTTTCGACGTTGCAGTATATATTTTTTATTTGTTGCAGTAGATTTTTTTCGTTGTTGTAGTAGATATTTTTTTATGTTGCAGTGTATGTTTATCTGTGTTGCACTGCATATTGTTTCGACGTTGTAGTTGGGCAAAGCCAGACGCAGAGTACAAAGCCGGGCGCGAAGCAGGATGCCAGCGTGAGCGTGGAGCACGGAGTTGCATGCTGTTCTCTCGGCCGGGCAGCAGCAGCGTGCAGGCAGCATGAGTATGGGACCAGGCGTGAGGTTGCTACTGCCTGCTGATAAGCCCTCCTTTGTCTTCGATCTACAGTACTCTTCTGGGGTGTCAGGGAGGCGGATAAATCGGGTCACGAGCGCTGCACTGTGTCAAATCGGTTGCTAGTGCTACGTGAGAAAACAGCTGGTGTGGCCGCGCGGGGCCTCCGAACGCACCACTGGCGCCGGACGTCCGGACGCCAGACGTCCCCGATATTGAAAAAGTAAAAATCTGCTAAAAGGAGAAGTCAACATCAACAAATATATTCACAGATCAATGATAGGGTTATATTATCAAAGCCATTATAAACATAATAATTGCCCCTCTAATATGTGGACTAGAATTACAAAATATAAAGAACGTGATTAGCTTACAAAATCATAGCACACGATTAGATGTTCTAACAAAAGCATAGCTGATAGGTAATTCATTTTAGACATTCTTATTAACGCCAAAGTCCAAGAAAGTAGACTTAGGATTGATAGAACTTAATGAAACACAGTCGCCAATACTATTAACAAAACTAGAGCATGACCAATAGTGTTCCCTCCGTTCCAAACTACTTCTCTAACTTTAAGAAAGTTTTGAGAAAAAATATATAAAAATCTACGGTTTAAATGCTCTAATAAAATTTATTTCATGAAGAATTGACTAGAACTAATTTAATGTTCTAGATGTTTATGCATTTTTATATAAACTTAGTCAAAGTTAAAAAAGTTTGACATACCTCAAATTAAAAGTGAACTATAAATTGGAACGAACGGAGTAGTGGAAAGAAAAAGGATATACATTACATATATACATACATATAAATATCAGTACACTTACAGGAAAGAATAGACATTACATACATACATACATACTAAAAGTGAACTATAAATTTGACAGCTTCATGAATTGTGCACTATGATTTCCACCCTCAAAGGTACCATCAAGCTCAAGTTTCAAATCACAAACTACAATATACACGATTCTCCCAATTTCATATTTTACTGAAGATATATGATGAATTCCATGAGATCCGGTCTAAACCTGAGGATGTACGAGACAACATGGTAGTCTGACAGTCATGTTCATCAAGCTTATCCTCCTCTTTGCTGACTTTGGGAAATCCCCAGCCATTGATAGCATCTATTTCACTCACATGTTGATGGCAATTTTGTGAGGACCGAGTTTGGTCCTTCAGTACAACTGTGCAGCCTTGTGGATGGATCTTCGAGGCTCTTGATTTGCCTCCTCAACTGCATATTTGAAATTGGTTAACATGCATTCCAATAAAATGTGATGTTGTTCCCTGACCTGGGGAGACAATAAGAGCTACCTCCCTATCCAGCAAAGAAGGGTGCCTGGTTGTCTACAGTCTGATGTTTCGTGTCATGGCTGAAGTTTTCACGAACACTGGACTCTGACTGCTACCCTCAAAGGCATCTTCAGACTCATATTTCCAATCAAAAGCTGCAACAGATATACCATTATCCTAAATTTTAGATTACGGTGATGAACAGAGGAAACTTCATGAGAAGCAACATATATTGTCCTAAGTTTCATGTCATGCTGAATCACTGATGAATTTGAAGAGGTTCAGACTAGACCCGAGGAACCTCAATCTATTTTTTTCTAACCTTAGCATATCTCTGGTCACTGATAGCACCTATTGCACACATATGTTGATGACAGTTATGGACGATAGAGCTCGACACATCAATCTAGGTGGAGTTGCGAGGAACTTATCTATGAGTGGAGGAGACAAGCGCAAGGAGTTACCTTTGTTGTCCAGTGGAGAAGATTGCCTAGGCGCCTAGTTGTCTACATTATGACGTTTTGATTGTTGAAGAAGGCTTCAGTAAATCTCCTTTGGTTGGCAACTTTACTTCTCACATGGATGACCATGTTGGCTCCTTGGCGTCCCTATATCTAGTTTAGTTGGACTTTTAGATTGTACATGCGGAGTCATAATCTTGAATCCTATTTTAGAGTTTACTAGACTTGATATATTATCCTTGAAACTAGGGTTGTTCTAGGTATATTCATGCTTAGCTTTGCTATCTTGGGTGGAAAGGTTTTATATTAAATTTTGACTAATGTTCTATGCAAATGTGGGTTGGTAATTTTTTAGAAACATTATGAATAGGAATATGAGCAGGATGGGCATTTTAGTATGATGGTTATGTTGGTTTTGTTATATGTTGGGTGTTTCATGGGTTTGTGCTAGTACATGCTATAGATTCTAAGGACCGCCATTTGATATGTTTTCTTGTGGTTCATGTAACGTTCTCGAGTTGTCCTAGACCATGGATGTACTAATATATATATGTAATGTAAGATAGCGGTACATGTTCGTCAGCAAGTTTCATGACAATATATAACGAATTACCGTTGTCTAAAAGCAAAGTCGGGTTTCCTTTTCTTTTCTTTTCTTTTCATTCAAGGGGTGAGATTGATTATGATCATATCGTGTGGCGTGGACGCGTGCCACGTTACTCCACTTGTAAGCTACACACATTACACTAGACGGCCTACCAGGCTACCTCATCTGATTAACGATTGTATGCTCGTGATGGTTGGAAAACAAAGATAGCTAGACGTCGTACCTTGCAACACTACAGTAGCTAGACGGCCTACACGTGTGACAATGCAGAAGTAGAATTCCTTGTGTCCGTGCGTGCACTTGTGGTAACGGCAGTATGAAGCTATAAGTAGTAATCTTGCACAATGCAAAACTTCAAATGGTACTGTGTCGCTTTCCCATTTTGGATGTTATTACCACCATTTTCCATTTTTGCCTCGGCAAAAAGAAAACATTGCACATCATTTCTGATCGATAGGGTGTTATGTTTTGTTCGCTGCGCATCCATCTTTTTTGTTAATATAAGGATTGAGCTCGATAAGGTGGAGGGTAACTCAGCCGTCAACACGTGACGACGAACCATTTCCTCTCTCCGATGCTGATTTATCAACTCCCATAAAACTACACCATGGAGTTCTCCGACAGTTTTACAACTTTTTTTTTCCATTTCTTCTACTCCTTGTTTACCCAATTATCAATCCATCGTCGATTCCTATAGTCTCTTCCTCCCCGTACGTCTAGTCCGCAATGAACACTACTAAGCTACGAGCCTAGGACTGCAAATATCCCAGTAAATCTGCCACTCATACTCGCAAGACGCGGAAAACTTTTTCGGGAGCCATATGGATCTGAGCTGAAGCAGGCAAGCAGCGGCCCAAACCGTTAGGCGGTCGCCGTCACCGACATCCTCCACTCCCAGAGGCCAGATCGCGACACCTCCATGGATAACGCGAGGACAAATCTTTCAGTGGTTTGAGAATAATTTATCCAAGGGACCAGATCGAGTCGAATCAATGTCTGGGTACGTCGTACGCTAGCTCGCGTATCGTTCTCGTGGGTTGCCTGCTCTGCTCTCAAGCTGATTGTTATTGTTTCTGTGTTTCCAATCGGGACGATCCTATCATCACGTCAATCATCATATGGCAGTGCACCTGCACCAACTATATGACGACGCTACACCCCAACTAATCCTCTACGTTCTACCCTGATGAGGACATCGTCACACTGGATACACCGATGCTATGGTCTTTTCCAAGTTGCAATTCGTCTCCAACTCAGCTGCCACGTCACCCTCGGATTCAGCAGACACATCGTCACTGTTTCGGTCATAACTCTCTCATACGACATCGAAACGGGGCGTTCTTGGATGCGTTGGAAAGGGGACGACGACGCCGTCGTTTTGGATCTGGTCTCAGCTCCAGAAGGTCCGTGGATCATTCTGTGTGACTACGGCAAGGTGCTGCGTCACCTATTTGGGCCAACTTGGCCATGTATCGTGTCGGGCCTTAAGCCCAAGTTGTGGGCGCCCAACGCCTGGCCGTCCTCAACCCTAGGTCGAGTCTTAGACTATAAAAACAGCCGCCGCCGCTGCTAGACAATTGGGTTTTGTTTAGAGTTTAGTTTTCAATCGAGAAACTGAATCGTTCATTGTAACTGTGGTGACAAATCCTTTTACAGTGATCCAGGGCCCCTGTTCTTGATCTCCTCCACTGTGTCGATTAGTCCTTTGGAACCGAGTTCTTGAACCCTATTGATATTCGCATCATTCATATTTGCAATTTCAAATTGCGTGTTTTTACCTTCTTGCTTGTGTTCTTCGATTCGCTTGCAGGAAAAGCCTTCTTGGCGAGGTCAATCAAGTTGTGCTTGGTTGATAACCAACGGAGCAGTGGTGTAACGGTTGCAGGGTTCGAATCGTGTCTGATTTGAAGCCGGATCGCCAACGTCGAGATCTCCACAAGTCGAACTTACCGGTTACCTCTCAGAAGATCGGGCCTGTATCTCATCATACCCGCCACGTCTTCCTATGACCACCCCTCTGTTTTCTCCATATTTCAGATACCACGTCCCGCACTGGCTCAGGGCCTGAGGTGCAGACTGCAATTTACACTGTCTCAGTTGCTTGCAAACTCTGCAGCACGGAAGCAGTTCAGAGTGGCCACATCCACATATAGGAGCAAGCTGTTTCAACAAAGAACACTAAACTCTGGTAACCATATAGCGCGCACTCAAATGACAGACAACTGTGAACATATAATTTTGGATTTTTTTTCAATGGATGCTAAGATGGCCAAACTACCATGAAACGTACTGCATATTGGAGTATAGGTAGGCAGCAGGCTTTCACTATACTATTGCTATATTAAAAAAAACGTTGTAAGGTTATCCAGCCAAGGTATACAAAGGCCCAATAAGGACATTAGTTCATCTACATAATTTGGGAAGCTCCTTATTTAGGATATAAGTGGCGCATATTTCTTCGAAAAGTGAGAGACAAGCATTTATATGAAAAGTGGGTTTTTATCATTTATTGTTCTCAAGTTACCTTTTCATTTACTAATAATCAATTTTCTATCCTTGGATTTGTTTTATATTTTCTCAACAAAAAAATACCCGCGTTGTAAACTTTCACCGTACGCCATGTATGTATGCTTCTCTATTTATTAGTACCAGTAGTAGCTAGAGAGTTTTTATAACCGAACATTGCAAAAGCATTAGTAGCATGGTGGTTGGTCACTGCATAGCGGTGCTAAGAGCATCTCCATCAGCTCACCAATATTTTATCCCTAAATAGAATGATATTGATGATCACTAATACTGTTTTTTCAGACTATTAGAGAGATATTTTAATAGATCATCAATAATCTCCCCTAATATATGGAGCCCACCTCTCTCCACCTCGGGTCCACGATGACCATGGCCGTCGGAGCAAAGTTTTTCTAGAATGCGTCTTCCACCGGCCACCGAGCTATCTTCGACGAGCGTCGCAGGAGAGAGGAGTGACAGTTGGAGGTGGGTCCTGACAATTGGGGGAGGGGGAGATACAACTCCGCCTTTATTTGAGGGGAGATGAGGGAGATATTGGTGATCACCATAAAAAGGATAGAAAAGGAGAGCTGTTGGAGCATCAAATTTGACTTATCTTCTCCAATATAATAGGTTTATGAGGATAGGGGACGAGAAAGGGGAGCCGTTGGAGATGCTCTACACTGTCAGAGCACGAATCCTGATCTCGCAACCAAAAAAAAGGCCTATTGTTGCGTAGGCAGCCTTCAAGATTTTTTCTCGACCCAATCTTAGACAATAATATATAGGGGCAGTCTTCCCTAGATTTGAACAAACAAAATGACAATACGATACACAATGCCATATTTATGAAAAATCCAAGATTAGTACATTTTCTTCTTTCCGCTACTCCTAATATTTGTTTTCTATATTTCTAAAAAAAAGGGGTGACACTCTAGACTATGTGGTATCCTTTCTTCTTTCCGCTACTCCTAATATTTGTTTTCTATATTTCTAAAAAAAATGGGTGACACTCTAGACTATGTGGTATCCTTCCTAACTTTCGGGAAAAAAAATTCTATGCTACGTGCTACATGACTCTCTAGAGTGAGTATGTGTATGCAATCTAAGCCATGTCGCACAACATGTCTATATGCGACAACGTTGCATATTCTTTTTCCTCAACTTCCAAGGTACATAGAGCGGAGGATAGGTAAGACCAATCTGAATCATAAAAGTTTCACCACACTGATCATACTTGAGTCGGGCTTGCTAGCACTCGGAAATCCGGACGGATAGGGCGTCCGGACGCCCGTGACTGCAACGGTTTCTCGTGCCCACGCGGGGCTCGCGTCGCCTCGAATGTCAGCAGCATCGAGAAAGAGGGGGAGGGGGCGGCGGATGCCCAGTCAGCGCCGGGAGGAGACACCGAGGCGAGGTAGCAGAAAAGCGAGGAGGGAGATGCAACACTCGATCTACTTTTGAAACATCAAAATGCAAAACTTGCAACATTTGTCTGGAGGCAGATGAAACACTTGAAATATGCATCTAAAACACTTGCAAAACACGCATAAAGAACACTTGAAAAACTATTGTAAAACATACGCAACATGGGTTGGTCAAGAAGTGAAAGAAGGGCGAAGCTCTCAATCCAATCAAGTTGTTTCCAGATAAAACACTTGCAACATATGCGTGAAACGTATGCAACATCCAGATAAACACACTTGCAACATGCGTTTGAAAACACAGATAAAACATTGAGAACAAAAGCTTGCAACATACGTGTACAACAATTTCAACATATATGCAATATCTTAATCTACTTTTGTAACATTCATACGAAACACTTGCAACATAGCTCAACACTTGCAACATGCCTTTCAAGCGCAACATCTGCTTGCTGCTTGGATGAAATGGAGGCTCGTCGACGCGAAGCTCAACGCCGACGTGGAGCTCAATGCCACGGAGTGAAGCGGAGGTCAGTGATGTGGAGCTTGGTGGTGGCACGGACCTCGGCAAGGGCCGCGGCAGGCGGATGGAGCGCGGTCGTGACCAGAGGCGCGAGTTCGGGCGGGGGCACGAGGCCCGGGCGAGCAGCAAGGGTGGCGCAAGCGAGGACGGGGTCCATCCCGCGAGCAGGGGCGTGCAGTGCGCAGATCGAGCGGGCGACCCGAGCAGGATCTGTTTGGACGGATGGACACCCTATATGGAGCATTACCTTACTTGAGTATCGTTAAGAACTTGAGCAAGGATCAATTTCTTAACCGTATACCTAACCTTGGCTTGAATACGGTTAAGAATTACCTGTAGTTGCTCAAGAATTTGATCCAGAACTTGAGCAAGGATCAATTTTTTTTGAATGTCACCGGGGGGAGAGTTCCCCACCTGAGCTTTGGATTGATCTGGACCGTTTAGGTCATCAGTTATAAAAGTACATTACATGGCTAAAAATTTTGGGCAGCTACATTGCTGAATTAAAAAGATTACACCAAGAGTCTGCAATTTGCCTATCTTTCTTTGGGAGCCTGTATTTCCAAAGTTTCGCTTCACCGATGCACGAGGATAGGAACTGATTCATGGAAGTCGTTTCATTCCTGAAAACCACCCCATTCCGGCGCTTCCACAGCATCCAGCAACAAAGAGCAATGAACGTGGAGAAGTGAACGTGGAGAAGTGCTTGGCTGGAGCATGTGGAGGTGCAGTGATCAGACGCATCTCTGAAGCTATTCCGACGCCATTTACCAATAACTGGATCCCCAGCTTCATCCAGAATTGAGTTGCAAAATCGCATTCCCCAACAAGATGGCTCGGAGTCTCGTCTACAAGATTGCACACCTCACAAGAAGGATTGACCACCACTTTTTTCCGGAAAAGGTTTGATTTGCACTGAATCCTGCCATGGACAAGCAACCACATGAAAAACTGCACTCTAGGCGGCGCCTTGCTGGACCATACGAACTTTGCAGCCGGGTGCGGCATCCCATCCTTGGATTTTAGCAATCTGTAGAGGTTCCCGGAATCGAACTTGCCATTGGGCATACAGAATGGCCCTCTTCGAGAATCGGGCACCGGGGTTAGTGATCTGCTTTGGACAATGAGTTTCAGTTCTGCTAGGTCCTGCATAGCTTGTGGAGTGAGACGGGGAACCCAGAAGTGCTCATTGTCAACACCCTCAGTGAACACTTGCCAACCAAAAGGAGGTGCCCTCTCCATTTCCAAGCGACACTGAAGTCACTGCCTGGTGCAGTGGCAGCAACGAGCGAAGCACTCCAATGCTCACCGCAAAGATCTCCTTCCAGGGACGCTAAACTACCATGCTTACATACCCAAACTGTCCAAGCTGCTAAAGGATTACAGTGTAGCGTGTAGGCGATGAATGAGCTTGAGCAGCAGACAAACATTTTGGAGTCCGAGATCCCTGATGCCAAGGCCACCTTGATCTCTGGAAAGGTAAACCTTTTCCCAAGCGATGAGGCACTGAGCCGGCGATACTGAGCAATCACCACTCCAAAGGAAAGCACGGCGTCTGCGATCCATCTGTTGCAGCACTTCGGGCGGTATTGATAAGGCGCACATAGCATACGTAGCATACGTCAACTGAGAAAGCAAGGATCAAACTTAACCGTATTCTTAGCCTTGGCTTCTTAAAATTTCTTAATGCTATACTAAGCTATGGCAAATTTGATCCTTTCATCATTAGCGGTCAGCTAATTCATCGAAAGGATAGGGACCTAAACACACAACTACACGAACTCTCTTAAAATCTGAACTGCCTGTCTCGATACTCTCGCACTGTTGCACAGTTCCCTTCCATTCTCTGAACTTTCTGATCCCACCGTCACTCCTCCCTTTCGCCTTTCCCTACCACTCCCCCGAAGCCCGAAGGTCCGAAGTCACCGTACCGGGGGAGCCCTCAAGTCCTCAACCCAGCCACCGGCATTGCCCCTCGTCGTCGGGTAAAGCGGAGATGGAGGCCGCGCTGGAGGCGGCGCGCGCCAAGGACACGAAGGAGCGGCTGGCTGGCGTGGAGCGTCTGCACGAGGCGCTGGAGGCCGCGGCGCGGCGCAGCCAGCTGAGTGCCGGGGAGGTGGCGTCCGTGGTGGACACCTGCATGGGTCTCGCCAGGGACGGCAACTTCCGCATTGCCCAGGGAGGGCTGCAGGCGCTCTCCGCCGCCGCGGTGCTCGCCGGCGGCCACTTTAAGATCCACCTCAACGCGCTCGTGCCCGCCGCCGTCGAGCGCCTCGGCGACGGCAAGCAGCCCGTCCGCGAAGCCGCGCGGCAGCTCCTCGTCACCCTCATGGAGGTCGGTCGCTTCTCCGCTGTTGCCTTTTCCGAAGAGAGATCGTTTGCTTTGCTCGCTCTAGGTTGGCGTTTCCGAAGAGATGTTGGCTGAAGGTCTGCAATTTCGCGTGCTTTGATATTGTGAATTGTAGTCTTCAATGCTTCCGATGGAACGGGGCGGTCTTTTGTTGCCTGGGGTGCTGCTGGCTGCTGCTACGCATTTCGAGCTAGAACAAAAGTTGTATGGGAAAGTTGTATTGGTAGCGTTCTGGTGACAGTGGAATGTGGATTGAATTTTGCTGCGGCCTCCATTCTGGGCTTGAATACAGTTAAGAATTTGAGTTCCGAGGACGATTAGAGCTTTCCCTTGGGTCCAAAATGGTCAATTCTGCTTTACTCGCTTGGGTCCAAAATGGTCAATTTTGCTTACTTGAGTGTAAGATGTACCTGAATGGTTACTGCATTTTGCATTTCAGCGGTACTTTATTATCCATCTTGTTCTGTAGGGTAATCCTAATTCATGAAATTTATTTTAGGGGCAAGAATCAAATTTCAGCACGCTGAGTTTATGAAACGAACAAGTATTTCCCTTTTTTGAGCACCATCTCCATTTTTGTCATAGTTGGATGCAACTTTTTGATAGTGAACATCTCAAAGTTTGAAACCAACTTTTACTATCCATTTTACTTGAGAAACAGAGGGCAAAACCCCTGGTCCTATTTTTATAAATGAAGTAAAAAATAGTCCCAGACTAAGGGACCAAGATGTCGCGCATAGCTTTTTAATTAATTCGAACTCTTCTAATAAATGAAGTTCCTCGGTGTTCTGGTTTCGTTTTGTTTCCTCTATGGTGCATATCCCTGATATGGTGTTCTGGTATGGTATTCCCTATTGATTGTACCATGTGTCCATGTTAAAAATCAGTACGTGACACCTTTTTTGTGTGTACCATATGGCTATCACTCAGAACAAATTGAACTGATTTCCTTTTCCACGTTGCAATTAGAGAACGATATTCCAACCTTGTCTGTATCTCAGGTTTCTTCACCAACAATCATTGTTGAAAGAGCTGGAAGTTATGCATGGACTCATAAGAACTGGAGGGTGCGGGGAGAGTTTGTACACACAGTTGCTGCTGGAGTAGGGCTTTTTGCTTCTACAGAGCTCCCACTACAGCGAGTGTTGCTTTCACCTGTATGCAAGGATGATTTCATTTTTGTTATCGAAAGTTTTTCCCTTCAGTTTGTTCCATAGTTGTTAAAGGTAAACTTCTTTGGCTTCACAGGTTCTACAATTGATGAGTGATTTGAACCAAAGTGTTAGAGACGCTGCAATCTCATGTATTGAGGTATGTCACTACAGATATGCCATATAGTTCCTTTCCAATTCATAAGAAATATGCTGTACAAATCACACTTCTTGTTTTGTTTATTGATTTTATGTGTTTTTCCACTTGTGTCTAAACTCTCGCTATAGTCCATTGTTCTTACGCTTAGTGTCTTGTATGTTAGGTTTATTTCCATCTCACATAAGTCTAATATACCAAAAAGGTGAAAAATCTGTACTTGTGTAGCTTGCACCCTTTTTTTCTGGTTGCTTTCTATTGCTCAGAACATCATTCACTCATACTTAGTGCCTGTTCTCTGATATTTCATAACCACATTATTTAATAATTTAGTATTAATTCCCTTGTTGTGTGTTGCTTGTTTCATACTAGCATTTACTTCTGCTGTATATGTTGTTGCTATATTGCTTTCAAAAATGCGTCAATGGCAACTGTTGATGTCCTGCACTTCACCCACACCAAAATATGCAATCTATTTGGCTTTTCTCAAAAGCCTTAGAGCGGAAAAGGGTTCCTTTGGTCTACATATAGGTTTTGTTTTTTGCTGGTGGTAGTGGTGTGTGCGTTTCAGTGTGTGTTTGAAGTGGAGGGTGGAGTCATTTATGGGATGAATGACTGAACATATATATTTTTTCCAGCATGTGATTCTCCCTAAAGACCTGCATTTAATATTTCTTTGGTTAAAGAACATTGTATGTAACTTGACTGCTTGCATTATCAATATTCACCGTAGGAGATGTACAGAAACATGGGATCCCAGTTCCATGAAGAGTTGCAGCGCCATAATCTACCTGCCTACATGGTAACCCATGTGGACTCCTTTTGTCATGTTTTTACATCTAAAGTTCACCATGCTAGCATATTGCGAATATCCTTTCTTTGCCTTGCTTGACATTTGCAGCTAAAGGAAATAAATTCAAGATTGGATAAAATAGAGCCAAATGCCCCTCATCCGATGGAGCTAGAATGCAGTGTAATGCCAAGAAATCTGTTAATGCTCCAAAAAGAGGCAGTCCAAAGAAAAAAGGCATGCCAAGGGAAGACACATTATTTGGAGGCAAGTTTTACCTTTAGCTTTCTGGATCATTTGATTCAGTTTGTTTAGCACCATATAAATAATACACAAGGGATATTAGTATGTGACTACAAAGATTTCAAGTAACGGTTGGGAGCAACAACATCTTCTTTTTGGATACATAAGCTAGAAGCTTATAGCCCCCCCCCCCCCACCCCTGCCGGGAGTTGACGTTGCCGGCGCGACCTCTGCCGCGTCCACGCCACCCCCGCGGTCGCAGCCAGATGATGCCGCCGACGCCATCGCAGCACAGCGCGCGAAAGCCGGAGCAGGGGTGTGCGCTGCCCCCAGAACAAAAAACTCCAACAAAGAAAATACAACTTTTTTAGGCCAAGGAACTAAGTTTCTCTAATTATTATGTCCACCCTTACTAAATAATAGATGTTGGGCCATCCCAGCCCAAACTTCTGAGTGGACCAACAGTCTGTATAAATATGGCTCAAAATGGCCCAATAGCCTGCCCTTGGGTTTTAAGGCTGACGTCACCAATCCACGCTCTCCCTCCGGCCGCCTCCACGGGCTCTCCATGGAGCGGCTCAAATCGGCGGTGCCGACCGAACTCAGGCGGGCCGTCGGCGAGGGCACGGCTGCCAACCTCCCCGCCATGTCCTGCACTCCACCCACACCCAAATATGCAATCTATTTGGCTTTTCTCAAAAGCCTTAGAGTGGAAAAGGGTTCATTTGGTCTACATATAGGTTTTGTTTTTTTGCTGGTGGTAGTGGTGTGTGCGTTTCAGTGTGTGTTTGGAGTGGAGGGTGGAGTCATTTGTGGGATGAATGACTGATCATATATATATTCATTTGGATTTTTAGCAAAAGTACCATTTCTGATGTTTGGTTTTTCTGTCATGTGTCACTGGATTTTGTGCTATTTATAGGTGATGCGAATATTAATGAGAAACCAGTGGAGCCCATACGAGTTCACTCAGAGAAAGAACTAATTAGAGATTTCGAAAAGATTGCATCTGCCCTTAATCCAGAGAAGGACTGGTCTATACGTATTGCTGCTATGCAAAGGATCGAAGCCTTGGTATTTGGAGGTTGGTATTTATCAGTTATCACTTATCACCTCTGTCCTATATTAGTACTATCTAGTATGTACATTTGGTTTGTCAATGAGTAGCTTTGGTTAGAACATATACATGCCATGGAGGACTTGAAGTTCTTGAAAAATGTACCAAGGCACTAACTAACAAGTTGTTAGCACCTAAGTTCAGTAATGTTTTAAAATTTAAATTTTTTAAGTCAACGATCATGAGCAGGATTCAATTTTTTTATTTGTATACTACTATAAAAATACAAGGTTTGACATTTGAAATGAGATGATATGAAGCATGGTAAAATTGTTTGATACTAGAAATGGCCGTGGCCATCTTCTGTGCAGTGCGGTAGGTATGATGCAGACACCTTATATGGAGAGTAAATTTTTTCAAGAAATCCAAGAACCCTACCATCAATATCGACAAATTGACTTGAGTCATCATATGTATGAATGCAATATCAGCACTTTACAGTTGCAGTTATGCAAATAGAGATTCATGTGAGCCAGATACGCTAACACCATGAAACTGAATTGGACATTAAGTGGAACTGCCTCACATTTACTAACATAATTTTAGAAGATATAGTTTCTAATGTTGACTGTTTGAATGTAGCATTACGTACATACTAATTCTTACTAAACCCTTCTTGTTAACATGATTTGCTTACCCTGTTTGAAACACTCCTCTGTTTATCAGGTGCTGTTGATTATCCATCATTTCTTATGCTCTTAAAGCAGTTGGTTCCTCCATTGTCCTCTCAGCTATCTGACCGAAGATCCAGCATAGTTAAACAGGTAATCTTTTTTTGCCTTCTTGCTATTGAAGTATGAGCAAAGGTGACAACTCCAAATATGAAAGCTCCACAGTATAAGTCTAATGGAGCCTAGACATTAGGGAAACTTGATGTGTGAGTAAATTGTCCACCATTCCTTGACACGTTTGAGTAGATTTTATGGTTCATGATGGCACAACACTTGCAACATAAACAGGTATTTAATTACAATATCAAAGATTCACGAGTGACTGCCTTAGAAAGGGCCGGGGGTAAAATCAACTTTTCGCGTGCCTTTCTGTTCCAAACAGACCAAATCCATGGTGGGCGGGTGGGGGTGACAAGTGGATTTCTTGTGAAGTACTGAAATCTGGAAATGGAAATGTAAGATTTTGTTCCTACTAATGTCTGTTTGATGTGTGTTCAGAGTTCAGACACACTACTAATGTCTGTTTGATGTGTGTTCAGAGTTCAGACACAATAGGTGCTCATTCAGTGATACACTGAGTACATGTTTAGCCCCAAATTTTCACTGATGAACAAAATACATCAGACTTGCACTCAAACAAAGCCATTTTGAAAAGCACATATTTAAAATCATTCAAAGCACCTTCAGGTTTGTGTGCCCCAGGAAGTTGTGCTATTACTGAACCAGCAACATGTGCTTCTACTGAAATTCTATAGGCCATTGCATATATACAGTTAGGCCACAAAAGACTGTAGTTAGGCCTCAAAAGACTATAGTTAGCCCTGTCCAAAATGCTATCTAACCAGCCTATACATACCAGAACTGAAGGTTATCTTCGGCACAAGTTGGAGCTGTAATCTTCAGACTCCAGAGTTGCATCTATGTTGCTGCCATCATTCTCCAGCTCAACTTGGGGTTGTACAGCATCATTTTTCTTTTGTCGCTGCCAATAAAAATTCAATTTGTCATGAAAACACTTTAGCATGCTACCAGCTTGTCCAAATGCTAACTCCCTCTACCTCTTGCTCTACAAATAATTTTTGCGATCATGACAAGTGAAGCTAAGGTTAAATGTTTCGCCATCTTGACGGCTAGCCATCTCATGTGCAGCCTTTTGCCATAAAATTTGCTTAAATTTGTGTACCTTTTTCTTACATCAAAGCCTGTACGACCCCCATATGCCACCCAAAACTGCCAAGCCTCATCTGGATTTCGAAACATCAAACCAACTTGAGGTGTTCCCTTGTTAAGTTCTGCCATTGCCTTTCAATATCTAACCAAATTTTCCTTGTCAAATTCTGTCACAAAGAACAAAGTTTACAGCAAACAATTACTAGCACATGATTGCAGATTTGCAATTTTTATCAAGCTAAACATAGATACTAGCTGGACTGGTACAAACTTTAGTAAAGAATAAATACAAATAGATTTAGAGTAACTGGACTACTACAGATTACTCAAGTTTCATAACACAATACTAGCTTTATCACCGTTCAAAATAGTGTTATAGCAGAGAGAGTAAACTACACTTGCATCCTTGAAACCAATCAAAACCTTGTCAATAGCATCACGACATCATAGCAGCATTAGTTCCATCACAATCTGACAGGAAGCTAAGAAGAGGGTTTGTTCTGAACCTGACGAGAGGCGGACAGGCGGTGAAGGAACTCACGAGTGTGGTGCCCCTTGATGATGTCCCTGCAGCTGCAGAGCTCCTGGAAGGCGTGCCTACGAGGCTACGAGAACGCTGGTTTGCACGGTGCTCCTCGACGGTGTCTCGGGGACAGCGCTGCCGGACGGCGTCTTGCCGTCGGACTGTCGGTGCTGAGCTGCTGGGCTACCGGCGTAGCACCGCTTGGCTCTTCCAGTCGGAGGTTGCAGATCAGATCCGCGCGCGCAGATGGGCAGCCCCTCCCGCCTTTTTTTTTTTCCCATAGAAAAAGCTAGAGGATGTGCTGCAAATTCGTGGGAGCCATCAGATTCGATTTGAACGGTAGACAGAGGCCAGAAAGGTACACGGTGACCGAATCCGAATCCCCGAGGCTGGTGTGGACCCCTATAAATCTCGGGTGTACTAGATCCGCCTCTTGCCCGTCGTAGAAGCAAATCCCATCCATGTCGGCGGCGGCGGCGCAGATCCCATCCCCACCTACCTACATCCCATCCATGTCGTCGTCGTCGTCGGCGGCGGAGCAGATCCCATCCCCACCCACCTACAGGTTCCGGCCTAAGAAGCGCGAGCTCGTCGAGTTCTACCTCCTCCCGCGCGCCCGTGGCCAGGACCCATTCCCCGGCGTCATCTTCGAGGACGACGCGGCGGGGAGCTCGCTGCCCTGGGATCTCTTCGAGCGCCACGGCGTGGGGAGCGAGGACGAGGCCTACTTCATCGTGCGCTCCAGCGAAGCCAAGAAACCCGGCGCCCGCCAGGACCGCGCCTGTGATGGCGGCGTCGGGACGTGGAAGACGCAGAGCAGCGTCGAGAAGTCCCTGCGCGTCCGCGGCGAGAGGATCAGGGTCCACGTCAGCAACCTCAACCTGCACATGGGCAAAGGCAAGAACAGCGGCAGCGTGGGGTGGGTGATGCACGAGTACACCATCGCCGCGCCGCCCTGCTCGTCGCTCGTCAAGATCTGCCACATCGCCTTCAGCGGCCACGGCCGGATGCGCATGCGCGTGCCGGATGGCCAACAAGTTCGTCAGAGTAGTGGTCATGCGCGCGTCGGCGCCACCGTGGCCAGCGGTTCATCAGCGCTTCCTTGTTCTGGGGCGATGCCCGATCACGGCTCCTCAGGCGTGGCATATGCTTCATCAGCGCTTCCTTGTTCTGGGGCGATGCTCAATCACGGCTCCTTGGGCATGGCGTATGCTTCTGGAGACGAAGAACCCTCACACCTCGTTCTGATCGACGATGACAACTTCCGGCAGAACCCTTTTCTTGGCAGCAGCGACTCTCAGGGCTTCTCGTCCGCAGCATCAGAGCAGTACACGGAGTTGGAGGCGCAGGTGCTGACTACAGAGCAGCAGGATATTGTGGTGCCGCAGTTGATGGGCCAACAATCTACCATGCCAGTGGCGCGGCAGTTGTCTGCGGGAGAGCTGGAGTTCTGGAGCTCGATAGGGGTTGATGTGCAGAGCAATAACAGTTTTGATCAGGAGCAGTCCACAGGGGTCCAGAGCAGCTGGGTGGTGCCCAACAACAGCGCCATGGCAACAGGGGCCCAGAGCAGCTGGGTGGTGCCCAACACCGGTGCCATGGCAACAGGGGTCCATAGCAGCTGGGTGGTGCCCAACAATGGCGCCATGGCAACAGGGGCCCAGAGCAGCTGGGTGGTGCCCAACACTGGTGTCATGGCAACAGGGGTCCAGAGTAGCTGGGTGGCAGTAGACCTCGATGACTTCTGCAGGTCAATACTGACTAATGTGCAGACCAACTGCGCGGCACTGGACTTCGGCAACGTGGCCACCGGAACGCAGGGCAGTGGCTGCTCGATGCTATGTAAGTAGAAGAGTACTTTCTGGTCAAGAACTAACTCAGGAATCATTCGGAGCCAAGGAGCATGGAGCAACAGTTTCTAGTCTCTGGTCAAGAAGCTGTTCGGAGATATGCTAGGGGGCTGTAGCTTGTAGCGAGGAGAGGCTGTGCCAGGAGACTACACCACCAATTTTTTGTAGCTAGGACTAGGATATAAGCAGAGTGCACTCTGCAGTGACTTAGGAAGTTTATTATTCAGTGGTGGAAAGCCACCCACTAATGTAACCATTACTCACTTTGTAGCCTATCCTTCTATCATTTTGTAGCCAAGGAGCATAGGCCAACAGTTTCTATCATTTTGTAGCCACACATTAATGTAACCATTACAGTACCTAAATCTATGGGTATATATATATATATATATATATGTAATGTTAAGTTCTTCCCTATAATATTTAGTTCAGACTGTCTTGAATTACAAATGGAACCGTAGGATTTTCGACAATATCCACTGTTGGAGTGTGTTTGTATTAGGCCCATGAGGCTAGGCCCATGTATGGTACCTATATAGCTACCCTTCTAGGGTTAGCCCAATCAATGAATCAGACATTCTAGCATGGTAATCGGAGCCAGTGCTTCTACTCTTTCCCCTGTCCAGCCGCCGCCCCTCCTGGTGGCTGCCGCCGGCGGCCAGGAGGCCATGGCCGGTGCTCCCCCTCCCCACCCCTCCTTCTCCTGCTCCTCCCCTGTCCCGGCCGCCTCCTCCTCCGAGGCGTGGGCGCAGCAGCCCCCTTCCTCTGTCCCTGAACACGCCCAGCCGCCGGAGCCGCCGCTCCTCCTGGAGCCGGTCATGGCTGGCCGTCCACCCTCTCCTCCTCCTTCTACCTCCATCCTTTCCCCTCCTCTTCCCTCCCCTTGGTCTCACATCTTGGATCCCCTCCTCTCTACCACCACCGACGCCCAGTAGCCCAACCACCCGCCATGTGCCGCCGCTGCCAGGTCTGCAGCCGCCGCACACACCTTCTCCATCCTGGCTCAGCCTGGGCGTCCTCCCCAACCGGCACTCGCACCTCTTCTTCCCATCTGGCCCTCCCTTTCCTGGGCTCCCCCATCCCCTGCTGCGGTGCTGCCGCACGCTCCCTGCTCTTCCCCACCCGTCCTCCACCCGCCCCCTGCCCTTCCTCACCCTGCTGCGGTGAGCGCCGGGCACAGTGGCGGGCGCCCGGGTTGGGCGGCGCCTCCCCTGCTCGCACCTCGATTCCTCCCTTCCGCTGCTGAGCGGACCCTATCCCACCCACTCCCTCCAGCCGGGCCTGGCCCTGCTGCCGCCCTTACTGCTGCTGCGGGCCTGCTAGCTGCAGCCCCTGCTGTTTGCCACGCCGCCACCCTTGCCGCGGCAGGTAGTCCTACTGCTGCTGCGGCCACTGCTGCGGGTGCTGCTGCGGGCGCGGGCGTACGCCATACCAGGGCCGGCGCCACTGCCGCTGCATATCGTGTCGCGCGCCGGGCCTTGTCGGCTCCCTACCCTCTGCCATCGGCTCCATCTCCCCCGCCGTCGCAGCCGGGACATCTTCCTGGCCCCGCTAACACCATGGCCGCCACCGCCGGGGCCGCTGGTGCGGGGGGCCCGGGCGTCGCCACTCCGGGGTTTTCCCCCAAATCCCTGTGGGCTACCGTGGCCTCCTCCTTCAGCACCACCGCCAGCACTCCACCAGTTAGTCCTGATTGGATCGCCGACTCGGGCGCCACTTTCCACACCACGCCCAATGCGAGTCTATTTTCCTCTCTTCGTCCTCCCCACCCTTCCTGTCCCTCTTCCATCATGGTCGCCAATGGCACCTGCATTCCTGTCTCCTCCGTGGGCACTGCCAGTTCCCACGGCTCATTTCATATCTCTGATGTTCTTGTGGCTCCCGGGATGGTTCACAACCTTCTCTTTATTCGCCGTTTCACCACTGATAACTCTTGTTCGGTTGAGTTTGACCCCTCTGGCCTTACCGTGCGGGATTTGGCCTCCTGGGCTCCTCTGCTCCGGTGTAACAGCACTGGGCCTCTCTACACCCTTCAGTTTCCGGCATCTGCTTCACCTTCTTCGCCTTCCTCCGCCGCTTTCGCCGCCACTCCTTCCTCCACCACTTGGCACCGTCGCCTCGGCCATCCTGGCCGGGATGCCCTGATGCAGCTCAGTCGTAGTTCTGACATTCGTTGCTCTCAGGCTCACGATGATCACTTGTGTCATGCGTGCCAGCTGGGCCGTCACGTTCGCCTTCCCTTTCAGTCCTCATCCTCACATGCCCCTCGTGCATTGGATCTTATTCACTGCGACTTGTGGACTTCTCCTGTTCTCAGCATGTCTGGCTATAAGTACTACTTGGTGGTGGTCGATGATTTCTCCCATTATTCCTGGACTTTTCCTCTGCGTGCCAAGTCCGAGGCTTTCCCCACTCTTAGCAACCTCTTTGCTTGGGTATCCACTCAGTTCGGCCTCACCATCAAGGCTGTCCAGTGCGACAATGGCCGTGAGTTCGATAACTCAACCTCCCGTGCCTTCTTCCTTTCTTCCGGTGTCCACCTGCGCATGTCTTGTCCGTATACCTCCTCTCAAAACGGCAAGGCAGAGCGTATGATCCGCATCACCAACGACATCATGCGCACCCTTCTGCTCCAGGCATCTCTACCCGCTCGTTTCTGGGCTGAGTGTCTGCACACCTCCACCTATCTCCTTAACCGACTTCCTTCTACTGCCTGCCCAGCTCCCACGCCTCACCACGCTCTTTTCGGTACCCCTCCTCGATACGACCACCTTCGAGTCTTCGGGTGTGCGTGTTACCCTAACACCGCCGCCACCGCTCCTCATAAGCTGGCTCCCCGGTCGACCCTCTGTGTCTTTCTCGGATACTCTCCGGATCACAAGAGTTACTGATGCTTTGACCTTACCTCTCGCCGTGTCCTCATCTCTCGCCATGTCGTGTTTGATGAGTCGGCGTTCCCTTACTCCACCACCTCTCCACCCACACCTCCCGCTGACCCTGCGGAGGCTTCCTTCTTTCCCACTGACCCGGCGATTCCGCCACCCTTCTCTCCCTACCCTGCAGGTACTGCTCCGGCGCGCTCTCCTGGTGGTCCCGCGTCGCCCCAGGACCTTCCGGTGCCTGACACGGTCGAGGCAGCCCCGGAGCTTCCACCCTCGCTCCCTGTGGCTTCGCTGCCTCCCGTTGTGCCGGATGCTGCCGTTCCGATCGCGGGACCGCGCACACCGACCCCACCTCCTCTCGGGCGCTTCGGACTCGTCTACCAGCGCCGGCGGGAGCCGCGTCCGCCCTCACCTCCTCCCGGACGTTTCGGGATCGTCTACGAGCGCCGGCGTGAGCCGGCTCCGCCGCTCTCGTCCCCAGCGCCGTCGTCGCCGGTGCTTGCTCCGCCGGCATCACCACGCTCTCGCGCCGACCCGCCGGTGTACCACCCACCTCTTCTTCACCGGGACCCTCGTCACACTCACCCGATGGTGACGAGGCAGGCGTCTCGCCCGCAGGCCCTCACCGCCGCCGTCTGCGAGCCGGAGATCTCTCCGGTACCCTCTTCCGTTCGCGCGGCCTTGGCGGATCCTCACTGGCGCCGCGCGATGGACGAGGAGTACGCGGCCCTCCTCGCCAACCAGACGTGGGACCTCGTGCCTCGTCCGCCGGGTTCCAACATTGTCACCGGCAAGTGGATCTGGACGCACAAGAGGCGGGCTGATGGTTCCTTGGAGCGCTACAAGGCTCGCTGGGTCCTCCGTGGCTTCACTCAGCGGCCCGGCATTGACTGTGCTGAGACGTTCAGTCCCGTGGTGAAGCCCGCTACAGTCCGCACCGTCCTCTCCCTGGCTCTCGAGCGCTCCTGGCTTGTGCATCAGCTGGATGTCAAGAATGCCTTCCTTCATGGCACTCTGACTGAGACGGTCTACTGCAGTCAGCCGGCCGGTTTTGTGGATGGTTTTCGTCCTGACTTCGTCTGCCGGCTCAACAAATCTCTCTACGGGCTCAAGCAGGCACCCCGGGCTTGGTACTCTCGCTTCGCTACCTTCCTGCAGACTCTTGGGTTCACGGAGGCCAAGTCTGACACCTCCCTGTTCATATACCACTATGGGGGTGAGACTGCTTACCTGCTCCTCTATGTGGATGACATTGTTCTCACTGCCTCCAGCGAATCTCTGCTCCACCGCATCATTGCCTCACTCCAGAAGGAATTTGCTATGAAGGATCTTGGGGTGCTCCACCACTTCCTCGGCGTCACTGTTGAGCCCCGACCTTCTGGCCTGTTCCTCCACCAGCGGCAGTTCACTTGTGACATTCTGGAGCGAGCCGGGATGACCGCCTGCCAGTCCTGCTCTACACCGGTGGACACCCAGGGCAAGCTGTCAGAGGCTGGGAGTCCGATGCTTGGGCCAGCAGACTCCACCGCCTACCGGAGTCTTGCAAGCGCGCTTCAGTACCTCACTTTCACACGGCCGGACATCACTTATGCCGTCCAGCAGCTCTGCCTGTACATGCATGCTCCGCGGGAGCCTCACCTGGCTGCTCTGAAGCGGCTTCTCCGGTACCTCCGTGGCACCCTTGGCTACGGGCTGCTCCTCGGCCAGTCTTCCACTGCCGAGCTGGTTGTCTACACCGACGCTGACTGGGCGGGATGCCCGGACACCCGCAGGTCCACCTCCGGCTACGCGGTCTTTCTCGGCGGCAACCTGGTCTCTTGGTCGTCCAAGCGCCAGCCCGTGGTTTCCCGCTCCAGTGCCGAGGCGGAGTACCGTGCCATGGCCAACGGCGTGGCCGAGGCCGCCTGGCTCCGCCAGCTCCTGGCTGAGCTTCACCGCCCACTCGCCAGGAGCACGCTCGTCTACTGCGACAACGTCAGTGCGGTCTACCTCTCCACCAACCCCGTGCAGCACCAGAGGACCAAGCATGTGGAGATCGACCTACACTTCGTCCGCGACCGGGTGGCCATCGGCGACGTCCGGGTTCTTCACGTCCCGACCACCTCCCAGTTTGCGGATATCTTCACCAAAGGCCTCCCTTCCTCGACCTTCTCCGAGTTTCGCTCCAGCCTCAACGTCTCCAGTGGCTAGTTGTGGCTGCGGGGGGGTCCTGTGTCTTGTGCTCTTACTTGTTTTCTTTCTTGTCCAGCCTTGAACTCCGCTGCGCCGGTAGTTCAGACTGCGGGGGGGTGTTGGAGTGTGTTTGTATTAGGCCCATGAGGCTAGGCCCATGTATGGTACCTATATAGCTACCCTTCTAGGGTTAGCCCAATCAATGAATCAGACATTCTAGCATCCACTCCACACCACTTCAAGTAACTAGACAAATCACGTTTCACTTAATTGTTTCTGGCGCTGGGCGTTGGACCCAGGCGGGCTTTTCTAGGGGTGGCTTACGGTTTTGCTAGCACCCTGCTTTGTATATAAAACTCTTCTACCTCAATTACATAAATTCTATCAGAAAAGTTTTTCTGACAAGATGACCTTGCTGACTTGATCTTCTCTACAGGCATGCCATCTACTTAATGTACTATCAAAGGAACTTCTTGGTGATTTTGAACCATGTGCTGAAATATTTATTCCAGTAATCCTTGAAACCAGTTCAGTACTCCACAAATGTGGCTTGATACTTCGTTAAGGTTAATATACAATGAAATTGTCAGGTACTTTTTAAGCTTGTTATCATAAGATTCATAACTGTGCTTGTGATTGCCGAATCTGCGGACAACTGCATAAAATCTGTAATACATCTACATTCTTTCATTGAATTGTGCTCCCCAACACCCCCCCCACTACATTACATATTTCCCTTTTTTTGACATGTATTATCTTGCATATCCTGTGCAACTGCAAGGTTTCACGTATTCTTCCACTTATAGCTGATACAGCGAAGAATGACCGCAGTGCAGTCCTCCGCGCTAGGTATTTGTATTTTAGCATCATATTTATCTGGACATCCATTGTTTTGCAAGCAATTCATGCCTATTTGCTACTGTTAGAAGAGTCAAGGGTCTATTGGGCCTTAGCCCGTTATGGTTAATTAGTCGCTTGCTTAGGGGTCAAGTAAGCCTTGCTTGTAAGTCAAGAAATCCTCTCTATATAAGGAGAGCAGATGTATCAATCTAATCAAGCAAGAGATTAGAAGGAAAAACCTTCTCTCTTGCCGGCCGTGGGCGAAGCCCCGCGGCCGGCGTTCCCAGCGCCCCTCACAGCCCTAGCCGCCGTTCCGTCTCTCTCTCACGTGAACAGTACCCGCGCGGGTACTGTAGCGCGCGGGTACTGTAGCTCCGCCGCCGCTCCCCTCTCTTCCTCCTCGATCCTCTCGATCACAACAGCGTCCATAACAATCTGGTATTGGAGCCTCGCCGATCATGGCTTCCACCACTGCTGCCGCCGCGCCGCCGATCCCACCCACCACCACCCTGCCACTGCTCACGTTGTCCTCATCCATCACCCTGTCCGCTGCCGTGGGCGCGCCGGCGGATGTTGCCGCGGGGTCCTCTGCTGCCGTTCCCCTGACCCTGGAGTCCCTCGCCGCCGTGGTCACCGAGATGTCCACCAACATGGCGCAGATGAGCCGCAGCATCACCGCCATGCAGGCCGCGTGGATGGGGCTCATGCAGCAGCCGCCTCTGCCGGTCTCGTCGCTGCCCCCGCCACCCCCGCCGCACTCAGCGCTGCCCGTGCCCTCCATCGCCGCGCCGGCCGCGGGTGCTAGTTCGCCGCTGAGCTCGGGTCTTCCCCTCCACATGATCCAGTGGCCGACCTCGCCGTCCCCCATCCCCGAGTGGGCGCTCGCCCGCTCTGCGGTGGTGCGGCTACAGACTGCGGCGCGCGGCCTCCTAGCGCGCCGGCGGCTGCAGGAGATGCGTTAGCCTATGCACGAGGCGACCTTGGCGACGGTCGACCTCAGCTCAGCGAAGCGCGACCTCGCCCCGTGGGACGGCCACCAGCAACCGCGCCGACCCACTGCTGTCTTCAGGCGCGAGCATGGTGTTTTTCCCGCGCGCAACGACCTCCAACTCTGCGGCCTCCTTGTCACCGGCGGGGACGCACTACCTAGCGCCACCGCATTTCACCGCCGGCCGCCACGAGGACGTCTCCGCTGGTCGCTATCGCAACTAATTCCAGGTGGCTGTACCCATGCACCCCTCTCGTTCCGGTGGGCTCCATGGGATCTAGGTGGCTACACACGTGCAGGTCCATCACACGGAGGGTGTCCGCCGTATATTCAGGAGTCAAAAATAAAGAGTCGTAGTCTATTTCAGGTCAATAAAATAAGCCGAGATATAAAAGACTTGTTTTTAGGTGTTAGATTTGTATCTAGCGGAGTCATCGTTAGTGTCATCGTTAAGTTGCAGCTCGAGGACGAGCTGCATGTTCAGGTGGGGTGTAGTGTTAGAAGAGTCAAGGGTCTATTGGGCCTTAGCCCGTTATGGTTAATTAGTCGCTTGCTTAGGGGTCAAGTAAGCCTTGCTTGTAAGTTAAGAAATCCTCTCTATATAAGGAGAGCAGATGTATCAGTCTAATCAAGCAAGAGATTAGAAGGAAAAATCTTCTCTCTTGCCGGCCGTGAGCGAAGCCCCGCGGCCGGCGTTCCCAGCGCCCCTCACAGCCCTAGCCGCCGTTCCGTCTCTCTCTCACGTGAACAGTACCCGCGCGGGTACTGTAGCGCGCGGGTACTGTAGCTCCGCCGCCGCTCCCCTCTCTTCCTCTTCGATCCTCTCGATCACAACAGCGTCCATAACAGCTACTATGGCAGGTGCTGCGAATATGCACTCTTAACATTGGAGTATTGGGCAGATGCTCCAGAAATACACTGCTCAGCTGATTTGTATGAAGACCTAATAAAGTCCTGTGTTGCAGATGCAATGAGTGAGGTATTGAGGTTGGAATAACACCATCCAAATTTCCTGACTTCATATTAATGTTCAGTCTTGGGATCATGAATAATTTCTCTGTACATGTTCTATATTTAATGCCATATTTGCATATACAGGTCCGTGCAACGGCAAGGACTTGCTATAGGATGTTCACAAAAACATGGCCTGAGCGTTCACACCGGCTTTTCATGTCATTTGATCCTGCCATACAGAGGGTATACTTTTTTACTTGCATGTTCTTCCATTTATTTTTCTTGAATACACAAGAAAGTTGTGTATCATTGCATTAAAAAGATGCTCTTCCATTTAGATTCTGTACAATGTGTACATGTAAAGGTATACTGAAGGATCAAAGTGCTCTTGAACCTGATTTATATTTATTTCCTTTTAAAAATGTCTTTGCTTATGTTGGTGGTTCAAACAAATCTGAGAAATAGCTCTTTACTGAGAGAGCCATGTACTTCTATCTTCCACGAAAAAACATCATACTTGATCTTTTTGTGGGTCACTTGATTTCATGGAATCATAATTGTATCTGGCTATCTTGGTTACAGCAATGAAGAAAATCACAAGTATTTTCCCATGACAATCCTGTGTTTCATTTGATCACCATGGCTCATAATAGTCTATACTCTGTAAATTGGCAGCTTTGTAGATGTACTTCTAGAGATCTGTATGAGTAATTCATATGTTTTACCCAGATTAGTTCAAGGTCTGCATATAGGTTAGTGCTGCTAGTTAGTTTATGAACATTGTATATTTTTTTTGAAGCTTAAGTACCTAACCATACAGTTTAAGTATTCCTGGAAAAGCAGATTAGCACTGCTACTTAGTTGTTTTATGAGCATTGTTGTGATTTTAGCAATCCTAATTGCCTAAGACTACTCGTAGTGGGTACTCTAAAGGGATACTCTAAAGCTTTAGAGTATGAATATAGAGTAAAAATTGCTGCACTGGGTACTCTAAAACGATACTTTATCCTTTCTCTCACTCTATATTTAGAGTAGTACAGTGCTTATTCTATAGTGTGCAGTGGCGGGCCCCACTAGCTAAACAAAGGAAAAAAATGCTATAACTCACAAACCAAAAATCCAAATTAAATTTCGATTGCACCATTAAATTCGTCTCAATAAATCCCTCAAAACTAGATCACATATGGATATATTTAGATAAAGTGACAAGTGGGTCCCACAGTGGATAGAGTGGATAGAGGATGATATAGAGGATGGATGGGTGCGGGAGAATTGAGTATAGAGGAGAGAATATTGCTGACTAGGACATATAGAGGATGAATATAGAGGTCCATGAGTGCGGATAGCCTAATGCCCTAAACATACGACATAAGTGTTCCTGCAAAAGCAGCCTTTTTGTATACCTGTATGGTAGCTTCTAGCTTGTAGTTTTGTTGTAAAAAAATATATGTTATATCATGTTTTTTTTTTCGTTCAAAAAAAAAGTCATGGATGTTTGACAGTTTTATTTACAGAATTTCTTTTAGTATGATCTAAAGATGGATTTGTCTTCAGATAATAAACGATGAAGATGGGGGCAAGCACAAGAGGTATCCTTTTCCATCATTGTACGAGAGGGGTGGTCAAGTTTCTTGTGCTTCATCTCATGGAGACGGTACCTATTATGGATATGGTACTTCAGCCATTGTTGCAATGGACAAGAGTGGAGCTATTTCTTCTGAATCATCTCCCTCGTGTAGCCATCTTCTGTTGTCACAATCACAGAAAGTCAGTAGAGCTGAAATAAGTATAGAGAGTGTGCTGAGTCCAAGCAAACAAAAAGTTTCAGCCATTGAAAGTTTATTAAAAGGTGTAAGCATGTCAGACTGGCACAAGTTCTCAGCTGTTCACTCAACAAGCTTGGACCTTGGTATTGTCTAAGCTATATTTGGAATTTTCCTATAAAAAAATGAATCTCATCTGTTGTGCAGTGCCATCTCCTTATGGCTTTTATAATATATTAATCTAATACTAAAAAGTTCTTACTTTCCTTTTCATTTCTTCCCAGTGCAGGAGTTGATTACCCATCCTCTCGTGATCCTCCTGTCCCATCTGCTCTACCTTCTCTGGATTCATCCCTGGCTGGCATGACTAGCTCAAGAAATGGTGGTTCTTGTTTGGTGGACACCAAAAAACGACCAAGCCCACCTTATTTGCGTAATTTATCTTCTGAATCAGTATCAGGCTTGTCACTTCCATCTTTAAGAAGATCTTCAGGGAGATCTCAAGATGGTATCATTATGGATGAGAATCATGATACATGGCCAACCATGAGATCACCAAAAATGCAGATGGACAAACACTATGTGGATATGCCCTATAGGGATGCAGGTTACAGAAATTCACCTAACAATCATGTTCAACACTTCCAGAGGCCTCTTAGGAAGCAAGTAGCATCAAGGGTTTCTGTAAGTGGCAGGCGCAGTTTTGATGATGGTCATGTCCTATCTAATGACATATGTGGATATACAGATGGTCCGGCGTCTCTAAATGATGCACTATCTGAGGGCCTTAGCCCAAGTTCAGACTGGACAGCTAGAGTTGCAGCATTCAACTGCATTCAGATATTGCTGCAACAAGGAAAGAAAGGCATTCAAGGTATTACTCAGAACTTTGAAAAGGTTATGAAACTATTTTTTCGTTGTTTGGATGATCCTCATCACAAAGTTGCACAGGCAGCTTTCTCCACACTTGCAGATCTTATTCCAGCATTCAAAAAGCCTTTTGAGAGCTATGTTGAAAGAATTTTACCATGCATCTTTTCAAGACTCATCGATCCAAAAGAGTTGGTTCAGCAACCATGTTCCTCGACCTTAGAAATTGTTGGCAGAACATATTCTATTGACATGTTGCTACCTGCACTAGTACGTTCACTGGATGAACAAAGGTCTCCAAAGGCAAAACTGGCTGTTCTTGAGTTTGCAATTAAATCATTCGAGAATTACAGAATAGATTCTGGAGGTTGCAGTAACAGTGGTTTTCTTAAGCTGTGGCTTACAAAGCTAGCACCTTTAATACATGAAAAGAATGCTAAGTTGAAAGAAGCATCTATTTATGGAATCATATCAGTTTATTCTCATTTTGATTCAGCCGCAGTCCTAAATTTCATCCTTGGTTTGTCAATTGATGAACAAAACATTGTGAGGCGAGCTCTGAAGCAATATACTCCTTGTATTGAGGTCGATTTGGTCAACTACCTTCAGAGCAAGAAAGAGCGTGCACGTCCCAAATCTTATGACCGAGTTGATTCTAGCACTTCTTCTGAAGATGGTTATGCTGTGACATTGAAGAAAAGCTTTCCATTTGGGCACTTTTCTGATAGTTTGCTTGATGCTGAACGATGGAAAAAGATGGATACAGTGCAAGAATCAGTAATCAACATTACTTAATGTTCCAATTGGTCGAACTACCTCTGATGTTTCTATTGATCACGCTAAGCAATGTTTTGAACGCACCTCTGAAGCTGAAGTTCTTATGCAGAGTAGGGAACTAAACAACAATACCCGCTCAGTTGTAGAAACTATGCATTCATGGGCAGATTTTCCTGAAAAATCAGATGCCACCATGGATGATGAAAAATTTACTGGAACTCATTGCTTGGATTTGGGCCATATTCCATCTGATGGACATAGTTCTGTTCTTGCAATTTCTAGGGAGCACACTCAAGAAGTAGATCAGTTTGTTGATCCTAGCTATGTGAATACTATCCCACGTGTCAGTAATGGGATTAGCATACCACAACTTCTTCATCAGGTACTTCTGCATTATACCCATTTTCCTTTTTCAGCTTTGTTGATTCTGCCTGTATTGCTGCATATGTATTTCTTTTGTATTTTTATTTTGTGCTCAGTACAGAACGATTATTATTTTTTAGATTGGCAATGATGGTGACGTTTCAATCCTAGAAAAGCAGGAGGCGTTACAGCAGTTGGTTAAAGCTTCCTCCAGTAAAGATAACTTTATATGGACTAAGGTTTGCTTCCGTACCTTTTCAATTTCTTTGGAAGAACAACTCCGGTGTTATTGCTTTCTTTTATCTGTTGGGTCTTTTTTTGTGAATTTTTCTCTTGAAAATTGTACTAAACTTTACTGAATATCATACCTTTTTGCATCTGGTGCTACAATCCTTTTGTGGCTTGTAAGAGAATAAATGAGCGTTCCTTAGTCTGTTCAGGTTGCATGAAGTGAAAAACAATAGACACGTGTTTCATGCAAGTTGCATCATATTTCTTTTTGTCTTGTTGAGTTGCATTTATTTTCACTTCTTTGTTTAACATATGAAATCATTCGCGGTGTTTAACATACCTGCTTTCTAGTATAATTCAAATGTTGACTTATTAAAAAAATCGATACTGGTTTCTCTGAAAGATGATGATTCACTGTTTCATAACAACAGAATCTTTTTATCTCCATTAATTATTGCGTGCTTTTCAAAGAGTACTTTACAGCATACTCGTGCTATCAAATATTACTATTATTCTGTTTGTGAAAATTCATGTCTAATATCAACTTTTCTGTGTTTCAATAGTATTTCAATCAGATTTTAACGACGGTCCTCGAAGTGTTGGACAATTTTGATTCCTCTGTGAGGGAGATTTGTCTGTTGTTAGTTGCTGAGATGCTCCACAATCAGGTTTTCTGCTCACTAGTCATTCATATATACTTAGGCCCTATTTGGATCCTGTGGTTTTAAGAAACTGTAGTATAAAGAAACTTTAGTTTTAGAACAAGAGAGGTGCAAAAACATGGTTTAGAAAAAGAGATCTAGAGTGGAGTTTCTAAAACTTCAAAAAAAATATAGTTTTAGCAATACTATAGTTTTCAAAACTACATAGATCTTTACATCCAAACACCTTATTGTTTTTAAAATAAAATTATTTCATAAAACCATGGTGTTTTACTAAAAAAATACTTTGCATCCAAACAGGGCCCTAGTAATCTAATTGGTAACCTGTTGGATTAATAATGCCAAATTAATTTTTCTCAGAAAGATTCTATGGAAGAATCCATTGCGATTGTTCTTGAAAAGCTCCTTCACGTGACCAAAGATGATTTTGTGAAGGTATATTTTCTTTCACTTCAGAAGTTCTTACCTTTTTTCCATGCTAATATTTTCTTAATGCTAATACAGGTTGCAAATGAAGCACATCGATGCTTAAATGTCATGTTGGCAAAATATGACCCTCACAGATGCCTTTCTGTATGTCCAGTACTTATTAATGAAAAGTATGTTCCCACATCACTACCTGTTACAACAAGCAACTTACACTTTCCTGGATTTTCTTTGCTTGCGCTGCAGATTATTGTGCCTTTGCTGGGTAGTGATGATGAAAAGACACTTGTCATGATTATCAACTGTTTGACAAAGGTATCTAGGTTTCGCACTGTAATTATGAATGCTAAAATTTAAACTCCATTTGCCATTGTAATTTTGTATGAGCAGTCAGATAACAAAAATAATGAACTTTCACTTAGTTTGGCACATTTTTATGTGGCATATTTCCCTATTATTGAGCAATAAACAAGCATCCTACATTTAATACATGTAACTTGTCTCCTTCAGAAGTCCTGATCTTGTTGACCATTGTTAGGGGCCGTAGCTGTAGTGAGGCAGTTTGGCATTATATTATATCAACAGAAACCTACAATGGTTTGGATTATTGTCCTGCGTAGCATTGCAATGCAACTCAACTATTTATTTGAGTGTATACTGCTCGTAGAATCACACTCATTCAGATTCATTGCGGAGTATGTTCTGAGCAACGATGGTTTACTGTTTTGATCTTCTGGTAATCTTGCAGCTTGTGGGGCGCCTCTCACAGGTGGAATTGATTACTCAACTGCCTTCATTTTACCAGCACTGTTTGATGCTTTCAGTAATCAGAGTCCAGATGTTCGCAAGATGCTTACCTATTCTTCTGAAACGTCTTTCTTACAGATATGTTACTATGTTAGTTCTTCAGTCAGGGAACTTTGAAGATTATGCAAAAATAAAAAAGGAATCTTTTTCTTGTACTTAAACACAGAGAGATAAGGGTGCTAAGCTTATTTACAGCATTGAGACCTGACATTCATTTATATGTCAAGAGTGATCTCTCTTTCTGGTTGTGAGCTGAATAGAGAACGGGAATGTGTATGGTTCTATAACCAAATGAGCAGGATTGTTCTAGGATTTTTCCTTTAAAGTTAAGATTTGTTACCAAATTCTAAGAACCACTCCCTCCGTTCCAAATTATTGGTCGTTTTTGCTTTTTTCTAGATACATAGTTAGACATAGCGTATATTTAGGTGCATAGCAAAGCTGTGGATCTAGAAAAGCCAAAATGACCTATAATTTGAGGGAGTAGAACTCTTGGTAGTTTGGTTACTGTATAATCTGATCTCACAAAAGTAGCCTTGTGAGGGCCTTTCAGCAATCGTGTTGTGGAATTTTTATTTCTCCTCCTTAATGCAAAGTGTGCGGTCCTCTTGTGTATTATTGAAAAAAAAAGAATCTGTATCCCAACCCCACCAATCCAAACAGGTTCTATATAAGAAAAGTATAACTGAACCTATTTATTGTCAATCATTAACTCAATAGTTACGTTGCAACTAGCATACCTTCCAGATATGCTGCAGATCCGATAACACCACTGAAGTGCTCTTGTTCACTTAAGCTTCATTGCACTGTCCTGACTTCTGAATAGATCATCTGTCCATATTTGGTCATTATTAGCTCACACTATTCACCCTTTAGCATGTACTTAGTGACTGCCGATGTTATCTGGGTTATGTAAGACATATCTACTGTAATAATTTTGTTGCATGTTTCCGGTGTATATCTGATATCATTTACGCTTTCCTTCAGGCTGTTGTATTCTGTTTAGTGGATATCTACATCATGCTTGGGAAAGCATTTGTACCATATTTGGAGGATCTTAGTAGCACACAGCTGCGCCTAGTAACTATCTATGCAAATCGGATATCACAGGCAAGGTCCGGTGCGCCAGTGCATGCTAACCAATGAGTCATGTTTTGTGTACCATAGTAACATTTGTTTGTATTATCTGGGTTATGGGTTTCATTCATTTGTACATAGAGCAGATGAGATGCCATCATGTACGATTTGCGTTGGGATCGTGTTTTGTGTTACTATGCACCATCCACATTGTACAAAGAACAAAAGTGTAGCATCATGGAGCTCGCTTCCCTTCACTTTTCTATGGGGGTTGGTGTACAGATCGATTGCTGAAAAACACAATTTGTGAATATTTAGCAGTTCTACTTTGTGCAAACAGTTTCTGGCTCAATACTTGAATGATTTGTTTTTCTTGATGTGATGTTGGTTATTAGATTCATTATCTCTCCTCTTTCTACCTATTTTACATTTTTACTTATATCATTCAATACGCCATGCAATATATTTTCATAATATGCTCATTTAGTGTTATATATCTGTGTTTTTTTCTATAAATTCAATCAAACATAAAAATATTTGACTTAAGACAAATCTAGAAATTGATTTATTCAGGGATAGAGAGATTCCATAGATTATGTTACGCAACTAGATATAAGCTATGTATCTGATTGGTTGCTTGTTAGCCTGCATTAGACCTTATGCAGCATAACATAAGATAACATAAATATATGCATAAATAAGCCATACAGTGTTTTATAAAATTATGTTTGGTTTATATTTTGTTACATGTAGTTATCTCTATATTCTAGTAGAGATCTTATATTTCTAGTAGAGGTATGGGACGAGAAATATTTACATTATTTAATAAAATCAATTCTGTCGTACTAAGCACTATGCAAACATATTGCATAGATATAAGCTTTGAATCAAATAACCTTAGATATAAGCTAATACAAGCAACCAAGAATTGGTCTTAATTTCCGCGTATCCGTCGTCAGCGTGCCTAAGGCCGGACTAGAATTGCGGGCCTCGTGCCAGCCCATCTAGGCCGGCCCATCTAGGCCGGCCCATCTGGCCATCTATAGCCGCAACCGCAACTGGCGACCCCCGCCTCCCCTGAGTTTTGGCGCGCGCCGACCCAAACGACGGCGCGGCGGCGTCGATGGACCGACTCCAGCGCCGGAACCCTAACAGCCGGACCCATTCCACTTCACTGAAGCCCCCGCGACCTCCGCGAGGGCCAACCTTCCAGCCCCCGCCGGCGTCGAGAACCCTACGGGAGCCGGAGCCCTCCTCCCCAGGTCTTGCCTAACTCCCTCCGTTTCTCGTTTCTTGTTTCTTGTTTCTTGTTTCGTCTTCAGGAATCTCCCTAGTTTTCTTTTGACGTATGTAATCGGAGATGTGTTCTTGGATCGGAGCTGAAATCGCTGGCTTGTGGTTGAGCTGGGATTAGTGAGGTTGGGTTGGATTAGAGATAACTCAGAAGTTTGATTGCAACTGAATTGGAACGCAAGGCATGAGTTCTTGCGGTTTGCTCATGACTCACGTGGGGAAAGAAGACCGGTTGTAGAGTTAGTGTGCGTAGGTAGATTTGTTTTGCTTGGTTTAGTTGATTTTGGTGTTGTTTAAGGCCGTATGCTTCTCATCCCTACATCCATGGACATCCCTCCCTCGTAGCAATCGTTCTGATTTTTTTTTGGTCTGATGCAATGATTACCTGATAGCAGATGGAAGGCAAAGGAAAAGGGTTCGATTTGCAAATGAAGCTGGTAGTCATTGCATAGGCGGGAAACACGTTGCGAACATACGCGAAGATGCAAAAAACAAACCTCAAGGTGCACCACCCCTAGTGTCAGCGTAACTCATCTCTTTTCTACAATGCTGCATGCAAATATCCCTCCCTTTTGGAATTTCTTATTAGATTAATGTCGTTTTAATTAGCAATTTGTTTCTTCATCTTCACTTGTTGACATTTTGGTACTTCCAGGAGTGTTACTGTAGTAACATAAATTCTACATTGTTCTTATATAGGATTATATGATCTATATAGTCAACATTTTCAGTTGTAAATTGTATAATCAGAAGTATTTTTCTGCCTGTAGCTGTTAGATGCTTGAGCATTTTAACATTTTCGTTTTATATGCTAAACCCATCATTTTCTATGCAGTTTGTGATGCGAAAACGGCAGAATATAAATTCTTTAAGAAATTGTGTGAACAGTCAGGCCATAGTTCTCGTTCATACAAACATTCTCATCAAAGCTTTGAATCAAAGGTTTCCAAGCAAAAACAAGGTATGGGATTGGGTTTATACACTCTTCCATTGCTGTTCTGTTCTGTTCTGTTGTTCCTTCTTACTGTAAACATTATAGTGATCTGCAGTGGGTGAGTAGAATGAACTCCTGTGTTATTGCTGTGTCTTGTAGGATCTTGCAATGTGACTGCCCCGAAAAAGTTCTATGTCCATGAGAATACTGTGTACTGTGATGACCCCCCTGCTACACCAGCTAAGAATGAGGAAATTCCTGGCGAGAAAATTAGTGTGCAATCCACCCATTCTGGTCTGATATCTCTATCAGGCCCCTCTGTTTATTAATATTGCATATCTAGACTCTTATAACTGTGGATCCTCTTCTATGCAGAATATGGCGATAAAGATACACCTCAAGTCGGCCCACATGATCGCCTGCTGGGTATTCATGTTCTCACACCTATAGCTCAGGCATCATTTGATGTTACAGGGATTTCAGGAAATGTTGGTGAGCACGTGTTAATCTCTGAGATCTCAGCATACATGCATAATTTAGTTGCTGCTGCTGAAGTTTTACCATATCCAGTATTTACATTTCTGGAAACTTTTCAGCCATATCGCTTGCATGAAAAAAGTTATGAGACAAGACAATCATAAAGATCACCCTGATTCTTTATTTAGAAGTTTATAGGAGAGAATAAAAATATATATCTTGATAAATGAGAATAAAATTAAACTATACCCACAATCATGGGCTGTTTCTTAAAAGTATTTTTTTGCCTTGCTGATGCACGAATTAGTATTTCTGCAATGCTCATATGCTACTTGCAACTATGGGCTGATATCAGCACCGGTTGCTGACAAGTCTCATCATCGGACATGACGATTCCTTATGTATTGATTCAGGAACATTTCTTAATTTGCAATAGGTCTTTTGAAATTGGTACTTACTTTTGACTACTTATGTTTTGTTGCATATCTCGGAATATTGTGTGCATTATTATTCTCTACAAACTAACATTTCCTGCACTAAGCTGGGATGTTAAGCACATGACACTTACACTTATTTTTATAGACAGAGAGCCTGTCAGTGGACAGATCTTTTCAGAAAAGAGAAGCAATCTATTGAAGATAGCAGCAAAAACAGTGTCAATGGGAAGTGCTGAGTTATTTCAAAGAAGGTTGTGGTTCTATATTGCAGAAATCCATTGGTTTTTTTTTTCTTATACGGTTGCATAATTATAGCAAATTTCTCAGGTCAGAATTTGTAGGTAACATCCTGCAGAGACTAGGCACCGACAACATCATGAGAAAGGTATGCTTTGTGCTTTGTAATTCAACACTTGGTGCAACATACTGCTACATTTGTTGTTATAGTTACACCATTGATTATTATTATTAATGTAATGCTGCAGCAAGAAGGGTCCATGAGGCACAGGAAGATGGACTGCAGACAAGCTCTTGCTATTCCCAAAGGTCATTTTGATAACTTGCTAGATTACAAGCGAAGTGACTTTAATTCAGCTAAGCTGAGAAGAACTGGTAAAATGTCATCCTCTTATGCAAGCGATGAAGAATGTGAGTTCATGGCTTTACCATGGGGATACAATCAGGGCCCTCTTGATCGGAAAAATGACTTATCTCATGGGGGTAGTGAAGCACGTGAGTGCATGGCATTGCCATGGGTGTGGGTTAATGATATTCTGAGTTCTGATTGGAAGGGAGACATTGATCACAACCCGGTTTCAAACTCATTACTAGAGGATGTCAATCCATACGTCCATGGAAGATGCGCTTCTGCTAATGAATTGAGTTTGAATGTTCAAACTGATTCACATGATCAACATAGATGGGACCCTATGCTGTCATTAACACTCTCCAAGTCATTTCGTGACAGATTGTACTTCCCCTGTCAGAATGAGGAGCAGCATGCAGTACCATTTGGAATTTCAAATACTTCTGGGCAACCTGACCTATGCAGCTCCATAGAACAATATACTTCTAGTTCAGTTGGATTGTGTGGTAATTCTGATGCTGGGTTTTCAACCAGGCTTGCTCCGTTAGTTGTGAAACCAACTATTTCAAGCATTTTGGACAGTGGGAGTGAAATTCTGGATCACAATGATTTCAGATGTATCTCCAACTTCCATGTAAGTCAAAGCAATGACATGTTCAGTTCAAACTCAAGTTGTCTGAATTCCATGTCAACTCCAGAGCAGTCATACAGGGTTGGCACAAAGAGCCTGCTTGATTCTTCATTTGGTCTATCTTGTTTGGCTGGACTGGAGCAGTACTCCACGGAGGTAGAACTGCCTGATAATTCTGATAGGCTTCTTCAGGTGTTGGATCAGTTACCTGTGAAATTCATCCCTTCAAGTTTTTCAAACAACGATTCCAGAATTTGGGACCATCAGTCTTCATATGCAGAGCTTGCTTGTAAGCAAGATTGGGGTAGCTTACATAATTCTTGTACAGAATTGTGGTCATCCGGGCATCAACTCCAATCTCATGCTGATTTGGGAGCTGTGCTCGGTTTCATGCCAAATGGAAGTGCTTACAGTAATTTGGTGGAACGTCATCACAGCCTCATGCTAGCCCAAGGAAACCTGAACAATGACATTCTTGGTACTGCTGATGTATCATTCTTTGGTTCTTGCCTAGCTTTGGATAACATCACAGAGGCTCCTATGTTATCTTCCGATGGCATAACGTGGTAGTTGTGTTGGTCCACTCTGAAATTTCTATCCAGATGAACCTTTTCAATTTAACAGTATTACTGGAGACCAGTTTTGCTGTATGAAATTTTATTAAATTTGAAGTTGCACGTATAGGTTAAGTTATTAGCTTCAATTGGAAACAATGACCAGAAAGATGTGTGATATTTGCAATCATTACTAGACAAAGGACACTTTAACATGAAGAGATATCATGAGGTCCAAAATTATGACTTGAATTTTGGTACTTAATTACTGAAGAATAACAGCTCTAATCGGCACCTCTTGGGCGCGTTTGGTAAGTTTGGCAATCCATCCAGCTTGCCTTGTCTCGCTTGGTAAGGTCAGCCTTGCGGGGGCCTAGAGTATTTTTTGGCTCTCTTCTTGTCGAGAGGAATCCAAGAAAGTGTGAAAAACGAAGTAGCAAGCAAGACAACCAAACATGGATTTTCTTATCCAGTCTGACAAAGCAAACCACGGCAAGGATTCCAAACATGTTAAAGAAATAAATTGGTTAGCATAAAATAATATCTAATAAATAGAAAATTAAATATGGATAATCCGTTATGAAATAAGCAGAATACATTCTTCGAAGAATCAAGATTCGTAATCAATTCTTGTTTGTTGGATTGGGCCTAACTTTATTAACCAAACTGCAAACATGGAACTTTACAAGAAGAACTTAAAAGAAAAAGATAATTAAGGTAACTTTGAATCAACTTTCGTCTGGGTTCCAAAAACAAATAAAAAATAGAAAAGGTAAATTCATGGAAGATTTCCCTTTTTTGCGCCGGGGAGGGGGGTGGAGAGGCAATAGAAGAATATTCGACCGGCTGCTAAAAAAAAAGAGAATGAAATCCATCCTACTGAAGAAAGAAATAATCTAAAATATATTGAACTTTTTTCAAATTATATTCTTTATTTTGCTTTTATTATCAAAGTCTCCCGAAAATCCATTTTATTTTTCAACGGGGCTTGATGGACATAATGGAAAGAGGAGCTAAAGGAGTGACTTCTTCCATTTCAATTTTGAACTGACACGCTCTTTTTAAATAATACTTCCTTTTGGTTTCTCTTTGTTTTTGGCATTAGCTACTTCCTTTGCTGTCATATCGATACCGTAACTAGCTATGTTTAAAGTACATCGAGAACCTCCAAGATCGAGGTAAATCTCGAGCTTTGTCCGTGTAAAGGGAGTTGTTTCCGTAGCTTTTTGACTGAAGATTTTTACCCTAAACACGTGAGACTTTGTTCTAAGGAATTTTATTTACAGTGATAGAGCTCGACAGTACTATCTCCACAGTAAAAAGCTACATATTCTCTGCACAGTTGAACGCTTTGCTTTGCTTGGCAGTTTCTGGCGACCAAAACCACTTTTTACTAGACCCAAAGGCGTGGTCTCGCTCCTCAATCCTCAATTCCTCATCCTGTGCTCTGGTATGGCAGAGATATTCCAAAATCCACGCCAGCGTGACTGACACTGAGCTGGTGAATGGTGATCATCTGCATGCATATGCGACTATGCGAGATGCCATCATAACAAGTGAAAAGCGCAAGTCGTAAAATATGAGAGAAATCTGTCGTTCGGGGCGGAACAACCTTGATGCTTTCTTGTCTAGAAACATATCATGGGAGAAACACGTAATAAAATCCAATTGTATTCTCCCAAGAAGATACCACGCGGCGCTCGCGTATCACTTGAATTTCCGTGCTTGGGATATTATTCTTGGTGGCAGACCGGACCGGCCGTGCTTCAAGAACCCTAAACAAAATATTCTCCACAACTTCCATGCTCTTGAACTCCGTGATGGTTCCACCAGATCTGCTGCTTGTAGTAGAATGTAATGTACGTACCGCTCTCCAAACGACAGTGAAGTATGAACCAGCCACGCGAATCCCTCGCTCACGGCTGCACGCATCCTGGCTGCATCTCACGCCAGCATAGGACAACGGCTACTTACTACGCGGCCAAAAAATCACGATTTGACCGCTCGTCATTTAATCCCAAAAGACACCGATCGCGCCGGAAAGCGCCTGCCATCGCTACTGTTGCCGCTCAGCGAGCAACACAGGGACGCTTACGATGCAATAGCGCATCAGCATGTGACCGGCCTGACTGGTCGGGCCGGCAAAGCGGCGTGCACCGGGGGGCCGGCGGGCGGGGGAGCAGCAGCACGTCGCCCTGCTTGTGCTTCCGTCCCGTCCGTCCTCGCGCCCCGGGCGCGTCGCGTAGCGCGGGCGTAAAACTGTGGCACTCGCGTGCCGGCTGCCGGACCTGGGCAACTGGGTGCGGATGGGTGGGTGTGCTGTGTGCATGCTGCGCGCGAATTTTTTTTATTTTTAGCCCAAATTTGAAACAAATTTTAAATTTAACTCGTCTTTCAAAAAAATTTTAAATCTAACCCGTTTGGCCCCGCCACCATGCATGGCGGGGCAAATGCACTGTACCCCGCCATGCATGGTGGCGGGGTGCACCTCCGACGTGGCAGGGGTGGCACAGCACCTCGCCAGCGTGGCAGGGCTGTACCCCGCCACCCATCATGGCGGGGTTGCCCTAACCCGCCATGATGCATGGCGGGTACACCCGGCCATATAAAAGCCCGGAGACTTCTTGTTTTTGGTCAGTCACCCATTCCATTTCCCGCAGCGCCTTAGGACCGAGCTCCCCTCCCCTCAGCGTTCTTCTCCGGCGTCCCTCCCTCCTCCCCGTCAGGTATGGGCCATCGTCGCTCCTTGTTCCGGCCACCCCGTCTCTGCGTGTATCGTTTTGTGTTGAAATCGTTTCGTTTTATTAGATGGAGGACTCGTATCGTGAGTCGATTTGGAGGAAAAAGGGTCGTCCTAGAGAGATGTATCCCGACGTGTCTTGTAAGGATGCGCCCGTTCCTCCCGAGGAACCTATACCTAACTGTGATTGTGGTCATCCGGCACACGTGGGCCAGTCAAGACATCCCGATACTGCGGCTCGTTGCTTCTACACATGTTATAGTTGTAGCGTAAGTAATTGTGCCCTTTGTTGTTTTTATTGGTTGCTGATGTTGTATTCGCGATGAGGTAATTGAAACTTTTGTATAGCCCTACTTCCGGTGTTTTTTTTTCCAATGGATCGATGGCCCGGACAAGTTTGATCCAAGGATTCTCCTTTTCTACCCCGGCATTGATCATTGCAAGCGTGAGGTGTTTACTCGCTGGGTTCCGCCCCCTCCAAACCCTCCTCCTATGACGGACGAAGAGAAGGCCGTAGCATCGGCACGGCGGCTCGAGGATCCTCCAAAGTGCCTTTGCGGAGAGCAAGCCGTGATTAACCCACGCAATGAACAAGAGTTCATTTGTCCTCTACGACATGAGGTAAGGTTTGAGTGAACCTTGGAATGTCACATTCTATATGTGTGTTTTACTGTTTTGATTTTGTAGGATCATGATTTTCCAAAGTGCCGTTCCAAAGAGCCATTGGCCGGAGCCGGAGAAGAATGTGGAGGTGCCAGACTGGAAGAAGAAGAGGAGGTCTATTGCGCCTCCTGTGATGTGCAAATGTGGTGTTGAAGCTAGCTACGGCCTTGTCCCTTCAGGCCTTGGTATTGGGTACTTCTGTGGCCACATGATCGATTATGACGAGGTTTGCTAGAACTGTTGACACTTAGTGCTAATGTTTTATTTTATTAACTCTGGTACGCTAACTTTGTATTCATCTATTTGTTGCAACAGAGCACTCGGAAATGCAAGTGGGAATCATATGATGATGTGTATAATTTCAAGAATGAGTATAAGACAATGGTAGCATCATCACCAATCATTTCCTTCCTCATTTCCTGAATCGTCCGAATCTGTGCTAACATCATCACCAATCATTTCCTCCGCTGCCGCCTCCTCCTCCTCCTGTTCAAACTCGTCTACATCAAAATCATTGCTTATATGACCAACTGGAGGAGAATGAACCCGCTCCTGCGTCAAATTACCATCCAAGTCCATACTCTCCATAGTTTGTTGCATCTGCACACCACAATCTCCTAGAGTATCACTGTCCAAGGACGGCTCCTCATTCTCAACAATCTCCAGCACCAACTCAGCCATGCCGACATTCGAACCTTGGATGACCCTATTGTATCGGGACCACTCTCCTTGGTTGCACAAGTCCATCATGACATAGTGTGCCCTATTCTTTCCAACATCGAACCTACCCTTTAGTGTGAAAGCCTCGCCAAACTTCAAACTCAAACGGTCACATAGATCGCGGAAACTAGGGGTGCCATCAAACCATTCCAATTCTTCATACATATCCTCAAACTGGCAATCCTCTCTCCTAACACTTCCTCCGTAAAAAACTCTTACACCGTAATCCATCTACAAAACGATTTGACATCTCATTATTAAATGACCATTATGGTACTACTAATTACCTAATAAGTCAACTGTGTCATCAATAACAAATCATCATTACCAAACTAAATAACTTAATAACTAATATTACCTAATAACTAAATAACTAATACGTACGTAACTAAATAACTAAAAGTACCTAATAAAATCCGAATAACTAATAATCGTTAACTAATTAACTAATACGTAAACAACTAATAATCGTAAAAACTAATAATTCAATATCTAAACAACTAATACAAACAAATAAATAACTAAACAACTAATAATTCAATCACTAAACAAATAATAACTAAACAACTATTAATCGTAATAATTCAATAACTAAATAATACAATGACAAATAAATAAATAACTAAATAAATAATAAAAACTTATTAATATTTACTACAAATATATAATTTAAACGACAAAGTAAACAAAATTACCGTAAAAATTTATCAGGGACGCGGCGCGGGAACGAATGCCGGAGACGCGGCCGAGGGCGCGGTCGCCGGGGGCGCGGGAGACGACGCGGTGGCGCGGACGGCGGTTGCGGCCGGCGGCGTCGCGGCAGCGGGGTCGCGGCGGGGGTCGGCGAGGCGCGGCCGGGGCGTCCGGAGGGCGGTGGGGTGCGGCCGGGGCAGCCGGGGGGCGGTGTGGCGCGGCCGGGGCGGCCGGGGCGCGGCGGAGGTCCTCCGGCGGCGCGGGGACGGCGCGGGGACGACGGGGGGCGCCGGGGCGCCCGGAGGCCGGTGGGCCGCGGCCGGGGGAGCCCGGGGACGGTGGGGCGCGGCCAAGGCTTCTCCGGCGGCACGGAGACGGCGCGGGGAGGCCGGAGGCGGCGGAGACGGCGGGGCGGCGCGGGGAGAGGCGGGGAGGGCGAAGAGGCAGCGGGCGTTCGGCCGGACGGGGCGCGGCTTATATTTAAGCCGCGCCCCGCCGTGACCGGTGGCGGGGTATACCCCGCCATGATCCGTGGCGGGTTTGGCATACCCCGCCACCCATCATGGCGGGGTACGCCCCGGGTGCCCGCCACGTCACCGTGCCACGCGGAGGTGCACCCCGCCACCATGCATGGCGGGGTACAGTGCATTTGCCCCGCCATGCATGGTGGCGGGGCCAAACGGGTTATATTTAAATTTTTTTTGAAAGACGGGTTAAATTTAAAATTTGTTTCAAATTTGGGCTAAAAATAAAAAAAATTCCTGCGCGCCTGGTGACTGGTGAGGGCGGGCCGGTGGGTCGCAGGCGTTGCTGTGAGCTACTGCACTGTCGAATTGCCGAGCGATCAGGGTGTGGGGTGCCCTGTGCCGTGGCTGCCTGCCGCGCGCCACCGTCGTTACTGATCACTGCGCGGCGGTGCGGCTGGTCTGCTGGGACGGCGGGCGGGGCCGCGGTCCCGCGCGTCGGGGCGCGCGGATCGGAGGCGTCTGCGCACGGAACAGTGGCGTCTCTCGGGCACAACTGCCAGCGAACGGGGTACATGCAGGGTTTTTTTACCGACCGGTTTCCGGTAACCGCCGGGGTCCGGTAGCGGTAAACCGGCCCGGTTTACCGGTAACCGATCGGTAACCGGCCGAATTCAAATTCAAATTCAAATTCAAACGCTCCTTTAGTTTGGTTCGGGTCCGGTTTACCGGCCGGTTTGGAGCGGTAACTGGCCGGTTTGAGCGGTTTACCGCTCGGTTTGAGTTTAGAATTTTCTTTTTTCTTTTTTTTTTCAAACTTCTATACGTATAAATAAATACTAAACGAACTCGAATTTGAAAAATTTTTACACCATTGGCTTCTATAAATCATGAACTATTTTAAGGAATTTTTTCAGCATTTTTTGTTTTTTTTTTCAAATTTTAAATTTAAATTTGGGGGCCTTAACGGGCCGGGACCTGGATTTTTTTTCTTTTTTTTTTCAAACTTCTATACGTATAAATAAATACTAAACGAACTCGAATTTGAAAAATTTTTACACCATTGGCTTCTATAAATCATGAACTATTTTTAGGAATTTTTTCAGCATTTTTTTTTCAAATTTTAAATTTGAATTTGGAGAATACCTAACCGGACCGGACCGGAACCGGTCCGGTCCGGTAAGGGTGGTAACCGCGGTTTACCGCGGTAAACCGACCGGTTTTTTTAACCCTGGGTACATGGATTCGGTGGAGCGAGCTGGGCAGATGGAGATGGGGGTACCACCACTCGTCCACTCCGGACCACTCCACCGCCGTGCAGTTCGTACTGCTGCTCAGCGAGTGGACGGGTTCGTCTCATCTTCCTTTCATCCTTTTCCACACAAGACAAGAGGAAGTCATCCTGCGCCTTGTTTGGATGCACATGAAAAATTAGAATTTTTTCATTCTCTTCATCACATCAATCTTTGGACCCATGAAATAGTAAATATAGGTAAAAATAATAACTAATTACATAGTTTAGTTGCAAATCACGAGATGAATCTTTTGAGCCTAGTTGGTCCACGATTAGACAATATTTATCAAATAAGACAAAAATAGTACTATTCATCGGTTTGAAATTTTTTCAGCATCTAAACAAAGACCCTAGCTTTGTGAGATGGAAATGTATATATTGACACAGTCTGTTTTTACAGCCCGGTGAAAATGTAAAATGGGAATCCGATGCCTTTTTTGCTTGGGACCTTGGCAAAGTTGCCTGGTCCAGGCAACAGAGCTAGACAGTCGATTTCGTCCACCTAGGGTCCAGATTGCTACCTGGCCACAGTTGTTTGGCCCAAGCCATCATCCAAACATGTCCTTAGGCATTTACCAAAATTAATTCGACAGAAGACCATCAATTATTTATTATGGAGGAGATACAATTAAGGGTTTCTTTGGATCACCAAGAATTAAAGTTTAGGGGAACTAAAATTTAGTTGAATAAAATTTAAGTGGCAAAAATTTAGTCTGATGTTGTTTGGATACATTAACTAAAGGAAAGTAGTTTTCCTGAACAAAGACTCATGGGCACATTTAAGTCCATATTAGTTCATATTTGCCAATTAATCAAACTAATTGATAGCTAGGTTACAAACAAAAAACTAGTTTATTTTTAGTCTATCTATTTGATACATAGGCAGTTTAGGTAACTAAAGTTTAATTTATGTATCAAACATGCCCTTAGAAGAGGAAGCGGATTTTTTCTTAGCTCATGACTAAGGAGTCTCCACGTTCCACATTTAAATGTGAGGATTCTTTTTTCTATTTTCTATGTTTTTTCTGTTAAAATGAATTAATTCCTTAAGTTTCTTGTACTGTATTTTACGAGGAATCCTTAAGTCAAATTTGAAAAAAATTTCTAGGGAACTCACGTTGCTTGCGCTAGCTTGACTAAACTAACTTGTAATCTGTGCTACGTGGATTCTCTCGTAGCTGTGTCGTATATTTCACTGTTTAATGAAAAATGGGCTATATGCGAACAAAAAAAAATTTGACCGGCAACTCCCCGTCGGTCTTAGTCAGTCGTCACCACCGGTCCCGTACCAGGCCTTCGCGCGCGCACGCATGCAGCCCTCGCTCGACGCGTTGCGGGCAACGGCAAAAGCAAACGAAACGCACGCACCCGCGGCCGCGGAGGAAACGAAAGGAAACACGAAGCAGCCAAACCAAACGGCTCGCAAAGCACTCGCTACCTAACTGTGCTCCAGCAGAGAGCAGACCAGCACTCTCCCACTCCCTCGGTCCCTCCCACTAAACCTGCCGCCTCCGCCGCCGCCGCAGCCGTTCCCTCGCCCGGCCGCCACTGGGCTGCGAATGCTCGGCGTCCGCGTCTCGTGAGGTTAGCATCCGGCTCTTGCTCTTATCATCCATAGACTCTCTCCCTCCCCCGCCCCGCCATCTCTCGCTCTCTCGACTCTCGCCGACGGTGCTTGGTTGCTTGTGGGTTGTTGTGCCGCTCTCTTGCTGTGAGTTTCGCGGGGTACGACAATCGAGTTTGATGTCGAAATGCCATCTCCCGATTCAATTCGAGTTGTCTTCTCTATAGTCGGGTCATTTTCTTTTGCTCTGAATTCGTGCTAGGGATACTGATACATGTAGTAATTTGAGGCGAACTTATGAGCCGATACTTGGTTCTGGGAAGATAAATTAAAAAAACATTTCTATGATTTAGTGCTTGGTTGGAAAGATAAATTTTAAAGTTCTATGATTAAGTACTTGGTCGGAGAAATAAGAAAAACCGAGTGAAATGCAGTACCCATCGATTTGCATATGGCACCTGTTGTGTCATTATTATGTCACCTCTCTATGCACTCCTTAATTTTCCAAAGAGGGATAGATAAAAATTCAGACCTGCCTATGCTGTTTTTGGCACATCTATGTACCATATGGCTATAATTTCGTGCTCTGTTGACTGTAGTTCATCAGTTACCTGTATATGGTTCAATACGTGTCTTTGAACAACTTCTTTGATGGAGCTGAATTTGTTTGGAAAAATGTTTTGCAGAACCTCTCCCACAGGCGGGGGACAAGGGAGGAGCCGGTAGAAGCTAGTTTTAGTTTTCTCAAGAAGTCTAGTAAAAAACAGCTTCGGCTTCATGGTTACTTCTCGTGCGAAGCTGTTTTTCTGGTAGACATTTGGCAGGGCTTCTGGAGAAGCCAGAGGTAATAGAGTCGGTTTTGAAGCCCTACCAAAGGGGCCTAATGTGGTACTAGAATATACTAAGGCCCGTTTAGCATGGATCCAATAATGGCTTTACTGGTCTAATTTATTTTGAGAGAGAGATAAAAACAATTTCTTGTTACAGTGCACGGAGGAGCCGGAGCTGGCTAGAGCTCCACCAAACTGGAGCGTAAGAGTCAGGAATGAGCAACCCAAGACAGTTTATGGTTCATGGTGTATTTTAATCTGTAGATACTGCAGCATTGCTGCATGGGGGAATTGTCTCGGTTTCAGGGCACATGTGGAGACGTACATACCTAAACATCTCGTTATTCTCATTCTTGATTGCATATTTTATTCAACGTAGAGTGCATGACCTCTACTTTATCACAACATCATTGCCCTTTTCTTTTCCTGGATTACACTGTCAAGATTCAAGGTGCTGACGAGATTTCCAGAGAAAATCTGGAGCCTTTAAGAATGGTGTTGGTGCAGACTGCAGAGATTCCTGTCATCTGTAAATCTTGGCATTATTTTGGTTTTCCATGGCTTCATAGTTATTCTGTGCCAATTCATTTTTTAGTTTTCAGTTTTGGCACTTGTCTGATCTGAGTAAGTGTAAAACATTCGAAATCTGTGGGAAAAAGTCTAGATCACCCCCTGAAGTATAGGGTGGTGTCTAATTTACCCCCTCAAGTATGAAACGGTCTAATTTACCCCCTAAACTTTTCAAAACCGTCTACTTTATCCCCTGGGGCGGTTTTAGATGGCGGTTTGCTACAGTAACCATGGTTTTGCTACAGTAACCGAATCTTTAAAAAATCATAGTAAATCACAGAAAAATCGTAAAATGGAAAATCCAATTTTGTTAGACTCCACATGAGTAGATCTACACAATGAACATATAATATAGTGTACTTTAGTACAAAGTTTTTGCTGTAGTTTTAAATTTATTGGAAAATCCTAATAAATTTAAAGCTATAGCAAAAACTTTGTACTAAAGCATACCATATTATATGTTCATTATGTAGATCTACTCACGTGGAGTCTAAGAAAATTGGATTTTCCATTTTATGATTTTTCTGTGATTTACTAGGATTTTTTAAAGATTCGGTTACTATAGGAAAACTATGGTTACTGTAGCAAACCGCCGTCCAAAACCACCCCAGGGGTTAAAGTAGACGGTTTTGGAAAGTTCAGGGAGTAAATTAGACCGTTTCATACTTGAGGGGGTAAATTAGACACCACCCCATACTTCAAGGGGTGATCTAGACTTTTTCCAAATCTGTGCTCTTGATTGGTATTTTTCAGGTCACTCTTATTGCCATTCTGCCTTCTATTACCTGACAAAAATGCAGTTTTTCAGAGATTATTGTCTTTTCTGCAAGATTCCTTTTGCGAGTACATACGAACTCGTTAATGTCATGTCCTTATGCGTCCATATCGTTGTTACTTGTGTTCATTGGCTCTGTGGACTTGCTTTTATTTTGTCTTTTATCCGCCACTCTGCTAGACTGTCACTATTCCATACTGCTGCGCTGTCCACCTTGAATATTTTAGTTCTCTGTGCTGATTTTCTTTTCATGTAAGTAAAGTTGGACAAGAAGAGGCCATATACTCTGCGTCCCTTTTGCACCAATCTGGCCTACAAGTGCCTGCAAAATGTTCATGTGTTTCTAGAAGTTTTCCCAATGAGCATCTTTCTACAGTAATGGCAACAGACTTTTTGTATCTGTTATCGCTTACATTTAAATCCTAAGGACTTTAGACGCTAAGAGCCTCCTGAAATATATTCATGCAGTTATCCATTCCTCTCGAGTGTTACTATGTTAGTGCTAGCTGGCCAATATTCTACTGGAATTTTCCTGCTCTTAGAGTTTACCTAGCCACCTGACAAGGGTTGTGGTCTGATCGTGTGGTTATTTTACCTGGTTTCAGTCATACAACTCACATAAGGTTCATGGAGTTTCATATCTTTTTGTTTGCTTTTCAGGATTCCATGTTCCAAATGAATTGTTTTAAGCTGGGTGAGCTACCTTTTATCAGGAGAAATTGATCAATTGGTTTGAAGTTTGAACTATGTACCAGAATGTCAGAAGTAAAGCCAGTAATTGATCACGCTCGTGGAGATGGTATGTAGCACTTATATTCTCTTTTGGGCGCTTCTTGAGTAGGTCCTATATTTTTTGTGTTACTTTTGTATTTTTGTGACATTGGATGTAATGGTGGGGGGTTAACTTTACGAAATAAACATGGGATTAATTGGGAAAAAGCCCTGGCAGGATTGCTGTATGAAAATTGTCATCATTCTGCTTTATGTTGGGATAAATCATAGATGATATTGTATTGTATTCAACAAGTAGTGGATTGTAGTATTATACTTTCATGCGGTTTTAGATAATGACAAAACAATTATTTATTCTGCCATTCCTGTTTTTTTATTGCTTCGTTTATATTTATAAGTCAAGTTTATCCAGGCACTAACCTTTTACTTTGTATGATTTACATCAAAATACCTTATTTAATGCTTCTCCTCTCAGGACTATCAGTTCAAAGAATCATCTCAGAATTGAAGAAAATTACCAATCCTGTCGAGGAAAAACTTGTAAGTGTCATATTTATTTTAGAATTTTCTTTCAAAAAAATTATTTTAGAATTTTGTTCCCTCACACTTATACTGGTGATTGTCATTTGATAAGGACTGTAGGGACCATTTGATACGGTACAATTTGAAAATAAAAAAGGGAAATATATATCCCTACATGTAAAGATTAGCTATCAGTTAGTGCTAATAGAAAAATTTATGGTATTATATTCTCCTGAAGGGCCTGTGGAGAAATAATATATACAATTGATATTTGTCTTGATTATTGTTTGTGATATTGTGAGTTTATCTACAGGGTGCTGATGACAATTCTTCAAGCAGAAAATCTAATGCAACGTCATTAAAAATGTTATTAGAGAAGGAGATGTCTAAAGAAGCGGAGTCAAAGAGAAGACCTCCAAGTGTCATTGCCAGATTAATGGGTCTTGAGGAGGACTTACCTACTAAAGAACCAATTGTACACCATACCGTAAGTGACTTGAGTAGAGATTTGAATGCCACAAACAACACCTTACATGGAAAAGAGCGCCATCAGTTCATAATGTTGAAGACACAAAATGACCAATCCTATCATGAGAAAATTGAATACAATGATGTTTATGAAGTATCTGAAGGACAATCAGGAACAGGCTATTTTCATGATCAAACATCACAGAAAGGATGGTCTTCGGAGAACAAGAGTAAGCAATTCGATATTGCACAAGACAATATCATGAAACCAGAACACTTTGCTGTTGAAGAGAAGCTCCTTTGTACAAAGGAGTTACCTGAAGCTCTTGTTTTTCCATGTTCAAATAGAGATTTATTTCTTGAATTTCCTAAAGAACATAACCCCACATTCTCAAGACAGTCGAGTGGGCTTCACGCAAACCGAGCACCACCTCAGACAAAACGCATTACAGTACTGAAACCAATTAGATCTGTTGATATTAATGGCATAAGACAATCCAGAGCAGAAATTGGTAAGCAAAATGTATTGAAGATGAGAAGGTTCCATCAGATTCCTAGTTCAAAGGAAGAGATACCTTCCCAGCCAAGTAGAATAGTACTTTTGAGGCCTACCCCAGGGAAGCCTGTTATATCAAAGGCAAAGCTGACCTCCAGGGCAACTTCATTTCAGTTAACTAACCGTAACAGTCTCAGTGGATCATTAGATGATAATCAGGCATCCATAGGATCTGCAGGACTAGCTCATGGCATTATGCAGTGCCGGCAAGATGGATGTCACCACAGAGATGATTCTTTATTATCTTCTGCATACTCAAATGGATATGGGGGAGATGAAAGCTCATTTAGTGATTCAGAAGTTGATTATACCAGTGGTTCTGAAATCAAGTATATTGAAGATGGTGATACCCCCAGTGACTCCGAGGGAGGTAGCCCTCTGTCAAAACATTCATGGAATTACATAAGAAGATATGAAGGTCAATGCTCAAGCTCATCCTTTAGCAAAATCTCCCACTTTTCTGAGTCATCAGTAATCACAGAGGCCAAAAAACAGCTTTCAGAGCGATGGTCAATGGTTACCTGCAATGAGACGAGTCAAGTGCAACTGTCGAGGAGAAAATGCACGTTAGGTGAGATGCTCTCCATTAGGGAAGCAAAGAAAGATGAGGCCACCACTGGGATGTTTTCTGTTTCCAGTAACCAGTCATGTGGCCTGGAAAATGAACTGAGTACACGTTCTACAAATGTAACTACTTCTAGAAAGAATGATGACAATGGGGAGAGATCTTCTAGGAAATTGCCAAGATCAAAATCTGTTCCAGTGATTTCATCCACGTCTGATAACATGGTGGTGAATGCGCAAGCTTCAAATGCTGAGAGCTGCAAACTGAAAGTGGCTGTTGTGTCAAATAAAGGAAAATCAGCTTTCAAGGGAAGAGTTTCAGATTTTTTCTTGTCTAAAAGTAAAAAGCCAAGAAGGCAGATGTCCACTTATCATGCATCTGACTGCTTTGCTGAGAGGCTTGAAGGTAGTATTTTTCATAGTAGACAGGATTGCAATCATGAAATGGATGCCATTGAGAAAGCAATGCATTGTGAGGACAGATCAACTAGCACATCAAACGTAAGCATTTCTCGAGTACCACGCAAGTTTAATTCAATGTTATATTCTTCTGTTCTTGCATAAGTAACATACCACATTGTTGTAGTGCCTTTGTTGTTGAGTTTGTTGACTTATCACTACCTGTTTATTCCTGCATAAGAACTATATCACTGCATTCCATTTTCTTGGCCTCAAAACAACTGATAAGAAATTGCATGACAGAGAACAACGTCTGGTGCATCTGTATCATTGGACTGTTCAAGCAGAAACCTGGATAAACAAGGAGTAAATAAAGGCCTAAATAGTAATCGTGATCAACCCAGCCCTACCTCAGTTCTCGATGCACCCTCTGAAGATAGCAGTTGTAATGAACCTGAAACACCTGGAACAACTACTTCCAAGAATGCTAGTAAGCCTTGTTTTTCTGTATCAATAAAGCTCTCCATTACTTAATCTGGTTTATATATTGATTGCTTCTTCTGATCTATTCTCTGAAACAGTATCAAGATCTTCAACAATTGAAACTGTCGCCCGTTTCTTATCATGGGATGACACGGCCTCAGAGTCAAAGTCACCTTGTAACCCAAGGCCGAGTTCTCTTCTCCCTGATGTAGATGATGATGAGTCAGAATGCCATGTCCTTGTGCAAAATATAATGTCATCAGCCGGATTAGGCACTTCACAATCATGTATGGTTTTCACCGGTTGGCATTTACCTGATCACCCTCTTGACCCGGTACTGTGCAACAAAGTATCAGAGCTACATGAGAGAAGTTCATACAGAAGGCTTCTATTTGACTGCGTGAATGTTGCTCTAATTGAGATCGGTGAGAACACCTTACTGAGCGCATTCCCATGGAGTAAAAAACACTCCAGGACATGGAGGGGCACTTCATCTCCTGATTTGGGGGTAGAAGTCTGGAGTATCCTGAAGGACTGGATATATGGGGCACGGATGTTTGTGGTGAGCAAGAGAGATAATGCTGGGATCATATTGGACAGAATTGTGAAGCAGGAGGTCGAAGCAAGAGCGTGGGTGAAACTGATGATGGCGCAGGTGGTTGACATCACTGAGGAGCTCGAGGGGGGAGTAATGGAGGAGCTGGTTGAAGAAGCGGTGCTGGATTTTTACAGTTTGTTTTCAATGATGAGATATCGATTGTAACTGGTAAAACTTTCCAGGGAGCAGCTGGTTTGTGTATGCTCTTGTTTTGCAGCTACTCCGGTCGTTCGTCGCCGTATCCCCCTGATTCTCATTCTAGCTGGTTCTGCTTGTTGTATTATGAAGTTCTATAAACTTCTGGTAGATACATGGTAATTGTGCAGTTCATGAGAAGTTTTGTAGGCAAAATGAAGTGAGCCAAACTTTCCATGGTGGGATCTGCTGTTTGTGCATTTCACATTGTTCGTTCGTTGTTAATAAGCAAGAACAGCAAAAGCTTTTGCCGACTTAAGTGCTGTAGCATATATTATCTCATTGAGCATATATTTGGGCGCATAGTAAAAAGTAAAAACTACCTATCTAAAAGACAAAATTACTTAGGATTTGGAACGAAGAGAGTATGCATGATGAAGAATATCCGAAGACAATTATTTATCAATAATTAGCAAATATCAAGTATTTACAAATCTTTTGGGCAATGCTATAGTACAAACATTACTTGCTAGGAGGTAATAGTTCAAAACAATCCGAGCCATTGATTTATTAGATTTTACTAGCAAACATGCCCGTGTGTTGCAACATGAGAAAAAAACTAACAAATGTCCATAGAAAATGATTATGATAAATGCTACTTCCTCCTTTCTAACTCATGAGATGTTCTGTTTTTAGATACATTACTTAGAATGGAGGGGCCATGTATCTATTTTATTTTTTTTCTTTCTTTGAAATTTAAGACCTACTCCCTCCGTCCTAGATATAAGGCATGCACGTATTTCAAAATTCAAACTTCGTTTTCTTTGACCAATAATTAGTATAATAATATAAAAAATTTATATTACAATAGTGGTAACATTAGATTTGCCTTTACAAATACTTTTTAATTAATGATACTTTTGTTGTTGCCATGAGTTACATATAATAGTATAAATTAACGGTTAAAGTGTGATCTTAAAGACCGCACCAAGTCAAATCGCGTCTTGCATCTTGAGACGGAGGGAATATAATTTATTATTACTTATTTATGATGATTATGGCATATATGATTATGTAGCTTCCTCGAGCACCTAACGACGTAGCTAGTAACGTCAAGCAAATATGCAAACATTCATCATTTTTTTTCTTGGGAGATGCCAGCTGCAAAGTTTTAGTGGAGACGCAAGGCAAGTGATCCCATCTCCTCTCACAGTGAACAAGTTTTTTAGGAGTTTATTTGCACTTGGTATAAGAAAAGGGTTTTCGCCTCTAGTCAGACTATGGAATAGATTGGCGGCCATGAAACGGAGAAGGATACGAGGATGCCAAAACGTTTGGTGGCTAGGGACCTCATGCGTGCCAACTTCCTGCAGATCACATCAACTTGTCAACTACTCTGCATATAAAAAAACAGAACTGGAAAAATCAGAAGCGGAAAAAAAAACAAGCCTGAGGTCGGACGATAAGACGAAAAAACAAACGTGGAAACTGAGCCATGAAAAGTAGAACGCGGAAAACTATAGTCAGAAACAAATAGAAAAAGATTCTTGGAAAGAAAAAAGACTCCGAACATAAAACGGGAAAATAAAGCGGTAACCGAGTCAGAGCGAAAGATTTTGCCGCAATTCATAAACAAATTTATATTCTTTTAATTTTTTATTTGGATTTGTATTAGAATTACTATTGAGTTGGTGAAAGTCCTATGTTTGGTGTTGGTAATTAGTGACAATGCCTAAGTACTAATCCTATGCCTAAGTTGTATGTAGCATATGAGGATTAGTACATTCCAAGGTTGGTGGCAAGATGGACATGGTGATCATGATGGCCACACTTGGATTTGGACGCGACCCTACGTGATCAAGGCAAAGGTATATGCTTAAGGGTTGTGTTTTAGTAACCAAGACACCTAGTGGGTGTGGTTACGTTATAGGATAGATAGCCGTACTATAAAGAGGGGAATGACGCGGCTAATGAACTCCTAAGTGCCTCTAGGTGTGCATTTCATGATCATATGCATTTGGATAGAACTAATAACGCCTCGAAAAATGATTGTGAAAATGCTAACACACATGCACATGACATGATCACTTGGTGGTGTTAGCACGTTTGCGACGGCGTTGGAGTTTAAGTGGTAGAGAGGGTTTGGTTCCTCTCTCCCTCCCGCCGAGCATGCGAGCGCGGGATTCAGGCGATTTCGGGGAAATGAAATGCCTATTTTCTACTACGCCGGAAGTCGGAAATCAAACGAAATCGAACGGAAGCAAACGGAGGTCACAGTGGCACCGGACGCAGCACCGGACGCTACACCGGACGCTGCACCGGACGCAGTCACTGTGCGACCGGCGCGTCCGGTCAGTATCCAGTGAATGCGCGGTTTTTCGGTTGTTTCTTCGGACGCGAGGCGCGTCCGGTCACAGGCCACCGGACGCGTCCGGTGGTCCAGGGAGCTTACTGGACTCCCACCGGACGCGGTCACTGTGGCGACCGGTCGGTTCACCAGCGCGTCCGGTGGTTGGTTCGTTTTGCGCGACTCGGTGTTGACCGGCGCGTCCGGTGAGTCACGGGACCGGCGCGTCCGGTGGTGACCAGCGCGTCCGGTCGTTACGACCGGCGCGTCCGGTCAGTTGTTTGAAAATTAGCCGTTGCGGCACCGGCGCGTCCGGTCAGTTGGACCAGCGCGTCCGGTGCAGCACGTGTTCAGCTGTAACTCGTTCCTAACGGCTATATTCGAAGGGGTACGTCTATAAATACTCGTTGGCCGGCTCAAGGCTCCCTCTCTTGGACATTTGACATACTTGTGAGCACTTTGAGCTAAGCAACTCCCCTCCCACTCATCTCTCTTGCTTCTTTGCATATTCGAAGTGAGATTGAGTGATCCAAGTGCATTTGCATCGTGAGATAGCATCTAGTTGGCACTTGGTGGTTGATTTGCTGCGGGATTCTTGTTTCTCTTGGTGGTTGCCGCCACCTAGACGGCTTGGAGCAGCTTGGAGGCGTTGGCAAGAGTTGGTGATTGTTCTTGGCCACCTCCTGTGATTGTAAGGGGTTTGTGCCTACCTCGGCGAAGTGCCAAAGGCAACTTTAGTGGATTGCTCGTGTCATTTGCAACCTTTTGCCATTTGGTAGGTTCTTGTGGCGCCTTTTGAGAGGCTCGGTGTGAGACCGATTAGCCACCGAACCACGTGGTAAAGAGGGACACAACGGGGACTAGCGTGCCGGCAAGCACGTGAACCTCGGGATAAATCTTTGTGTCATCACTTTCATATTGTGGTTGATTGATCCCGGAGTTCGGTTGTTTTGGTATTCATTGTTGATCATATTGGTTGGCTCAATACTTCGTCCCTCGGTGAAACCCTCCTAACTCAACTCCGCATTACTTTCTTAGTTATCTTTGCTAGCTAGTTAGCTTTGTTAGAGTAGCTCTTTTGTGTAGCTTGCTAGTTGTAGTTGTAGTTACCTTCTTGGTTTGTCTTGTGCGGTTGAGTGCAAATATACTAGAATTGTGAATTGGATAGGTGGCTTGCAAACACCCCGTAGGCTAAGCAAAACTCGCATCTCGCTATTTGTTATATTGATAAACTTGTTTAGCTTGTCTTTGTAGAAAGTTTTAAAAGGCTATTCACCCCCCCTCTAGCCATCTAGACCTTTCAAGTGGTATCGGAGCCGTGGTCACCGTTTGCAAGGCTTAACAACCTCGGTGCAAGATGGCTCAAGTTATGTTCAATCATGTTAATGGCAAGCCTCCATTCTTTGATGGCGTCTCTTCCTTTGATCATTGGAAAAGGAAGATGAAGCAATATCTAGGCAATATACATGAGAAGGTTTGGGATGTGACCAATGAAGGATACATCATTCTTGATGAAGAAAATCTCACTCCAAATGACCGCATCAACAAACAATGCAACACGGCGGCACTTGACACAATCTACCGTGCTATTGATGACAAAGTATTTGAGCAAATCAAAGATCTTGAAAAGGCAAATGAGCTTTGGATAAGGCTTGAAGAAACATATGAAGGCACTTCAACGGTAAAAAGTGCCAAGCTATATATGCTCAAGGACAAGTTCTCCACTTTCAAGATGAAGGATGATGAATCCATCCCGGAGATGTTCTATAGGCTCCAAGTCATTGTCAATGATCTCAAGGGGCTTGGAGAGAAGGTTGAGGACAAGGACTTCTCACACAAGTTCTTGATGTGCTTACCCAAGAAGTTTGCCACCTTGAGAAGAATGATCTTTAGAGAGGGATTGGACAAGGTCAAACCAACCAATGTGCTTGGAGATATAATGACCGATGCCCAATACAACGATGATGAAGATGAAGATGAGAAGAAGGAGACCAAGGTCAAGCAAGAGAAGCCCATTGCATTCAAGGCTTCATCTTCTAAGGGCAAGAGCAAGATGGAGAGTGATGATGATGATCCGTTTGATGATGAAACCATGGCTCTCCTAGTGCACAAGATGGGGAGGTTCATGAAGAAGAAAGGATATGGTGCAAGGAAGAGAAGGGACTTCATGAAGGCAAAGGAGGTACTTTGCTACAATTGCAATAGCCCCGATCATATAGTGGCAAAGTGTCCCTATGAAGATAAAAGATATCATGATGGGGAGTTGAAGTTGAAGAAGAACAAGAAGGACAAGAAGGAGAAGAAAGAGAAGAAGAGCTTCACTATCAACAAGAAGAAGAAAGGTGGTGGCTATGTGGTCACTTGGGATAGTGATAACTCCGATAGTGATGATGATAGCTCTAGTGATGATGAGAGGACCACTCGGCGAGCCATTGCAAGCATCGCCCTCTCCAACAAGTCATCCATCTTCGACACTACATCGACATGCCTTATGGCCAAGCCTACCAAGGTAAAATATGATGATAGTGATGATGATTCTTGTGCTAGTGATGATTGTAGGAGTAATGATGAGGAGGATGAGGACTACTCCAAGGATGATCTATTAGGCATAATAGATCAAATGAGCAAAGGCTACAAGAGGACCACCAAGAAATACAAAATCTTGGAACAAGAGCTCATTGCCAAGAGCAATGAAAATGATGCCTTGATGGAGGAGCTTGTTGCTCTCAAAAAGAGTAAGGAGTGCAAAGGAATTGAACAAGAGCTCAAAGCTCTTAGGAAATCCTTTGATGAGCTAGAGGCCTCTCGTGAGTGTCTAAAGGAAGACCACGAGGACCTTGAAGTTGCTCACACTAGGCTTAAAGAAGCCCACTCCTCTCTACTTGAGCTCATCAAGGACAAGGACCTCAAGTTGGAGAAGCTCATGAAGGAAGCTAAGGAGGAGCAAGTGATTGTCACTTGTGATATTGGACTAACATGTGATATTATTGATGATTCTTTATTTATTGGTCCTACTAATGCTTCATGTAGCTCATCATCATCCACCACAACCAACTCTACCTCTACTACTAGTGATTCATCACTTGTGGTTGAGAATGAGACTCTCAAGAGAGAGGTGGATGATCTCACCCGCGCATTAGGCAATGCCTATGGTGGGGATGCCCGCTTGCTAAAATGCTTGGGTAGCCAAAGGTTCTCTCTTAACAAAGAGGGTTTGGGCTATACTCCCAAGAAGGGCAAGGCGGCCTTTGCTACTCCAAAGTCTCGCTTTGTGAAGAGCAATGGTCGTTATTGCAATAGATGCAAGCAAGTTGGGCATCTAGAGATTAATTGTAATAAAATGAACAAGAACAACAACAAGTTTCATGCTAAAATGGATTACATTCCTTTTGATTCTTGTTATGTGCTTACCAAGGGTGAGAAAGGTGTGCATGCTAGGTTTGTTGGTACACCAATTGTGGGTCCAAAGAAGAAGGCCATTTGGGTACCAAAGAGCTTAGTTACTAACCTCCAAGGACCCAAACAAGTATGGGTACCTAAGAAACATTAATTTATTTTGTAGGTAAATTACAAGGCCGGAGGAAGGCATTGGGTGCTTGATAGTGGGTGCTCTCAACATATGACCGGTGATTCAAGAATGTTCAACTCTCTCAAATCAAATGATAGTGGCATTGATAGTATCACATTTGGTGATAATAGCAAGGGTGATGTGAAGGCTCTTGGAAGGATTGCAATCTCAAATGATCATAGCATTTCCAATGTGCTCTTAGTTGAAAAGTTGAACTTCAATCTTCTCTCGGTTGCTCAATTGTGTGATCTCGGTTTCAAGTGCATATTTGGTGTTGATGATGTGGAGATAATTAGTGTTGATGGCTCTAATTTGATCTTCAAAGGCTTTAGATATGAGAATCTATACTTGGTTGATTTCAATGCTAGTGACACTCAACTCTCAACATGCTTGCTCACCAAATCAAGTATGGGTTGGTTATGGCATAGAAGACTTGGTCATGTTGGCATGAAGCAATTGAACAAGTTAGTGAAGCATGACTTAGTTAGAGGCTTGAAGGATGTCACATTTGAGAAAGATAAGCTATGTAGTGCATGTCAAGCCGGAAAGCAAGTAGGCAACACTCATCCATTGAAAAGCATCATGAGTACTTCCAAGGCTTTTGAATTGTTGCACATGGATCTATTTGGACCAACTACATACACAAGCATTGGTGGCAACAAGTATGGGTTTGTGATTGTGGATGATTTCACTAGATACACATGGGTATTCTTTCTTGGGGACAAGAGTGATGTATTTGACATATTCAAGAAGTTCATCAAGAGAGTGCAAAATGAGTTTGAGACCACAATCAAGAAAGTGAGAAGTGACAATGGAAGTGAGTTTAGAAATACAAGAATTGATGAGCTATGTGAGGAGCTTGGAATCAAACATCAATTCTCGGCCAAGTATACACCTCAATCTAATGGCCTAGTTGAGAGGAAGAATAGAACTTTGATTGATATGGCGAGATCAATGTTGAATGAGTATAATGTGAGTCATTCATTTTGGGCCGAAGCAATCAACACGGCTTGCTTCTATAGCAACCGCCTCTATTGCCACAAGTTTCTAGAGAAGACACCATATGAGATCTTAAATGGAAGAAAGCCCAACATTGCATACTTTCGGGTATTTGGTTGCAAATGCTATATCTTGAAGAAGGGCACTAGATTGAGCAAGTTTGAAAAGAAATGTGATGAAGGATTCTTACTTGGTTACTCCACTACTAGCAAAGCTTATAGAGTTTGGAATTTGGCTAGTGGCTTACTTGAGGAAGTTCATGATGTTGAGTTTGATGAAACAAATGGCTCTCAAGATGAAGAAAATAACTTGGATGATGTGAGAGGAACTCAATTGACCAATGCTATGAAAGAAATGGATATTGGTGATATTAGGCCAAAGCAAGTGATTGATGTGGATGACAACAAAGATCAAGTGCTCCAAAGTCCAATTACACAAGCTAGTGGGTCTCTAATGCAAAATCAAGCTAGTACATCATCTCAAGTGCAACAAGATCAACAAGTGGCTAGTTCATCATCTCCAACTCATGATCAACATCAACATCCAAGCAATCAAGTGCAAGTGCTTCAACCAACCAACATTGCTAGAGATCATCCATTAGATTCCATCATTGGTGACATACAAAGGGGAGTTCAAACTAGATCAAGATTGGCATCATTTTGTGCTCACTCTTCTTTTGTGTCAATGGAAGAACCCAAGGACATTGATAAAGCATTGAGAGATCCGGATTGGGTAAATGCAATGCATGAAGAACTCAACAACTTCAAGAGAAATGAAGTATGGGAACTAGTTGAAAGGCCTAAGAATCATAATGTCATTGGAACAAGATGGGTCTTTCGCAACAAGCAAGATCAAGATGGAATTGTAGTAAGGAACAAAGCAAGACTAGTGGCTCAAGGTTACACACAAATAGAGGGTCTTGACTTTGGTGAAACTTATGCCCCGGTTGCAAGATTGGAAGCAATTAGGATCTTACTTGCCTATGCTTGTGCCCACAATATCAAGCTATATCAAATGGATGTGAAGAGTGCATTTCTAAATGGGTACATTCAAGAGGAGGTGTATGTGAAGCAACCTCCCGGCTTTGAAGATGACAAGAAACCCAACCATGTATACAAGTTAAGGAAAGCTTTGTATGGATTGAAGCAAGCACCTAGAGCATGGTATGAAAGATTGAGGGACTTCTTGCTATCCAAAGGATTTGTCATGGGCAAAGTTGATACAACACTATTCACCAAGAAGATTGGGAAAGACTTGTTTGTGTTGCAAATATATGTTGATGATATCATCTTCGGTTCAACCAATCAAGATTATTGTGATGAGTTTGGGAAAATGATGGCAAAAGAATTTGAAATGTCAATGATCGGTGAACTTAGTTTCTTTCTTGGACTTCAAATCAAACAAATGAAGGAAGGAACATTTGTGAGCCAAACCAAGTACATCAAAGATATGCTCAAAAAGTTTGGCATGGAAGATGCAAAGGGCATTACAACTCCAATGGGCACTAGTGGAAGTTTGGATAGTGACAAGAGTGGCAACATGGTGGATCAAAAGCTATATAGATCAATGATTGGTAGCCTACTCTATGTGACGGCATCAAGACCCGATGTGATGTTTAGTGTATGCATGTGTGCAAGATTTCAAGCCTCACCAAGAGAAAGTCATTTGAAGGCAACAAAGAGAATATTGAGGTACTTAAAGCATACACAAGATGTTGGATTGTGGTATCCCAAAGGTGCAAGCTTTGAGCTAGTTGGATATTCGGACTCCGACTATGCCGGTGACAAAGTGGAGAGAAAGAGCACTTCCGGGACTTGTCAATTGTTGGGAAGATCACTTGTCTCATGGTCATCCAAGAAGCAAAATAGTATTGCACTATCTACCGCCGAAGCCGAATACATCGCCGCGGGTAGTTGTTGTGCACAAATCTTATGGATGAAGGCAACATTGAAGGATTTTGGAATCAATTTCAAGAATGTGCCATTGCTATGTGACAATGAAAGTGCCGTGAAGCTAACCAACAATCCGGTTCAACATCAAAGAACAAAGCATATTGATGTTCGTCATCATTTCATTAGAGATCATCAACAAAAGGGTGACATTGCTATTGAGAGTGTGGGCACCGAAGATCAATTAGCCGATCTATTCACCAAGCCACTTGATGAGAAGAGATTTCACAAGCTAAAGAATGAGTTGAACATACTTGACTTCTCCAACATGAGTTGATGCACCCCAATGTTATGACATGCCTCTCCTTCGAGCCCCAAGGTACAATTGGTTGACATGTCATACATTCTATGCTAAGGACTTGTTTAGTGCATCTAGTCATGATCTACATGTTCTAGGCTCATTCATGAAAATCAAATGAATTTGAAGTTTATATGGTGCCACTATTGTTTCCATGACATGTATGATCTAGTGGTAGCATATAACTTGTTTGCGAGCTTGTGATCCTAAGTGTTTAATCTAGATCACTTGTCTAAATATTTGCTTCAACATGGTGCATGATAACCCTTCTAGTGAGGTGTGAAGAAGCTTGCCCTTGGATCAAACCGAAGCATTTTATTTATGCAAGCAATCTAGGTTGAATCACTAACTTGATCCTCACCCCATATTTCAACATGATAATCTAACTAAAATTGGTCCCTTGTGGTCATTGGTGCCAAAGGGGGAGAAAATGTTGTTCACAAAGATAGAACTTAAAGGGGGAGAAGCACAAAGGGGGAGAAATTTCTAAAAGAGGAGAATTGATAAAAGAAGGGGATCAACTAAAATTTTGAGCACACAAGTAGGGGGAGCAAGCTCTTAAACATGAATGTTGCATTTCTTTGTGCACTCATATGTATGACGCATAGTTATGCATTTCTTTTTCTCCAATACTTTACTTGTGTGGTGTTTTGCTAGTATACAATTGAATGGTGTATTGAAGTACTAGCATGAATAGGAAGTAGTTAGATTTTTCTTGCTTCATATCTTTCTAAGTGGTACTAGAACCTTGCTTATAATGTTGATCTCACGAGGTTTCTAGTTATGTTTGTGCTTTTCCAAGTGATATCTAACTACACAAGGTGCTAAGATGGTGTTTATCGCTACTCCGATGGTATCACGCTTCAAAGGTCTATAATCTAAAACACTTAGCACCTATTGGTAGTCAATGCTCCTAATCTTTCCTATCTAACATGTATGCTTCCAAAATCCAAACATATAGCATACATGTAGGGGGAGCCATTGCTATCAATTTGAATTCATGATCACTTGTCCATAATTCTTACACATAGTAATATACTTGGACAATGTGACATGGGTTCAATCTAAATTTTATCATAATATCTTTGTGAAAGGGTTGTCACCAATTACCAACAAGGGGGAGATTGAAAGTCCTATGTTTGGTGTTGGTAATTAGTGACAATGCCTAAGTACTAATCCTATGCCTAAGTTGTATGTAGCATATGAGGATTAGTACATTCCAAGGTTGGTGGCAAGATGGACATGGTGATCATGATGGCCACACTTGGATTTGGACGCGACCCTACGTGATCAAGGCAAAGGTATATGCTTAAGGGTTGTGTTTTAGTAACCAAGACACCTAGTGGGTGTGGTTACGTTATAGGATAGATAGCCGTACTATAAAGAGGGGAATGACGCGGCTAATGAACTCCTAAGTGCCTCTAGGTGTGCATTTCATGATCATATGCATTTGGATAGAACTAATAACGCCTCGAAAAATGATTGTGAAAATGCTAACACACATGCACATGACATGATCACTTGGTGGTGTTAGCACGTTTGCGACGGCGTTGGAGTTTAAGTGGTAGAGAGGGTTTGGTTCCTCTCTCCCTCCCGCCGAGCATGCGAGCGCGGGATTCAGGCGATTTCGGGGAAATGAAATGCCTATTTTCTACTACGCCGGAAGTCGGAAATCAAACGAAATCGAACGGAAGCAAACGGAGGTCACAGTGGCACCGGACGCAGCACCGGACGCTACACCGGACGCTGCACCGGACGCAGTCACTGTGCGACCGGCGCGTCCGGTCAGTATCCAGTGAATGCGCGGTTTTTCGGTTGTTTCTTCGGACGCGAGGCGCGTCCGGTCACAGGCCACCGGACGCGTCCGGTGGTCCAGGGAGCTTACTGGACTCCCACCGGACGCGGTCACTGTGGCGACCGGTCGGTTCACCAGCGCGTCCGGTGGTTGGTTCGTTTTGCGCGACTCGGTGTTGACCGGCGCGTCCGGTGAGTCACGGGACCGGCGCGTCCGGTGGTGACCAGCGCGTCCGGTCGTTACGACCGGCGCGTCCGGTCAGTTGTTTGAAAATTAGCCGTTGCGGCACCGGCGCGTCCGGTCAGTTGGACCAGCGCGTCCGGTGCAGCACGTGTTCAGCTGTAACTCGTTCCTAACGGCTATATTCGAAGGGGTACGTCTATAAATACTCGTTGGCCGGCTCAAGGCTCCCTCTCTTGGACATTTGACATACTTGTGAGCACTTTGAGCTAAGCAACTCCCCTCCCACTCATCTCTCTTGCTTCTTTGCATATTCGAAGTGAGATTGAGTGATCCAAGTGCATTTGCATCGTGAGATAGCATCTAGTTGGCACTTGGTGGTTGATTTGCTGCGGGATTCTTGTTTCTCTTGGTGGTTGCCGCCACCTAGACGGCTTGGAGCAGCTTGGAGGCGTTGGCAAGAGTTGGTGATTGTTCTTGGCCACCTCCTGTGATTGTAAGGGGTTTGTGCCTACCTCGGCGAAGTGCCAAAGGCAACTTTAGTGGATTGCTCGTGTCATTTGCAACCTTTTGCCATTTGGTAGGTTCTTGTGGCGCCTTTTGAGAGGCTCGGTGTGAGACCGATTAGCCACCGAACCACGTGGTAAAGAGGGACACAACGGGGACTAGCGTGCCGGCAAGCACGTGAACCTCGGGATAAATCTTTGTGTCATCACTTTCATATTGTGGTTGATTGATCCCGGAGTTCGGTTGTTTTGGTATTCATTGTTGATCATATTGGTTGGCTCAATACTTCGTCCCTCGGTGAAACCCTCCTAACTCAACTCCGCATTACTTTCTTAGTTATCTTTGCTAGCTAGTTAGCTTTGTTAGAGTAGCTCTTTTGTGTAGCTTGCTAGTTGTAGTTGTAGTTACCTTCTTGGTTTGTCTTGTGCGGTTGAGTGCAAATATACTAGAATTGTGAATTGGATAGGTGGCTTGCAAACACCCCGTAGGCTAAGCAAAACTCGCATCTCGCTATTTGTTATATTGATAAACTTGTTTAGCTTGTCTTTGTAGAAAGTTTTAAAAGGCTATTCACCCCCCCTCTAGCCATCTAGACCTTTCAGTTGGCTAAGGATTAATAGATCTATTTGATTAGGATTTCTAGCTGTCCATGTTACCTTAAAAAGGAGTTCTGCATATAATCATATATAAAACAGGAAGGCTGTAGACAGAGGGAAAAAACAGTTTCGACATTCATGGAGTTAGTTTGGGGAGGTGGATGAAAAAATAGGCTAAAATTTTACCTGTTTATTATTAGGTATATAGTATATATAGATAAAAAAAGTTCATCGTAGGTGGACTCTAACATAACTTGGAAATAAACTCTGAACAGAACAAATTTCATGGCCGATGAACTCTAACCGGAACTGAAAAACGGAAATAAAAAAGACATCAAAACAAGAAAAGGACTCTAAAAGGAGTTGAAAAAAAGACGCAACTTGGAAGAATAGAAAGTTAAAATACATCAAAACAGGTAAAAGACCCTAACCGGAGCTAAAAAAGAAATCCACTCAAAATATATGGAAACAGGAAAAGCCTCACGTCCTCCCATCCGTGACAGACAGTCTCTAAGGTAGAAAAAAAGAAAAGTCCGAACGTTTTTGGAAAGAAACAGGAAAGAAGATAAAAATAAAAGAGAAGAGAAATAGAGATATTCTTTCCTATTTGGACTAGGATCCTATTCACTACTCAAATAAAGGACTCTTTTTTGATTAGGATATACGTATGAGCATAGGTTATATATATATAAGTCCGGACGGAAGAAACTCTCGTCCGATAGTCAGAGGAAGACGGACCAAAAAATGGATGGACGAAAAAAAGACCTGAAATTTTGCCTCTTTATTATTATTAGGTAGGTATAGATAAATTAACTAGCAAAAAATGCCCGTGCATTGCAACGGGAGAAACAAAGCTATCAAACGTTCATGCGAAATGACAACAAAAATATTATATGTCTATTTACATTTTATCCTTTCTATAAAATTTTGAGTCTCATTTATTTTATGATGACCATGGCATCCATAATATAAGTTAATGTTGGCTTGGCAATGTCTTATTAAGCCTATATCGAATCAGAAGAAAATTATGATAGATTTTTTCTCCCGTTGCGAAGCACAGAAATATTTAGACTTAAATATACCATAACTTTAATTTTTTTCATACTACACTTAAGTATCTACTGTATCTCTATAAATTTATTGAGGATCCAAAAAAATATGTAAACTATCATATCTGATTAAAGTCGACAAAAAGAACCGATAAAAAAAATCAAACCTAAAAACTGAGAGCAAAAAAAAAAGGTTGCAACCAGTGAAAACAAAAATAAACCGAAAACAGAAACCGATCCGGTCATCCCTGATCGGAACGAAAAGAAATGGGAGAAAAAGTAACGCAAATACCAGCCAAAAAAGGGAAGAATTAAAAAAAGGCAAGGGAAACACAATCAACGAGCGGACCTAACAGACACGGAAAAAAAAGAAAGCGCCATGGCTGTTGGTTGCTGTACCTCCCCCACGCTCGCACGCACAGGGGCTGCCGGCTGCCACCCGCCCGCATGCACCTTCTTCATTGCCGTGGCGCAGATCTGGGAGGGTGCAGTCATCCGAGCCTCAGAGGCAGGGTGTGAAGCTGCGGTCATGGCGTGCAGCCACACTTGAGAGAGAGAAACTGCACGAACGCGTGCCGCACATGACGGATGACCTGTCCTGTTTACTCCCTGGCACGACGAGTAGCGAGACAGCCAGCAACGACGATGACTCGGCCTTCAAACTGGGCGTGGTAGTCGTCCATGTCATCCATAAGCTGTTGTCCGGCAGCGCGACGTCCACTGGCAGTCGTGTCTGACCGGCCACACGCTCCCCGACGATGTTCTCGTTGCGGTGGTGCCCGGTGGTGGACGCCAATTCTTGGCCCAGCCGGTGGCAGCGAGGCCGCCGGCTATGGCGAGGTCCACTAACAACTCATCGTCGTCGTTGATGATTTCTATGACGCGAATCGTAGGGGCAGCAGGCTGCGACGACGCCAAGCGTGCCGAGATCGAGAGACGAAAATTGAAGCATGTTACCTATTACGCCAAGCTGCCGTGCGGCAGCTTATGTGATCGATCTACTCCTGATTAATTAGGGTTTGTTTATTTGGTAGGCTACACGTCGGCTGGATCTGGATGCAGCGTCATGTATGTATAGCGACCACGCGTACATGCAGTTAGAGTTTAGTATTTATTTCTCGTGTTATAGATGGAAACAATCAATTTTCTTTCCACCGTGTTCCATCCGACGATATGTTGGCTAAAGAGATGGAAAAAAAGGCAAAAACGTACGCAGAACGAACAATGCAACATGAAAATAAATTTGCACGTGCCCTTATATATGTTCCCATATATGTTCCAATGGGATCCCAATATATATTAGAATCGGACTCATCACTTTCTAACACATGTGAGCATGCCTTATGGGTCCGGTGACTCAATATATTTTGGAATCGAACTCCGTATCACGCTAGACAAGATCTGTTCTAACTCGTATGAGCATGAGTTATACATATGAGTCTAGATAGAAAAAAACTCTCCATCGTCCGGTAGTTAAAGGGAGACGGACCAAACAAATGGATGACGAAAAAAAGAGCCTAAAATTTTACCTCTTTATTATTAGGTATAGATTAAATAGACAAATACCAAGGGAAACAAAGAAAAATATGTCAAAAATCCCGTAGCAGTGATTTTACACAGGAGCAAATCATAGGAGCAAGGCCTTTCCTTCAAATGGTGCACAACGCACCATGTGCAGTAGCGCAAGGCACTAGAAGCGGTCATTTTTTTTTCATGCGGCGTCTATTTACATATGGAAAAAGTTATTGTATATATTATAGTTTATTTTTGACAAATTACGTAGAAAAAGTCATGTTACATAATCAATTAATAAACAATATGTTACATGCATGAAAAGGATCGGTAGCTAACACATTAATTTGAGTCTTGAATTTCGGTGATCTAAAATATGTTACACACACGTTATGTAGTCAAATGTGCCTCATGCTAACTCGATTAAAACTACATTATATAATTAAGAGGACCTTCTACATTACCGTACACAGCTCTACACATGTCACGTTTTTTTAAAAAAAGTTACAACTAAGACTATATACTCTCGTTGGGGCATCCATCACGTAAGCATGACGTTAAATCTAATTGCAAGATATTTCACATAATAGATCTACTACTTTCAAGATATGTTTCCTATTTTCCAAGATAATGAAAGTATATAATTATATATTCCCCTATTACCTCATAAGGGTAATATGTGATAATTAATGTTCAGATCGACGGTGTACAGTCATTTGGAGGTACTACAGCAAAGCCCAAATTATTTTAGCAATGTTTACAAATTATGTATGCATTTTTATTTTGCTATATACGGAGTATAATATATTTGCATATCCCTGTATCATTGTTTTTTAGGAAAAAATGGCGTATCGGTATTGGCACATCGCGTATCCGTACGATGTAGGAGTATCTGGGTTTTGAGTAGTTCTGGAAGTAGTCAAGTTACACTAGAATATTCCTCTGGCTACTATGATAATGTAACATGTGGAAAAATGCGTAATTGAATCAATAATGGTGCACAAACAGGCTTCCAGTTCCCACTTGGAATATGTATAATCGGACGGACATTTGAAGAAATGCAGTCCCTTTTCAACTTGCAAAGATGTATAGAGCCCATAATAATCGTCCAACGAAGAGTCAAATCAGTTCCACTTTTCCATGCTTACATTACATGCAGGAAATATAAAGCAAGCGAAGTCGGAGAGGTTTCCATGCCGATGGAAGAAACCGGCCCAGATGGCTGGGGCAACAGAAGGCGGCAGCGGTATTCGGGCCTCCTGGGAGGCAGGAAATGAGAACAACAGCAGCTGGAGAAGAGAAGACTTTTCTGGATCCCTGCAGGCTTTTGGGCCGCAACATGTTGGAGGCCTGTGATCTTTGTTTGGGCTGGGCTGAACTGGACTGGTGTTGTTACAGGTGTACTAATATATATTATGGAAAAAGTCCATTTTGCCTCCCTCAACAATCACGAAAGTAATTTCTCAAAATAAAAAAACCTATCGTGAAAGTCAGCTTTTCCTCCCTCAACTCTAAAACCAGACATATTTGCTCCCCTATCTCTCAAAACCAGTCACTTTACCTCCATGGCGGTTTTTGTTGGTGATTTTTCCTTTTTTTTCTTTTATGTTTATTTTGGTTGAATCTTTGAAAAATCATAGTAAATCACAGAAAAATCATAAAATAGAAAATCCAATTGCGTTGGACTTCACATGAGTAGATCTATATAGTGAACATATGATATGCTTTAGTATAAAGTTTTTGTTGTAACCTTAGATCTATATTTTGATATAATGAATTCGTAGTTGCAATTTCTCTTGTCCAATTATGGTGAAACTTTTATGTGGATTAATCATTGCATGCTTGAGATGTAAAAAACATTTTATGCTAATTGGATCATATATGACTAAGTTATAGATTTATCTATTAATTTATCTAGGTTTATATAGATAAAACTATAACTCAGTCATGCATGATCCAATGAGCATGAAATTTTTGCTACATCTCAAGAATTCAATGATTAGCCCACCATATGTTTGGCCATATTGGCCCATCCCTATCCCTAATTAAAAAGAATCTCCATGTTAATTTTCATGGTTTAGAAATACTAGGTTAATTAGAGAGAATAAAATTAAAGTTTTCCTAAACCTATTGATAAATTGCCCATCGCTGGGATTATGCAGAAAGTAAGCTGAAAATACAATTATACCTGTCCCGTTATTACTCACTCATGCCATTAATAATAAGAAAAATATGAATTCGACCAAAGAAAGGAAAAAATATAAAGCCAACCACATATGTACATCATCTTTAATGCATTTACAACTTTGAAACTAAAACAAAATAATATGTGTTAAAATACAAATAGAGATAAAAAATCCAATCCAAGAGGATAATGGTCTATCTATATTGTGAAAAAATGCAAGCGTTTGCGTTTGTGGATCTATCTATTATCCCCTCACAATGGAGGAAGGGGATAACTCAATGTAAGGTCCAAATGTGTTGACACTTAGGGTACTACACATGGTGGTGTTAAGTGGTAAATGACATTAGATTGTGCATCCTAGCAGATAACAAGACGAATACAACAAAACAAAGGCATCCCCATTTGCATTTATTACAATTGATATTGACGAAACCACAATCGAACCCAATGAAGGAGACATGCATTTTGTTTCTGTTCTAGGCTTGAGCCTATAGCTTAAGGCAAAAATAGTAATCAATGCAGCGAGAAGTAGCACACAATATCTAGCATGATAAGAAATGACAATGAAGGCATCAAGCACCGAGCATAAGATAAGATTGAATGGTAAAGGAGGATATAGGTTGCGGCTCCATATATCGAGATGGCGTATGCTAAATATAAAATCAAGGGATAGCTTGCAAAACGCTGATGATGGAACACCTATACTTCAATAAAAACATTGATGAAGTCATATATTTGATAGTGAGTATATGTTAAGTTGTACTAGGATTGAACAACATGATAGTTGCACAATTTGCACGGGCCACTTTGCTAATTTTAACTAAAGACAATCCTGTAGAGCATAATTGGAGAGATTAGAGTTGTTTTTGCAAAAAAGAGAGAGAAACTATTCAACATTTTTTCGTTTGCCACATAGCAGACTTTGTTTGAAGGGTATTTAAAACTGCTTTTGGTTTACATCATCCGCCAAGGAACCCTGCTATTTGTTTTTTGTCCTTGGCTTCAATAAGTAATTCACAATTTGCATTCTCAAGTTTGTGTGAAAGCAAGAATAATCACTAGGTCTACGTCTATGTGGTTGATCCTGACTGGGGTTTTTGACAAAAAAGATACTATATTCTCATTTATGGTTTTTTAGGGCCCCTCATTCAACAAGTTATATATCTGGTCCATCCTATAGAAGGAATATGACATACCCAGGTTAAACTGAGCAAGTCGTACCCCGGAGACAGTAACGATGGAATCTTTACCAAACATGAGTGGTCGTCTTCTCTAATAAACTTATGTTTAAATCGGTGTGTCCTTTTTTTTATATATCTTGGGAAGCTTTTTGAGAACATGCTATTATTACTTAAGGCTGAAAGTAATAAATTAAACATTAGTTGAATCTGTGACACATGTAGAAACCGGAATATACCTTACATTTTCTAATAAAAAAGGTAACAAAGGTATTGGGCACGTTTGAGCACTTTTATGTTAGAGTGAAATGACCAGTCATTAAACTTTTTCCACATTCTCATCTAGATCTATAAACAAGTCTCAAAATAATAATCATCTAGATGATCAATTTGAGAGCTCAAAATAATAATCATCTAGATGATCAATTTGCAAGTATAGTTCATTTTAAATTAACTTGAGGTTCAATCATGGACACAAATCTAGACTTGGAAGGAACCACTTGAAAAGTAAAAAAAAATCCAGATGATCAATTTGAGAGCTCGATCATATAAGAATACGGGAAAAGTTGAACAACCGAAGATGCATGCATTATTTCGACAAACATATAAAAGCATCCAAACGCACCTTATTTGGACCACTGCCACCGGTGAGCCTCGGCAGAACGTCACAAAATCCAACGCAGAGTGATGGGCACCCTGGCCGGAACCACAGTCACAAAGTTCCCGGAACGATTGGGTCGTGGAACGAGGATCGTGGAACGTGACACCGTACCACGTTCTCGGTGACTATGGCCGCAACACACGTGCTAGATCAACCAAAGCAAGGTAAAGAGACACACCGTCATTGTCATGCATGGTTCTTGCCGGCGGGATCAACTGCGTGCAGAAAGAACAAAACAGCCAGGACATGCAACGGACACAAGCGCACATGTATGCACCTACTTACCTAACGACATAGATCTACACTCGCATGAACGACACAAGCAAATTATTGCATATACGACCGACGCAACCGACCCGATCTCCAGCTTTTGTGTGTGGCGTCTCATGCGAAGTGGCATATATATATATATATATATATATATATATATATATATATATATATATATATATATATATATATGGAAAATTTTTCCTACTCCCTAGGAGTAACTACTCCCGCCTAGTTTACAGCGAAAGAGCCTCCCAACGTGGTGCCCGAGGTGCATTAGCGGGTTAATTAAGCGGACCCGTTAATATAATGAATATAAGGAGATTTGGTCGTCATTTGCGGGCGTCCAGCGGCTACAGCCCGTGCGGCGGCGTTGGCTTTTCTCGCTCCAATATGCTGCCGCCGCCCGCCGGCCACGATGCTGTGCTTCGATCTGAGATTTTGGTAACGCGGTTCATTGATGCAGTCTAGGTACAGTGGATTGGAACCCACATCGCTGTTCCTAATATGATCAATTTCTTTATCCCTAATCTTATTCTCCTCGTAGCATGCAGATCGGGAGATGGTTGATTCCATCATCTTGTTATCTCACTTCCGCAGATCGGTTCATTGATTGCGAGATCAGCAAAGCGGGAACGTGTGCTGCGCACCTGGGAGATGGAGGCCGCAGCCGCACACATGGATTCGGCATTCAGCGTCTATGCCATGACGTACGCTTCCGAGGTCCTGCACCTGCTGCAACTCCGCCGGGCCAGACACGCTGGGCTCTTCTCGTCGCCTCCTCCTCATCCAGGTAAGCCCCTACGTCCACTTCCCATCGTCCATGATGCTTGTTGCCCCATCCCTAACAAGGTCAAGATCGATCCGTGTCTACAAGTGCTGGTTGCAACACATCAGTGGATTCAAACATGCTTCTATTGCCTTTTATTTCCTCTCCCTCCTACTCAGATCTGATGCCTTGGTTTCATTTTACAGACTGAAGTACCACGTACATGAGACTCTTTTTATGTTCAGGAATCAAGATCACTTGATCCTTATTTTTCAGATCGATCGGAGTATCACTTATACAGCAGCGATACTAATGACTAGAGTATCACTTGATACTTTTTCAATATAATATCACTTCATCCAGATTTTTTTTTGTTCAGATTGGAGTACGTATCACTTTATACTGGATTGGCGACTTCTACAAGCATCCACCTCTACAATCTAGGTCTATTAGTGGTGCTCTTGCTTTGTGCTAAAATTAATCACTAGGATATATGTCGAGATGACGCCGCAGGCAAGATGGCCCATGTGCATGTTCTGATGCACCGCCGCCGCCCCCCTGTCGTCTAGATGATGGTTAAGATGGCAGCTGAATATCTGACGAAGTGAACTTGCTAAGTAGTATGACTATGTACTCAGAGTATGAAGTATGTGTACATACTTACAGTATAAAGTACGTGTACATACTCAGAGTATGAAGTATGTGTATGTACTTACAGTATAAAGTGCTTGTTTTCTGAAGCAGTATCTGTTCATACTATTTTTATTATAAAGTATTGGTCCATACTATTACGTTGGACTAGTATTTGTTTATGCTTTGTTTAACGAAAACATGTGTGCAATATTTTCGTAGAAATATGCTAATGGAGCGTCGCTAACCAAACCTGGCCAGCTTGTTGTTTAAATTAAACAAAGTATGTCTACATACCCATTGCCGCAAGAAGTATCCATGCATACTTATAAAAAAATAGGTATATACACATACTACTATTTAATGCACAGGTTTCAAAAAGATTGCCAACCCAACGTCAAAAGCAAACCTGATCCGTTTTTCACGGGAAGTTATCAGCATGTGTCACCTGATATTCCTCAACCCATTAGCTAGAACCCGTTAGCTTCTCCTGATTGACCCGAGTTTGTACTGTGTGTACATGGGAGTAGTTACTCCTGGGAGTATAGAAAACTCACACACACACACACACACATATATATATATATATATATATATATATATATATATATATATATATATATATATATATATATATATATATATATATATAGCTATTACCCTACAGCTGGCTACAAAATAACTTATTCTGTAGCCACTTTGAGTTACGATAATTGCTATGATAATTTATGAGATTATAGTAACTCCTTACTATGTGATTTACTATAACATTATGGTAAATATCCCCATGTGTTATAGTAATTCAACTATCGTAAATCTATATTGAGATTGTCGTAAATTAGTATATAAAATTATCGTAAATAGAAGTGGCTACAAAATAACTTATTTTGTAGCTAGCTATAGAGTATACTCTCCCTATATATATATATATATATATATATATATATATATATATATATATATATATATATATATATATATAGACCTACTATTTTGAAGCCTGGGCTTCAAATAAAATTCAGGGCACCGGCGGAGCACCGCCCATCTCCGGCGACATCAATCAGGAACACTTACTGTGGGGTCTACCGTTATTTACTAACATCAATCAAGGAGTTTTATTATTGCTCCTGTATGTGATGACCGTAATAAAATCCGGGCCCGTGAACCCCGCGCATTCCAGTCAAGGGCAGCTTCATCCGGATTATATATACTCCTCCCATGGCCGCTCTTTTCTCTAATTCACATCCGTCTCCGTCGTCGCAGGTCACAGAAATCTCGCCAGCACCTCTCACCGTCGCCGCGACACCATCCAGAGCTCGCCCGCACCTCATCGTCGCCGCAGCATTCCGTGCGGACGCATTGGCCGGCCTGCCGAGGGGAGGCGCACGCGGCTCTGCCAAGGAATTCCGTTGGAGCCCAGGCGATGCGGAGCCCGGTGGCGTGAGGCGCGAGCTCAAGGACCGGTCGGTGCAAGGCCCAACGGCCGGCGGCGACAGCGAGGCCTGGTGGCCCGGTGCATGACGGAGGTCCAGCGGTGCGGGACCGGCGGCGTGGAACCGGCTGCGCTAGGCGACCAACTGTCCGGCGTTGTCGAGAGGCGCCCGCCCGGCGGCGTGATTGCCGTTTCTTTTTTCTGCCGTAATGGTATTGTAGTGTTATTCCCGTCTTGCCGGTGGACATTTTCCATCGAAGAAATAGGAGCATCACTGGCGCCGACGCAGATCTGGGATGCTGCTGGCCGTGTGTGGATCTTGGTGGCGGCGCCATCCCGTCCTCCCTCCCGGACTATCAGAAATAAAAAGTTATTAGTAATAAAAAGTTATTAGTAATAAAAAATGATACTATCAGTAATAAACAACACCTCGTCCGGATATCGCACACGTGCAAATTTACCGCTCATAGCTTAGGATGGAATTATTTACTTAACAAACAAATATTATTAGTAATAAAAAATGTATGACCATTCAACGGACATGTAAGTGATTAACACGGGCAAATTTACTGCTCATAAGCTAGAATTGAATTATTTACTTAATAAAATGATACTATAAATAATAAAAAAATACATCGTCTGGATATCGGACACGTCGGTAATAAAAATTATTAGTAATAAAAAATGATAATAGTAGTAGTAAAATGATAATAGTAGTAATAAACAAAATCTACTGCGCATGAGCCTGTCCTGAAACCGAACACCTCGATAAAATAGCAATGCCAAATTTACTACGCATGAGCCTGTCCGTAATTATTTATCGGAGCAAATGATAGTAGTAGTAATAAAAACATCATTCGAAGACTGGACACCTCGGTAAATAGCAGCACCAAATTTATTGCTCACAAGTCTATCCATGATTATTTATCGGAGCAAACGATAGTAGTAGTAATAAAAAAAATTCATCATTCGGAGACCGAACACTAGGTACATAGCAGCGCCGAATTTACTGTACACGAGCCTATCCATAATTATTATTGGAGCAAATGACAGTAATAGTAATAAAAAATGACGTCATTCGGGACTGTAAGTACCAGCGCTAAATTTACTCCACATGGGCCTATCCGGAATTATTTATCAAAGTAAATGATAATAATAATAATAAAAATAATTCAGAGACACCTAGGTAAATAGCAGTGCTAAATTTACTTCACACGAGTGTATCTGTAATTATTTACCGGAGCAAATGATAGTAATAGTAATACAAAAATAATTAATTGGAGACTGGACACCACGGTAACTAGCCTATACGGAATTAATTATCAAAGCAAATGATAATATTAGTAATAAAAAATCATAACTTTGAGATCGGACACCTCGGTAAGTAGCATCGCCAAATTTACAGTGCACAAGCATGTCTGTAATTATTTAAGGGAGCCAATGATAATAATAATAATAATAATAATAATAATAATAATAATAATAATAATAATAATAATAATAATAATAATAATAAAGAATCAAATTTACTGTAAACGAGCGGGTCCGTAATTATTTACCGGAGCAAATGTTAATAGTAATAAAGAACATAATTTACTGTACATGAGCCAGTACGAAATTATTAGAAGTAATATGGAGAATAATAAAAATAAACTTTCCGGATCGAGACGCGTCTACACATTTATTTTGGGGCCTTACCAGAATTATTTATGGAAGAAGATGATAATTATATAGTAATAAAAAGTACGTTTGGATAATAGACATGCACCTGGCAAATTGAAAATCGCACCCGTTAAATATAGTAATAAAAATAACGTACGTAGGACGCTGTTCTTTATAGGAGCGGTCACACGTTAATTATGTTGCCGGTCTTTGCATGCAAGATGCGGCATAAAGTAATACTGATCCCTGATGATTCGCATGCACCCGTTTCCAAATTCCAGCATTGATTCGTTACTTCGAGAAAAACGGCAACAGGTCAATTAATGGGACACTTCATGCATGACGAGACCACCTTTCCATCATCTGGTCACATGAATGCTCGCCGGAAAAATTGCACCGTTTGGTGCCTACGGTGGGGAGCGCTAAATGTTATTTACAGGGCAGGCTGCTAATTAGTATGGTCATATATATATATATATATATATATATATATATATATATATATATATATATATATATATATATATATATATATATATATATATATATATATATATATATAGGGTGCATTTTCTATACTCCTGGGAGTAGTTACTCCTATCTTTAAAAACCCACCTTAAGTATGTGTTCATACTAGTTTATCACTTTGAGTATGTTTATATACTCATATTAAGGTACTCCAAATCTTTCTACGCGAAAAAATTTCAAAGGAACCCATACTTTTTAATATATTACGAAAATGCCACTTACTGTACTATATAAAATAAGTATGACCATATACTCTATGTATGCATGCATACTTGACATATATAATATCATAGATGGTCTAGTATGATCATATACTTCATGTATATACGCTTCGTTCGGTCATATACACCCTAAATCTTGAGATATATATAGGGAGAGTATACTCTATAGCTAGCTATAAAATAAGTTATTTTGTAGCCACCTCTATTTACGATAATTTTATATACTAATTTACGACAATCTCAGTATATATTTACGATAGTTTAATTACTATAACACATGAGGATATTTACCATAATGTTATAGTAAATCACATAGTAAGGAGTTACTATAATCTCGTAAATTAGCATAGCAATTATCGTAACTCAAAGTGGCTACAGAATAAGTTATTTTGTAGCCCCAGCTGTAGGGTAATATATATATATATATATATATATATATATATATATATATATATATATATATATATATACCGCCCACAAAAGAATGTAATTATAGGATCCGTGTAGTCAACTTTGCTTAATTTTGACTAAGTATATGGTAAATAATATTAGCATTTATGTCTTATAATAAATTTATGATGAAAATATATTTTATAATTAATCTAATAATACTTATTTTACATAAAAAATATTAGTACTTTTTAATATAACTTTGATCAAAATTCAAGTTAGTTGACTTCTAGAATTGCATTTTTTTTTTTGACCGAAGGAGTACGTAGTAGCTAGAGTGCGCGCGAGCCCTACCTACCTTCGCATGCAACACCACGTCCGTGACACATGCGACGACGATGCTTGCATGCATGCATGTTCGTCTCGGCGCCGGTGCTCGCAGGGCACGTACGTCTCCAGCGAGCGTGTTGTGGCACGGGATATTGCTATTTGTTCGACACGTCCAAACGACAGCGCCTCCAGCTTTGCAATGTCCCAGAGCACGCGGCGTGACAGCGACAGGCTGACAAGTCGCGCGTCGTACCGTACGTCTGGCCCCGGCGGGAGGCCGTAGCACAGCGCGTCAGCTAGCAACACGTCGTATAGACTATAGAGGCGTGGGGTTCGAGACCGGCCAATTGAGCTGCATGCCCTGATGCTGCGAAGGCACAAGAATGAACCTTGCCACCTTGGGATGGAGTATTTGGGGGCCTGTTCTCGTTCAATCGTTCACTCTGGTGGTGACCAGACATAAAAAATCATTATTCTGAGCTTAGCAAAGGATCAGTAAGATATGGAATAATGTGCCAGAAATGTGTGTGTAGTAATCGGAAATAAATTTTGGGACATGGCTGCGGATCATTTGCTAAGCTCACCTGGAACTACTCTAGTAGTTTTCTGCATTGTGACGCGCTCGCCGCCCCCACAGCAGACGGTGAAGCAGACGCCCAGAGGATCTGGTGATGCGAGAGAAGCACACGGATAATGATTGGGGAGAACTTTCCCTGGACTCTAGCTAGAAAAACTGCATTGTGAACTATAATTTCTTGATATGACATTCTAAGCTATAGAAACTACTTCCTCCGCCCCTAAATATCTGTCGTTTGCGTTTTCTGAGAAATAACTTTGAATAAATATATATTAAAAAATATTAATATTTATTGTACATAATTAATATCATTAGAAAGATTTTTGAATTTAGTTTTTTTAACAAATTTATACAGAGATACAAATGTTACATGTATTTTTTATAAATTGAGTTCAATTTGCGATATGCACACCAATGACGATAGTTATTTAGAGACGGAGAAAGTATAGATTATTTATGCATTGTGAGTGCCCTAAACCGTCAGGAACTCAGGATATCTATCGACACTCTTACAGAACAGAGGTGGCATGCAATTATTCTAGTGTAGTAAGTAATGTTGTCCAAAGTCACTGCATATCCGAAATTTACACAGTTTAAGCAACATGGAGGTGTGGAACGTATCCAAGACAGGTACAACTTCACTAAAACACCAACAACATTTTTCATAAAATAATGGACGTGGCAGTACAATTGATGGGAGGATCTAGATGTGACAGCAACACACGTGCAATGCAAATAGACAACAACCAACAACACCAAGGCACACTAGTGTACACGCATCATGAATACAAGAACAAATAGCCAAAATGCCACCAAGGCATTCTGTCTCCTACTGCATGGCCGATGTGGCTCAGTCATGCAGAGTAGCGTACGTCACGTAGCTGGAGTAGTCCCTGACCTTCCTCTCCCCTGGCGCCGGCGCCGCCGCATCCATGGCAGCGGCGGGGCATGTCACCTGGGTGCTCGCTGCCGGGCACGTCTTTGGCTGGCTCTGGAACGCCGCGCACTCCGCCGGGCGCCTCTGGTTGGCGAGTCCCGGAATGCAGTTGTTCTTCACGTCCAGCACGCCGTCTTTGATCAGCTCAGCGCATGCCGGCCCGACGGAGGTGAAGTAGTTGCCAGACAGCGTGAGGTTGGCGAGTCGGCCAGAACCAGCAGGCATGGCGAGCTTGCATAGCGCGTTGGGCACCTGGCCGTAGAGGCGGTTCCCAGCCAGGCTGAGCTGCTCGACGCTGCTGAGGCACGAGAAGGATGCAGGAATCGGGCCGGTGAGCTGGTTCATACCGGCGTCGATCACAGCTGCCTTATAGAGCATTCCGAGCTCGTGGGGAAGGCAACCCGAGAGCTGGTTGTTGAGGAGGATCATTTCGAAGAGGGAGTCTTGCAAGTGCTCGACTGACGACGGAATAGGCCCAGTGAGCCTGTTGTTGGCGAGGGAGAGGTGGCTCAACTTGGAGAAACCGAGATTTGCTGGAAGTGGCCCAGACAGATTGTTGTGGTTGAGAAGTAGAGTCTTAGCACCCGTAACACCAGGAATATCGCTACCGCCCTTACCCCTTCGAACTTTAAAACGGATGTCAAAGTCAACGCTTATGCAATGACTATTCACATGACCTCCAGTACCTATCTGCACTTCATCAGCAAGGGTATGCAGCGGAAGATCCTTACCGGCGACACTGAGCTCGTACATGTACCCAAGACCAGCCAGATGGGGGATGTCGCCACCAAAATTGTTAGAAGCAGCATGAAAAAGCGCGAGATCAGGGAGCTGATCAACGAAACCTTGCAACGTCGGCGCATGTAGTCTATAGCCATTCAAGATGACCGCTGTGACAGTCAACTTCTTATATCCTGGCGGTGATCCGCAGTGGAAGCCCACATAGGTATTTTCTCCGCAGAGATCATGACCGGTCCAGGTTGCGCTAACGTTCTTCGGGTCGCTGGTGATGGTGCTCTTGAACTTCTGAATTACGATGTAGGCGCGGTAGAGCTGCTCATTTGGAAAATCCTGCGGGCGTGGGTTGTATGATACGGAATGTTGGTTCCTCTCATGAGATAATTCACAGCGAGCAGGCTCTGGTATAGTTGCTGCAATACAACAAAGCATTAAGGCAACGAAGAGCCATCTAAGTTGGTGATCCATGCGTATGCCAATCTCAGTTGTGGTGAAATAATGGATGAAGGTGTTTTGTGTAAGGAAATGGCTGCGGCCTGCTGAGAGTTCGGGAGCGACTGTGAGGTGCTTGCAGCTGTGTGTGTGTATATATAGAGAGAGAAGTACTAGCCGACATGGGGTATAAGGTAGTTGCAAACAGTTTGGGCCGATTTGTAGGTCCGTTTGGCACAACTCCACTTTATTAGTGGAGCTGTTTTTTCTGGCTTTAGTTCCATCAACGGCTTTGTCGGTGGAGCGAAAAGACTAAAATGCCCTTCTCTGTTTTCCTTTTCCCCTTCTCCTTATCTGCTTGATTCTTCCGAGCTATTTCTTCCTCACCGGCCCGCGTCCTCCCGGTCAGGGGCGGAGCCAAGGCCCGGCCACCTGGGCCGCTGGCCAGGTTCCCTGCCAACCTGCCACTGATATGTGAGGGCGCGAGTCTTTAACGGATGACGGTAGCCTTTGATCTGTTGCGCCTGCGCACGGGTGCCCTGCATCCCTGCTCCTACCTCAAATTATCGCATCTCATTTGCTACAGCAGCTGGCAGGTGAGCAGCATGTGGCAGGGCGCAGGAGCAATGTTAACCACGGTGCCAAGAATACTAGCCTGATTTGATTATTCTATATATCTATATTTGATTTTAGCTTATCTTGTTATTATGCAATCGACATGTTCAGAAAAAATCTTTTCCATTCAACACTAGCTCGTGCTCTTCTTTTATCTTTATGTATTCGTGTCCATATATTGACAGTTTCAATTAATTTTGTTGTTATGTTTGATCATCAACGGTGTTTCATGTAGATCTATAGTGCTAGAAATCTTTTTTTTCTTGGTTACTTGTTACAAATCAGTTTTTATTTGCTCGTAGTTACCTAAATTAAAACATATACTCTACCTTCACGCTAAGAAAAATTTATACTACTACACAAAAGCTTTGTAGCAACGGGGGCTTTTTTTTGTAGGGGTGGCTCACTCTGCAGCCGCCCCTACAGTGGCCACGCTAGGTCCCACGAGAGGAGCCGCCCCTACAAATGGAACAGTAGGGGCGGCTGGTGATACGAGCCACCCCTAGATTTATAGGGGCGGCTCGTATCACCAGCCGCCCCTACTATTCCATTTGTAGGGGCGGTTATTACCAGCCACCCCTACAAATGCTCCACGTATATATAGAGCTGCCACCTTTTTTCCTCCTCGGGTCACTCACTCCAACTCGTGTAAAAAAGGTAGGGAGATCTTGGGCACCTTCCAAAAATTGCTCTACTAAGGAGGGGAGGCGGTTTTGGTCTCATTTTTTTGGTGGAGAGGTCGTAGAAGGTAAAAAAAATGCTATTCCAAACATTTTTTTTATAGTTTTAATGGTTGGTTAGTGAGTAATTAGAGTTTTGCTTTTCTCTCTCTTCTATGGTGCTTGAGCCATGTATGAAGCAAATTAGACCCTAGTTTTGATGGTACTCGGGTAAATTAGTTAGAGGAATAAGATTACACCCTTTATTAGGTAATCTTTCTTTGATTTTAGTGGACTATTAGTAAAGTTTTATGGATGTGTCATGTACATCTAGATCTAGATCTAGGGTTTCATTTTTTTATTTTTTTCATTTTTGTAAATTTTTGTTTCTCAAAATGGGACTAAGTTTGCATGAAGGTTAGTGAGTAAAATATTAATTGTTGCTAATTGTTGTCTTTGAAATTGTTTATTGTAATCAAGAAATGTATATTTTTAATTAGTTATGGATAAATAGATCATTAATTAATTATTCTCTAGCATGGTGTTTGATATGCATCAGATCATTATATTTGCTTATAGGAACAATAATAATTATTTATTTTAATGAATTATTAATTTGATTCATGTATATACATTTATATATATCCGAATAATTAGTCCCTTAATGTATTTTCTTTGATTGTTGTCGTAAAAGATGGAGTACATGAAGTCTTGGATGTATGGTTCGTTAAGGTGGAAGCCAGGTTTCTGTGAGGAGGTAGATAAATTTATTGAAGCCGCAAAGAACTATGCGATGACGTTGACATAGAATAAGGATTCAATTATTTGTCCGTGTCATGATTGCAAGAACCATATAGCGTGGAGAGATGTGGATATCATCAGATCACATTTGATTATGTGAGGATTTGTTGAGGACTACACAGTGTGGATTCATCATGGTGAAACGGTTGTTAACGACGATAATGATCCAGAAGACGATGACGAAACCCTAGAAACCCTGTCCCAATATTCAACAGAGCTTGATGCACGAATGGATCCCGAGTTTGGCAATGAACAAGGTGGTGATGCTGGTGGTTGGGATGGTAACGACGAAGGTGGTGCCAATAATGATGGCGGAGCACATGTCGGGGATGAAGATGATTTTGATGATTTGGAGGGCATGATTCGGGCCCTTGTATCAGAGATTTTACTAAAGAGCCTGAAAGGTCTAGAAAATTTAGAAAGGGTGAAAAAAGCATCAAAGGAGATTGTGTATGGTGTTGACAAGGGTTGTCCGACACGCTGGACAGTGCTACGTTATGTGCTTGAGCTACTCATCCTGAAGGCTAATTACGATTGGTCAGACTGTAGTTTCAATGATCTATTGTGTCTCCTGTCATGGTTGCTGCCACAACCAAACTCAGTTCCAGCCAACATATACCAAGCGAAGAAGGTTATAAGTCCATTGACAATGGGGGTAGAAAAAATCCATGCGTGCCCCAACCACTGTATCCTTTTTCGTGGCGACACATTTAAGTCACTAGATAAATATCCCAGGTGTGGGGCCAGTCGGTACAAGAACAACAACCTTTACGACGGGGATGAAGCCTCTATGGGGAACAAGAGGAAGAAGGGTGGGAAAAAGGTGGTACACGATTCTCAACCCCCAGAGGACACTTCATTAGGCAACGATGAAAAGCAGAGAAGAATTCTTGCCTTGGTAATATGATACCTGCCATGGTCAACTACTTGAGGCGTATCTTCCTAAACCCTAACAAGGCCGCACTCATGACATTGTGAGATGATGAGCGCAAGGTGGTTGATGATGTGATTGCACACCTGGCCGATGGTACTCAGTGGCAACGCTTCGATGACAAGCACAAAGAATTCATCGCTGACCCAAGGAATGTACAGTTTGGCTTGAGTACCGATGGAATGAATCTCTTCAATGAGAGGAGCAGCGACCACAACACATGGCAGTGATCTTGACCATGTACGACATCCCAACATGACTATGTTAGAAGAGAAAGTACCTTCTCCTCACTATTCTCATTCTGTGTCTGAAACAAGCAGGCATTGATATAGATGTGTTCCTCAAGCCTTTGATGCAAGAAATGGAGAGACTATGAAGATATGAGGAGCCGATGTACGATGCGTTTCGAAAGGGGGACTTCATATGTAGAGCCATGATCTTTGTTACTACCAATGATTACCCCGCGCTGTTTGCTTTGTCTGGATAGGTCAAAAGAAAGACGTGATGCTTAGTCTGCTTGGATCATACTACATGGGTGTACCTGGATGCATCCAAAAGACAGTTTACCTAAGGTACCGACGCTTCTTAAACACAAATCACAAATACTGTAGCAAGATATACTTTAGATATTATGACAACAAGTCAGAGAATGAACCCGCTCCGGAGCGATGTAAAAACAGGCAACACGTGTTTGAAATGGTGAAAAACATACGTGTGGTCCTCAGAAAGAAGAATCTGGATGGGACAAAGAAAGATAGAAGCACACCTCCTATCACCGATGTACCTTTTAAGAAACAGTAGATCTTCTTTCAGTATCTGCCTTATTGGCCGGACTTAGAGGTCCCCCATGCCATTGATGCTATGCACATGCAAAAGAATATCTTTGAGAGTCTCATTGCTACCTTGATGGACACAGGCAAGTCAAAGGATGGTCTGAAATCACAGAAAGACATGGTGCAGCTAAATGTGAAGGCAGAGCTTCACGGTACCTGAGGGTAATGGAAAATACACTCTGCCCGTGGCTAGCTTCAACCTGACCCAGAAGAGAGGAGGGCAATATGCACTTTCCTTAGGGAGATCAAAGTTCTGACTGGGTTTTCATCGAATGTGAAGAGGCTAGTGTCGATGAAGGACCTGTCAATAAAAAACTTCAAGGATCATGATTGTCATGTGATGCTGACAGTGTTCCTACCCATTACATCAGGGCTATAAAGCCAGAGTTGTTGAAAATGGCCATCACCTGCATGTGCTACTTCTTTACGAAGATCTCACAGAAGGCGATTGGCAAGAAAGAGCTGAGTGACCTACATGATTTCGTAGTGGAGACCTAGACCAACTAGAGATGTGTTTACCTCCGCTTTCTTTGATATAATGCCACATCTCATGATTCACATGGTTCATCAGATAGAGGCCCTGGGCCCTTGCTATTTGCATGAAATGTGGTCCCACGAGTAGTTCATGTTAGTTATAAGCCGATATATGCATAATCGAGCATACCCAGAGGGCTCCATGATAGAGGGCTATAGTACTGAAGAAGTCGTCGAGTGCTGTCAAGAGTACCTAAAAGTACAGAGAGGGATTGGTAAACCTGATTCTCATCATAAGGGTAGGCTGGCTGGGAAGGGCACCAATGGGAGAAAAGTATTCATCGACCATGATTACAAAAGAAGTGAGTTGGGCGCATTACAGTGTCTTGCAGAGTACATAACTGATGCAACCATACATTGATGAATACTTGGCTATCATTAATGAGGAGAGAAATGGTCATACGATGAGTGGGTTATGAAACAACACAAGCAACGATTAACTACATGGTTGAAGGACCAAAACAGACTGGCTGGAGAAACTACAGATGATATTACCATCCATAGGTTGGCGGCAGGGCCATCGAGACAAGGAAAGCTTACAAGATCAATGGGTACACGTACTATACCCACACAAAGAATAGTACATGTGTGAACCAAAACAGCGGCGTTCGAATAGAAGCTCTCGATGGAATGGGGTGAAAGATCCAATTCTTTGGCATCATTAAAGATATATGGGAACTTGACTATAGAAGGGATATATAGGTGGCCATGTTTCGATGCCGCTAGATCAAACAACACCAAGTGAACGAGGTCGGGTTGACAGTCGTGGACCTTGACTACCAAGATGACCCTTAGGTGCTCGCTTCACGTGTCGCACAAGTTTTCTATTTACCTGACCCGCAAACTAACCTTCCCCAAAAAAGAAGACAAAGCACGTGGTTGTCTCCAGAAAATAGCACATTATCGGAGTTGATGGCGTAGATGATGTAGATGAGTACAATAACTATGATGAAATGCAGCTATTCACAGACCTCCCTAAGAAGATCAGTGCTGTGGAAAAGAACCTACCCATAGACATATTGCCATGGAAATGAAAATGTGTCAAGGGAAAAGTTGTTACAGGCTAGTTGTTCAACATGGAGTGTTTGTGTAAGTGTGTATATATGGGACTACATTTATGTATGTGTGTGGGACTACATTTATGTATGTGTGTGAGACTACATGTGAGATATGTCAATTTATAAACAATATTTACTATCACTTTGTCGGATGAAGAAATGACCAAAATAAAAGTTGTAGATCTTGATGAGTTCTACAACCTTGGTATTCATCACTTTTTCAGCTGAAATCATTTGGTGTTTCAAAATCTGGTTTGAACTTGTCATTTTTTAAAATTCAAAATTTGAATTGCTCAAACTTTGTCAAATGAAAAAATAACCAAAATAAAAGTTGTAGATCTTGATGAGTTCTACAACTTTGGTATTCATCACTTTTTCAACTGAAATCATTTGGTGTTTCAAAATCTAGTTTAAAGTTATAATTTTTTGAAATCCAAAATTTGAATTGCTCAAACTTTGTGACACAAAAAGATTGAACACAATAACTTGATAGAGCATGATTTTAGAAAATTTTAGAAAAAAACATCATCACATTTGGAGTTAGTATGAGAGAGAAAGACTTGTTACAAGTTTTATCCAGAGATTAAAAAGAGAAATCACAATTGTTCAAAGTTTGAGCAGTTCAAATTTTGAAGTTGTCATTTTTTACAATTCAAAATTTAAATTGCTCAAACTGTGTCACATGAAAAGATGACCAGAATAAAAGTTGTGGATCTTGATGAATTCTACAACTTTTGTATTCATGATATTTTTAGCTGAAATCATTTGTTATTTCAAAATCTGGTTTGAAATTGTAATTTTTGAAATTTAAAATTTGAATTGTCAAAACTTAGTCACATAAAAAGATGACCAAAATAAAAGTTGTACATCTTGATGAGTTATACAACTTTGATATTTACAACATTTTTATTTGAGGTCATTTAGTGTCCTAAAATTCTATTGAAAAATTTGAAATTCAATTTTTCAAAATTTTAAATATGTTTTTTAAAGAAGAAAAATAGAATTATATATACATATCAGCAATTTGTTTTAATATATATATTTTTACATATATAGAGTAATCCAAATAATTATATATACAAAATATAGATACAATATATACAAATTTAATAATTTATATAAATGGAAATAAATTTGTCAGGGCGGCTGGTATTATAAACCGCCCCTACAAATCGTCCTGGGTATATAAGCAGTAGCGCACCGGGTCAAAAATTTTCTAAGTCTTGGGCGCTTACTTCTCCTCCATGACGCCGTCAGGCTACCAAAATTTTCCCCCGTGCCCCGACGCCGCCGCCTCCTCTCGGACTTATCCCGACGCTGGCACCCCCTCTTCGCACCCCCGGGCCACAGCTCAACATCCCTGGGTCGCCATGATGCCGCACGCCCCATCTCCATGGCGGCTAGGGTTATAGAGCCCCCGGGCGGCCGACCCGCCGCCGCCTCCCCATCTCTGACCTCGAGCTTCGCCCACCCGCTCCATCGCCCAGGCCACCAAGCAAGTTAGGGTTTGCAGCCGTGTTGTCCATATCCAAGACCCGGTCCGCCGCTGCCTCCCCATCTCCAACCTCGAGCTCTGTCCACCCGCTCCATCCTCGGGCCGCCAAGCAAGTTAGGGTTTGCGGCCGCGACGTCCAGATCCAAGACCCGGTCTGCCACCGCCTCCCCATCTCCGACCTCGAGCTCTGCCCACCCGCTCCATCCCTGGGCCGCCAAGCAAGTTAGGGTTTATGGCCGTGCTGTCCACATCTAAGACCCGATCCGCCGCTGCCTTATCTCCGACCTTAAGGTGCCACGGGCCCACGCCCCGCCCTCCCGCGGCCCCAATGCTCGTGCGCTCCGGTGTCTGCACGCCTCCACCGGCGTCCACACTCCTCCACGGCGTCCCCTACAACCGATAGGATCAGATCCACCACTGCTGCTGCTCGCTACTTGCTGCTTGCTGCTTGTTGTTCCAGCACTTGTTCCTGATGGTTCACCCAATGTGCATTGCATTGCCTTGCTTTGTTGCAACCTAACGATCCTAAAACGACGCTATGTGCGTTGTTGCTTGAGCTTGTACAAGTTTCAGTTATGTCTTATGTGTGCTCCAAACTATGAAATTATTTGGAGCGTGATACGATATGCCTAAGTCAACTACATAGTGTGTTGGATTGAATGTCAATGTGAGCTTTCGGACCCTTCCATTGTGATCATAAATTTACTTAAAAAATATTGCTCAGTGCAATTATGATCAAAATAAAATTGCATGCTGCTTCTATATATGCCAACTGTTTCTATATATGCCCACTATTTTATATATGCCCACTGTTTTATATATGCCAACTGTTTTTATAGATGCCCACTGTTTCTATATAAGCCCAATGTGTTTATATATGCCCACTGTGTTTAGATATGATCACTGTGTTTTGATATGCCCACTATTTTTAGATATGCCCACTGCGTTTAGATATGCTCACTGTCTTTACATATGCTCACTGTCTTTACATATGCTCACTGTAGAGATATATGCTCACTGTCTTAACATATGCTCACTGTCTTTATATATGCTGTTAAAAAAAGAAATCCAAACCTAGATTCCTTATATTTGTTTGAACAACATAATAGTGTATGTGTATATATCATATGAATGAGCTTGAACATGAGCCTGGGCTCTTGTCCCAGATTACTTGATAACATGTTATGTATTGAAAGTTGAGTTTGCTGAAAAAAATCCCATTCTGTGCTGTTGAACAATAGCTGCCACTTGCCGAAGTTGTAATGAGGATAGTTTGAACAGATCATTGCATAATGCTGTTTATACCTGCTATTCCATAGTTGCTGTTTTTTTCTTTGTACAAATTGTTAAAGAGCAATGATTTATTTAAGTAACTGTAATGCTACTATCAATAACTGCTATTCCATAGTTGCTGTTTTTTCTCTGCTCAAGTTTATATATATGTAGTGCAGTGTGCTAACCATGGCACTTCTCTCCTATCCTCTCCTCTCTTATCTGTTGCTGACCATAGTTGCTGTTTTTCTTAAGCTCCTCTCTTCTCTCTTCTCTCTTCTATTGCTCCTACTACTTGTACTGCTCCGTCCTCTCTTCTATACTACTACTTCTACTACTTCTCTCTTCTATTACTGTGGCTGCTCTATTTTTATTTTGGCAAGCAGCAGCTAGTCTCTTTTTAATTTTGGCAAGCAACAACTACTCTCTTTTTTATTTTGGCAAGCAGCAGCTGCTCTCTTGTACTGCTCTCTTCTCTCTTCTATACTACTACTACTGCTTTGCTACTTCTGCTACTTCTACTCCTCTCTTCTCTCTTTTGCCTATGATGAAATTGTCCAACTCTAGAAAATATCTAGAATATGAGTTGATGATCATGAACTTGTGAGGCACTTGGCATCATTACCAGCCGCCCCTACTGTCTTTTTCTACATGCTCACTTTTTTTATATATGCTCACTATGTTTATGATGCCTTGATGCTCCATGTTCATGATCAAATGATGATTGACATATTTCTGGGGCCTCTACCACTACCACTACTATTACTACCCGTTTTGTGATATATGCCAGCAGCTACTGCCTTTATATATAAAAATAGTGAGCATATATAAGCACAGTGAGCATATATATGCTTTTCTTAGCCACATTTCCTATCCTCTTTGTTTGGGAAGCAGCAACTGCTTTTTTTGGCCACCTTTTCCTCTCCTCTATGTTTGGGAAGCAACAGCTATTTTTTTGCCAACTCTCCTCTCCTCTCCCCTCTCTTTTGCCAATGATGAAATTGTCTAACTCCAGAAAATATCTAGAATATGAGCTGATGATCATAAACTTGTGAGGAACTTGGCATCATTACCAGCCTCCCCTACTGTCTTTATCTATATGCTCACTGTTTTTATATATGCTCACTGTGTTTGTGATGCCTTTATGCTCTAAGTTCTTAATCAAATGATGATAGACATATTTCTGAGGTCTCTTCCTCTACTACTACTATTACTACTCGTTTTGTGAGTTAGTTTAAACCTGATTGATGGTTGTTTTCTTCACTTCCACTAGGAAATGGGCCCTTGCTATGTTGTTTTCTACGGGAAGAAACCTGGGATTTACATGTCTTGGCATGAGGCTAGTGAACAAGTGCTTGGGTTCTAAAATGCTATACACAAGAAGTACAACAACTATGACCATGCACTTAGAGATTTCAATGCCTATGTTGAAGCAGCAACTCCCTCCCCTAAACTGGTCTCAGCTAATTGTGGTGAAAGCATCCCCCTCAGGGTGGTAAGACTGTTTCTTGGAAGAATATGGTGATTATCAGTTTGTTGGTGATGGTGTTTGGACTTTAGATGAGGCTTTTCATGCGCTGCTAATGCAACTGCAATACTTAGACCTATGATGACACAATTAGATGGTCGATGTAGTTGGATAACATAATTGTATGATGATTTAATTATAATATCTAAGGCCTGTTAGTTTGGATAACACTAATTGTATGTTGATAGCTATATTTTGGTTGTAATGCAACTCTATCTATTAATACTACTGTTGCTGCTGTCTTACTATTAATACTACTGTTGCTGTCCTACTACTACAACTACTCTCCATTGGCAGGCAGCCGCTGCTTTGTAGATCCTCCTCTCATAGTCCTTCTCCTACTCCTCTCCTCTCCTGTCCTCTGCTCCTACTCCTCTCCTCTCCTGTCCTCCTCTGCTATAAATGTTTTCCTTGACATAAATTTAGGAGAAGAGATGGCCAAACTCCCTTCGTTGGATCTGCCAAATAATTATGCATTTGATCTAGGCTTCCGACCAACATTGGGGATGGCAAACCACCCATATCAAGCATAGTAAGTAACATGTTTTAAATACACCTCTATAGATATTTTGTTCTAATATATAATTCTTAAATGTAAAAAATTCATCCTATACCATGGTTCAGAGAGACACTCTCAAATTTCGGGGTTGATTTCCTCAATGTTGGTACATTCCCTATAGATGGCGGACTCAAGCAATGTCGAATTGGCTTTTCTATTCTCGCTAGGGCCGGTAACCAATAAGGTATGGTTTTATACATTGATAGGATGAGCAGCGGTCAACCTTATGACATTAGTGCACAAAAATATTGTAACACCCTAAAATTTGCTCTTTTCAAAATAGATGCAAAGTAATTTAATTTTGTATTCTAGTGCTCATGAAAACATAGGAAAATAATATTTTTCACTAAATTAAAATTTAACATAAGGTTTAGCAACTTGTTGATGCATTCATGCTGATGCATTTGTGTTTTTGTATTGTTTGGTTTTGACCAAGGTACAAAATCAATTCAAACTGTATTTATTAAAATGCGTTTAGTAGGTAATTTTCCTTCTCTGCTATACCTTTATCCTTTTTCTGCAATCAAATACCATGTTTCTCAGCTCAAGTTTTCGTTTGGAGCCTCTCAAAATCTTTTCTTTGTAACCCGAATCACTCCTTTCAGTTTCTCGTCCATCAATCAATCTCTACAAACTTCTCGGAAATTTTTTCGACTTTTTCTATACCTTGTTTCCACTTGTCTGTGAGCATAATCTAATTTTTAGATGCTCCAAAATTACCTTTTAGTGAGCTCCAAATACTTTATTTGGGTTCCTCATATTCCATAATGTCTCTGGAAAATTTCCCTGAATTTTCGGAGCTTTTGGAGTATTTTTCGCGGCTTAAATAATAATTCTGGACTTTGCTGGAATTATTTTATCCATGAAAATAATTAATTCCGAAAATAATAAATCTCTCATTTTTTTTCAACGCTCAAAGCCCATGTGCAATAATCCTAATAAATCTCAAAGGCCCATGCATTTATTTACTAATGGGCTTAAATGATTACTTAGGCCTATTAGCGGAGGTGGATGGTGCAACGTCAATTAGCACCGTATCGCTAGTTGACATGGAGGTGGAGAGTTTTCCTCCCTATATATACGTACCTACCCCATGGGCAAAAGCACACCAAAAACTACCGTAGAGGAGCCCCTAGTTTGGGAAATCTCTCGTGTAGTAAATTATATTTTCTCCTCCTTCTCTTGTCGCCGTCCGACGAAGCCACCAGACGTTCTACTCCAAGAAGAAGAAGAGGTATTTACTTAAATTCCACCGTCTAGATCACATTAAAAACCAGATTTTGATTTATTTTCGAAACTAGGTATTTACAAAACTGCCACTATCTTGTTTAGGCCATATCTTCTACGTTTTAACTCCGATTTGACCCGTTCAAATTGCGTTAGGTTCGTATTTGCGAGCTCTACATGTTGGTAGTACCGTACAGTAGGTTTGGAAAATTTAATTTTCGAGTTTATATTAAAGTAATTATTTATCTATAGGAAATCTTAGAAAATTCATAACTTTCACGTTTTAAATCCGAATTTCGTGATCTTTACGTCTGTGTGATCGTAGTAACGTGTAGAAGAGTTTTACAAACTTTTTATACTGTTAGTGCTACTGTTGGTTAGGTTTTCTACCTTTAAGATTCGATTTAATCTATTGTTTTACTAAAGAAAATCTCGTTTAATTCATAACTTATTTGTTTTAATTCCGAATTAGTCCGTTCAAATTGCAATGGATTTATAACAACATGAACTACGTATTTGTATTAATGTTTTCTTTATCAAAATCTCTAGAATTTCATAGTTTAGATCTAACTTGATTAATAACTGTGCAACTAGATTTATAAATAAAATATTATTGATTTCTCCTTTAATTTTCTAAATTTAAATGTAATTTAGTCTAAGTCACTTTTGAATATCTATAAAAAGTATTTTAAGACAAATGAACTATATGATTTTATATAGTTAAAACAAATGAGACCTATAATTTTCCGTTTTATACAATAAAATCTTTCGGTAGATGTATCTTTTCAACCATAGTTTCGATTAGCATGCTTTTTCGTGCCTGTGTGTTCGTAGCAATGCGTAGAACATCTTAAAAACCTTTTCACATGTTGTTTCATATGTTTGGTGTACTATTTTAATTTATTTCTATTGTTTGCTTCGTGTATGATTGAATGGATGCTTGTGTGGTGCTTTTATGATCTTGTCTAGTCGGTGAGCTATACGTGGTGATCAAGAAGCAGTTTATTGAGGTTTGGACTTGAAGAAGGATCTAAGTTAAGGCAAGTATAGCATGGGATCATCCTTGTTTCCTATTCACTTTAATACACTTCATTCATATGCATGTGTCTACCTTGTTACCACTAAGGATATCTTAGTTTTTGTATCTTGTACCTTGACACCCATGGGATATTGCATTGGGTAGTATTTATGCTAGTGCTCAAGATAAATAACCATGATCTGTAACTTGACTAATGGTATATGCAATAAACGTTTAAAAGATGCTTTATAGCAACATGGCTCAAGGGGGCTAGAGCATGGGGTTATTTTTGGTGCTCTAGTTTCTCTCCGTAAGGACTTATCTGTAAGCGAACATCCGGGACTTACAGTACAACTGTGAGGGCTATATGGCTCTGGCTTTAGTCAAGTATGAGGACCTTTTCTAGCTTGTTAGTGGTAACCTTTATGGCGTAAGAACGGCTTGACGAATCGGGTATAGTGCGGCCTCTGTCCTTATGTGTATAGGCTGCGCGTCATTGTGCCATTTGGAAGGGGGGCTCTACATCTGTTTGCCGAGTGAATCTAATGGCCCTAACTTGTTAGACGAACCTTTGAAAGACTTCATAGTGAACCCTGCCGACCTTCCTTGGAAGTGGGTCAAGAGATTAGCTACCTCGGGCGAAAGGGTAAATCACGACTCACAGTGAAAGTGTACAACCTCTGCAGAGTGTAAAACTGTTATAACAGCCGTGCTCACGGTCACGAGTGGCCTTGGACCCTTACAGAATAAATGATGACACTGATGATAATGATAACACTGATGATATTGATGTTCACTAATGATTATTGTTTCTTGCTATACATTATTCTCGTTTACATGATCATGAGGTTATTTGGGCTTATGGAAAACTTGTTGCCACTCAAATGCTAAAAAAATTTGACTCACTAAAAGCTATTGCAGTAAACCCGTGTCAAACCTTTTGAGCCTCATGAACCCCATGATATATTTGCTGAGTTCGACATGGACTCACTCTTGCTATTTCCCACACCTCAGGATAGTGTCTGGAGTTTTTAGGCTTGTGATCAACCAGTCAGTTTGATCCTGGAGTGAAGGTTACACCCGGTGTTCAGAGTTGTCTTGCCGCTGTGTTGCTCTCTAAGGTTATATCTTATATTATTGTGTTATGTTTATTAAGCATTTGTCTCTTGATATTACACTTATCTGTGGCTATATGTGAGATTTGACTCCTTTATTTCACATATAGTGTATGTCTGGTTTTGTCCTTAAAACCGGGTGTGACAGAGTGGTATCAGAGCAATGCTGACTGTAGGACGCAAGCCTAATTAGAAATTGGTCGTCTTAAGGTTTTAAAATTTCTATAACTTCCTTGGTCTATAAACCTTGATATTTCTTCTCCACTATATCCCCACCCTTGATATTCATTGTCTCCATGATGCTTGTTTTAAGCCTTTGATCTCATCTACACTCCTTGATTTGATATGCTTTTTAGAATCATTCCTCACCCCCTTCTTGTGAAATTGAAAGAGGAGCTTTAGGATCTTTACCCTTGGTATGAAGAGAACGATAGCATCGTAAGTTGAGTCAATGATTGTGTTGTGCACCTTTATTGCTTGTTGAATTATCATTATGCTTTTGCTTGATTTGGAGCTTTGTAATGATTACAATGATCTTGTGGAGTATTCCTACAATTTCATTTAGATATAGGATTAAGGCATAAGGATTAGTGGATAGATATAGTTGGGTTTTGGTTATCTTCTGTTTTCTCCCTATTCTGTCTTTTCGGAGCAATCTGTCTTCTTTGGCTTATACCTCTATTTTCGGACTATAAAAAAATTATGGGAAAATTCTGGACAAAAGTAGACTTCTAGATCTTTCTCTGAACACAAGAACCACCTTCAAAGCTATTTTGGTTTGGGAGATACAAAAATCACAAGGCAATACCACTGCACTGCCTGAACCCTGGAACAGTTTCTGTTGGGCACTGTGTTCGACTACCTTAACTATAGAATATGGGAAAGTGTTCTATGCAAAAGTTGCAGAGGATTTCATAAGCTTTTCAACCATGTAAGGCGTGTCATCATATGAATTTTGGAACTCGAGATATAACTGTTGCAAGATGCCGCATCTGTGCTGCCAGACTTTCTGGACAGATTTCATGTCTCACTCTGAAATCATATTTTAAAATCAGAATCTATGGAGGTGATCAATAACAAAGTTGTAGAGGATTTGATAAGTTTTCCAACGGTATAAGGTGCAACTTAATTGGATTAACAGATATGGATGTTTTTACTGTGCTGTTGTTTTTCTGCTCGCGAGGAATTTCAGATTATTTGTTCTTGCCTATGCACATGAGTTTCTCTTGGATATCAGAAGATCTTTATGATGGTTAATTCACTCGAAAGAAGATGCCAGCTATCCTTTGTTGTTCCCTTAGTTTATCTTTTCTTAAGGGGGGTAGCCGAGTTAAAGAAGTTGCAAGTTGAAGGATTCCAACATTCTAGTGCTTCACTTGGAAGAATCGGTTAATGCTCACGATGGAGAAGTCACTATCGAGTATGGACATCTTTTCTCAGGGTTGATGACTAGTTGGATCATTTACACGGAGGGTCTTGGTCTTTGCTCTGATCTATCATCAATTGGGAGTCCAATCTTACTCAAGATAAGTTGGCATCGATATTGGACATCTACAATTGATTCCACGAAGGTTCAGAGGATGTCGACATTATGACTAGTTTAGCAAGTGAGCTGTGAGGGAAGAAAGTCCTCTATTTGGATAGTTATCTCTAGTGGTGAAGAAGAGCTCAAGAAAGTTGGTGATGGGGAATTCACCTAGGGATGTAAGAGTGACTCAGAGTTTCTTTTAAAAATGATGACATTTAGTTAGAAGTTGAAGGAAGGTTTATCCAAGAATCTTAATATATTGCTATTAGAAAAGATATTAAGTATATTTGGACTCGTAAACCTTAGAAAAATTATAAAGGCATTGAAGAAGTAAAACTTATGAGTTAGATCTGCCAGATCAAGACAAGAGTGTCCCATCTATCGTGATGCACCATGTCAAGGTGAGGGATGTGTCCTTATGCAAGAAGGAAAATGTGATGGCTTGAGCATTAGGGATGCATGGGAAACATGAGTTGAACTACCTGACACAAGAAAGTGGAGATATCAGTTTATGCTCTGAAGGTTTTGGAGATATTATCCTATTGGACACAAGTGTGGTATTTACACGGTTTATAAGAGTGACACCTACATGGATTGTAAGAATATAAAGGACATCATTACTAGGTTGAGGTTGAGTTAGTGACATTGTCAATGGAACAAAATTGATTATATATGACTTCAAAAAGTGCTATCACTGGGAGGAGCAAAAGTCGTTGCCAATGTCTTTAGCAAAGGAGAGTTATGCTAAGAAGATTCGAATGACGCCATGGACTAAGAATTATGTTTAGGAGTTGAGCAACCCAACCTAAGCATATAGTTATTAATGTTATGAAGTTAGTGGTAATGCCTACATTGGAATAAGAGATTCACAAAGGTCTTTGGAAGACAAGAATAAAAAGGAGATAGTTATGACTATCATAGATGGAAAGGTACCAGGTTTTTAAATGGACAAACAAGGAACATTATGGTTTGGAAAGTTAAGTGGCTTAACGGTTGGTGTTACCTTAGACTTTGTTGGCATACCTAATGTGTTCCAAATGCTATAGTTGGAGCAGAGATTGTGTTTACTTAAGGAGCAGACATCTTTGGACAATTCAAGGGTAAAGAAGAATCCTACCTATACAAAGTTCCCATGGAAGTGTTTGAAGTAGATACCTGGAGTAAAGTTATGAAGGTATGAAATAGGAGCTACTCAAGCAAGAGAAGATCTAAAGGCAAAGTATCCATCGCTCTTTGATCACCATCTTCCGAATCTCGAGGACGAGATTCATCTTAAGGGGGGTAGAATTGTAACACCCTAAAATTTGCTCTTTTCAAAATAGATGCAAAGTAATTTAATTTTGTATTCTAGTGCTCATGAAAACATAGGAAAATAATATTTTTCACTAAATTAAAATTTAACATAAGGTTTAGCAACTTGTTGATGCATTCATGCTGATGCATTTGTGTTTTTGTATTGTTTGGTTTTGACCAAGGTACAAAATCAATTCAAACTGTATTTATTAAAATGCGTTTAGTAGGTAATTTTCCTTCTCTGCTATACCTTTATCCTTTTTCTGCAATCAAATACCATGTTTCTCAGCTCAAGTTTTCGTTTGGAGCCTCTCAAAATCTTTTCTTTGTAACCCGAATCACTCCTTTCAGTTTCTCGTCCATCAATCAATCTCTACAAACTTCTCGGAAATTTTTTCGACTTTTTCTATACCTTGTTTCCACTTGTCTGTGAGCATAATCTAATTTTTAGATGCTCTAAAATTACCTTTTAGTGAGCTCCAAATACTTTATTTGGGTTCCTCATATTCCATAATGTCTCTGGAAAATTTCCCTGAATTTTCGGAGCTTTCGGAGTATTTTTCGCGGCTTAAATAATAATTCTGGACTTTGCTAGAATTATTTTATCCATGAAAATAATTAATTCCGAAAATAATAAATCTCTCATTTTTTTCCAACGCTCAAAGCCCATGTGCAATAATCCTAATAAATCTCAAAGGCCCATGCATTTATTTACTAATGGGCTTAAATGATTACTTAGGCCTATTAGCGGAGGTGGATGGTGCAACGTCAATTAGCACCGTATCGCTAGTTGACATGGAGGTGGAGAGTTTTCCTCCCTATATATACGTACCTACCCCATGGGCAAAAGCACACCAAAAACTACCGTAGAGGAGCCCCTAGTTTGGGAAATCTCTCGTGTAGTAAATTATATTTTCTCCTCCTTCTCTTGTCGCCGTCCGACGAAGCCACCAGGCGTTCTACTCCAAGAAGAAGAAGAGGTATTTACTTAAATTCCACCGTCTAGATCACATTAAAAACCAGATTTTGATTTATTTTCGAAACTAGGTATTTACAAAACTGCCACTATCTTGTTTAGGCCATATCTTCTACGTTTTAACTCCGATTTGACCCGTTCAAATTGCGTTAGGTTCGTATTTGCGAGCTCTACATGTTGGTAGTACCGTACAGTAGGTTTGGAAAATTTAATTTTTGAGTTTATATTAAAGTAATTATTTATCTATAGGAAATCTTAGAAAATTCATAACTTTCACGTTTTAAATCCGAATTTCGTGATCTTTACGTCTGTGTGATCGTAGTAACGTGTAGAAGAGTTTTACAAACTTTTTATACTGTTAGTGCTACTGTTGGTTAGGTTTTCTACCTTTAAGATTCGATTTAATCTATTGTTTTACTAAAGAAAATCTCGTTTAATTCATAACTTATTTGTTTTAATTCCGAATTAGTCCGTTCAAATTGCAATGGATTTATAACAACATGAACTACGTATTTGTATTAATGTTTTCTTTATCAAAATCTCTAGAATTTCATAGTTTAGATCTAACTTGATTAATAACTGTGCAACTAGATTTATAAATAAAATATTATTGATTTCTCCTTTAATTTTCTAAATTTAAATGTAATTTAGTCTAAGTCACTTTTGAATATCTATAAAAAGTATTTTAAGACAAATGAACTATATGATTTTATATAGTTAAAACAAATGAGACCTATAATTTTCCGTTTTATACAATAAAATCTTTCGGTAGATGTATCTTTTCAACCATAGTTTCGATTAGCATGCTTTTTTGTGCCTGTGTGTTCGTAGCAATGCGTAGAACATCTTTAAAACCTTTTCACATGTTGTTTCATATGTTTGGTGTACTATTTTAATTTATTTCTATTGTTTGCTTCGTGTATGATTGAATGGATGCTTGTGTGGTGCTTTTATGATCTTGTCTAGTCGGTGAGCTATACGTGGTGATCAAGAAGCAGTTTATTGAGGTTTGGACTTGAAGAAGGATCTAAGTTAAGGCAAGTATAGCATGGGATCATCCTTGTTTCCTATTCACTTTAATACACTTCATTCATATGCATGTGTCTACCTTGTTACCACTAAGGATATCTTAGTTTTTGTATCTTGTACCTTGACACCCATGGGATATTGCATTGGGTAGTATTTATGCTAGTGCTCAAGATAAATAACCATGATCTGTAACTTGACTAATGGTATATGCAATAAACGTTTAAAAGATGCTTTATAGCAACATGGCTCAAGGGGGCTAGAGCATGGGGTTATTTTTGGTGCTCTAGTTTCTCTCCGTAAGGACTTATCTGTAAGCGAACATCCGGGACTTACAGTACAACTGTGAGGGCTATATGGCTCTGGCTTTAGTCAAGTATGAGGACCTTTTCTAGCTTGTTAGTGGTAACCTTTATGGCGTAAGAACGGCTTGACGAATCGGGTATAGTGCGGCCTCTGTCCTTATGTGTATAGGCTGCGCGTCATTGTGCCATTTGGAAGGGGGGCTCTACATCTGTTTGCCGAGTGAATCTAATGGCCCTAACTTGTTAGACGAACCTTTGAAAGACTTCATAATGAACCCTGCCGACCTTCCTTGGAAGTGGGTCAAGAGATTAGCTACCTCGGGCGAAAGGGTAAATCACGACTCACAGTGAAAGTGTACAACCTCTGCAGAGTGTAAAACTGTTATAACAGCCGTGCTCACGGTCACGAGTGGCCTTGGACCCTTACAGAATAAATGATGACACTGATGATAATGATAACACTGATGATATTGATGTTCACTAATGATTATTGTTTCTTGCTATACATTATTCTCGTTTACATGATCATGAGGTTATTTGGGCTTATGGAAAACTTGTTGCCACTCAAATGCTAAAAAAAATTTGACTCACTAAAAGCTATTGCAGTAAACCCGTGTCAAACCTTTTGAGCCTCATGAACCCCATGATATATTTGCTGAGTTCGACATGGACTCACTCTTGCTATTTCCCACACCTCAGGATAGTGTCTGGAGTTTTTAGGCTTGTGATCAACCAGTCAGTTTGATCCTGGAGTGAAGGTTACACCCGGTGTTCAGAGTTGTCTTGCCGCTGTGTTGCTCTCTAAGGTTATATCTTATATTATTGTGTTATGTTTATTAAGCATTTGTCTCTTGATATTACACTTATCTGTGGCTATATGTGAGATTTGACTCCTTTATTTCACATATAGTGTATGTCTGGTTTTGTCCTTAAAACCGGGTGTGACAAATATGCTGTGCAAGCATGTTTAAGGGCACTTCAAAATATTGGGTACAATATTCCTACATACTCCTCCATGAGGATTGCTGCTTTGAATGTGGGCCTCCACCACGATATTGGACTGTTTTGTGCATAGCTTTAAAGCCATTTTAATCCAGACCATGTATCACTTGGGTCATTATAAATGAAAATATGGTGGCCCTGTTCTCACTTCAGAGGGAATCTAGGAAAAAATTCTTGTGACTAGGAGAGAAGATTCTCGACCAATGCTGATCGTCGTTAGTAGACCGTGTGAATGATCTTGTGAAGCAAGGGAGAGTGCACTAGTAAATACATTGCGCTACATCAGTGACATTTTGGCATATGAAATGAATGATCTGCACTTATCTGAGTACGTGGTACGATGTTAGGAAATTCTAGGAAATTAAATTACTATTGGTTGTAATAATAAATTGATCTAAATTATTATGGTTTGTAATGAACAAATTTAAATTATTATGTGTTTGTAATGAAGTAATTTAAATTATAATGGTTCTTGTGAATTATTATGGGTTTGTAATGAACTAATCTAAATTATTATGGTTCTTGTGAACTAATTCATATTCGGGTCAGATTTGAATTTTTAAATTTTAATTTTTTGGCAACTAATTCATATTCTGGTCAGATTTGAATTTTTAAATTTTAATTTTTTTTGTCCAGAAAATTGACTGTAGGGGTGGTTCTATACTTAACTGCCCCTACAAATGGAAACTATATGGGCGGTTGGTGTCACAGCCACCGCTACAAATCTAAATTGTAGAAGCAGCTGTTGTTATCAGCCGCCCCTACAAATCTTTTTTTGTAGGGGCAGCTCGTAACACCAGCCGCCCCTACAAATCAGCTTGGAAACAGCCCCTACAAATCAATGATTTGTAGACGCAGTTGCTTAGAGGGGGCTGTGTAAACCACCCCTACAAACCCTTACCAACCGCCCCTACAAATCCTGACGGTAGTAGTGTTAGGACACAATTTTTATTTGATTTTGCATGCCAAAAAATCGTAGCTTGAGCTAATATGTTATAAATTTATGTGTGTGGCTTGTCATTGTTAAGCATATGGCATATTGTCCCACCCAAGCTCTCTAAAACTCCTGGCTCTACCACTGCTCCTGGTGGCTGGGCGCCGCCCCCAAAAAAATCATAGCTTGAGCTAATATGTTATAAATTTATGTGTGTGACTTGTCACTGTTAAGCATATAGCGTATTGTCCCGCCCAGGCTCTCTAAAACTCCTGGCTCCGCGCACTGCTCCTGGTGGCTGCGTGCCGCCCCCTCGCCTGCGCACACCGCCTTGGTTGCGGTGGCCGATGGCCGCGTGCCTTGGCAGTGGCATGGCCCTATGGCCCGTGCACCTCGGTAGTGGCGCGGCCCCGTAGCGACGCATCGCGATGACCCACCTGCCCCGACGGCCGGTACTCCGCACACGTGCCTCTTCGTCTCCGTTCGTCGTCTGTCTTCTTCTCCAACTTGGGTGAGCTCTAGCGGCCACGTGCTTCGGCTCACTCATGCGCCGCAGCGAACTCAGTCGATCTCCCACATGCTTCTTCTCTGTGTGGGGCAAGACAGGCTTGTGCCCTTGCTAGGACCCACCAGGGCGAGGTGGAGCAGGGTGAAGCTACTATTTTTAGCTCCACCCTCCCTCATTTCTTTGTCTCAGCTGGTTTGAAGGGGCTCCTTGGATGGAGCTCTGTTTTGTTTTACCCCGTTTGGTATAAAACGGCTCCCAACAGCGCCAGGAGCCTGGTGGAGCTGTGCCAAATGGGACCATGTCTGTGTCATAGCCATTTGTACTTTTCTTCGGCCCCTAATGAAACAAAAGTAAAAAAATCGAGGAGGGTAATAATTCCATGTTTCTTTTCCTCTTTTTAGCAATTCTCTTGTGTTTATTAAACAGCCTTTAGGTAGCAGCTAGAAGAACTTTATGCTAACACAAGGAACGCCAAATCCATTTAAAGGCCACCCAAATGTAAGTCCACTTTAGAATGGCCCATTAGACATCTATTTTTTTTATTTTTTTAATACATTTCTATTGCAAAATAATAAAAATAAATCAAAGATACGGGATTGCAAAAATATTACGTTGTTATTCTACTATGAAAACGAATTGTTATTTGTCTCACGAGAGAACGACGTCCTGTAGAAATGGCGGTCACTAAACTTGTCATGCGGTGTCATCCAGGTCCCAATGCAAACATCTATTTTTTTTTGACTTTTTTCATCACTAAGGCTCTGTTTGCTTCGTTTCCATAGGTAGCCACACCCATACTTTGGCGGCACCAAAAGTGCGACATTGTTTTTCAACGCCAAACTTTTAGCAAGAAATGGCATCAAAATGAGTTATAAAGGAACAACTAAACAAATTTGGCACACCGTAAGTCTAGCCAAAAAGCAAACAATTGCCTAAGTAAGTGGGGCATGCCGAACTTGTGGACGCCATCCAATGATCCAAACAGGTTCTAGAACTCATCATGGCTCTCATCACTGATCCAAACGGGCGCTCAACTGAACCGCTATCTTACATGGCAATCTAATATAGTGTTAACATAGATGTGACCTATGGGGACTAGGGGTACCTGTCAGCCCCACCTCACATCTCCCTCCCGTTTTTGATGATCTACATACGCATAGAAAGATAATTTCATAAGCTAACTGTTGACACATGTGGTGGCATGCATAAAATACGCAAGCGCACAAATATCGAAGTAGCTTTTCAAATGAGTATTATGAGTATCATATCCATAGGGAAACGTGTGAGATTAACAATGAACTAACTTAATCACGGACAACAACAAGATTAAAGATAAATAGAAGTGTAGAGAGAACTTCTAAGGTTCTTAATTCCTAACTTTAAGAAAGAGTTGTATTCCGGTGTTCACCTGGGGACATTACTAAGGAAGAGCATAATAGAAATATAACTCCTTCCGTCACAACACAGGTCCTACTAGGCGTACAGACGGGAGGTGGACTACAGAGGATCAACGAGACTATCACTCCCGCAATCTACCACATGTTTCGAAATGCAGGGTGCATCCACGAGTAGCCGAAAGTCTAAGCACCACGCTTATACTAACGATTACTAATTTAACCCTGACGTCAAGGATTAAAGCACTCAAATAAGTCATGATCCTAATGAACACAAAGAAAACAATACTTACTTTGGATTAGAAATTAAATAAATTACCAGAGATGTCTCAGATGCAGACCCGAGTAGAACCTGAATCCGCCAAGGTATAAGTCAAAGAGAGAGCATCGACAATCCTGGTACTTTCTCCAAACTCTTCCCTCACTCTCTATCACACTATTTTATGGGTACAAAGAACAGAGCCTACTCTAGAGGACTATTCTTCTCTTGAATTGCGATCCCTTCTGGAGGGGTCCAGGGTCCTTTTATAGGGGTCACCATGCATCCTGTGGGCCCATGAATCCATGGCATAACTCCATCTCATCCCTCTATTCCAAACTGACTTGCAGCATGGTAGAGATTGATCCTTAAGGTCGGTGGAGGATCCACGTTTCATGAGAGACCGAGAAGTGGGACCTAGGGGTCACCGAGATAAGGGGTCGGGGGTTGGCCGATCCCCTCTGGCCTCCTCTCTATTGATCTTTGGCGGTAAGTCATGGATGGTGGATGTGAGGCTAGTGGAGTCAGTTTCTATCGGGGTTATAATCTCAGGGTGTCTCAGGACACCGATTAGATAGCGGGCCACACAGCCTGCAATACACCAGCTAGTGAAAGCTCGAATGATTGAGGCCTAGCTAAGCCAAGCAAACCAGGCCGGACGCCAAGGCCACGGGCAGCCACGACCCCTCCTTCGTGCCTTAGCCACACGGCATTGGAAAGGCGCACGGCCTCTGCCCCGTCACGACCCCTGGAAGGAACTGGGAGAGGTTGAGCCTAATCAAGCATGCCTACTCTGATAAGAACAAGCACGCCACATTGACCCCTCAAGGACTGAGAGGATAGCAGTCACCTTGGTCCGATCAGGTGCCATCCCTATACCACGCCGCACAGACAAGACAATACCGCCCAAAGTGGTGACGACAGGTACGATGACCACTGTCACACCCCAAAATTTTTGATTTTGGGTTGTGCATAGAAAACACTAATTAAAATAAATATTTTAATATTCAGATAAAATTTCCTAAGTTTAGTTTATGATAGCATCAATTAGTTATAAAAAAAATAATATCTTTCTTCTCCAGCACGTCTTTATCTTTTTCCGCAATCAATATTCCTTGTTTCTCAGCTCAAGTTTTCATTGGGAGTTTCCTAAAATATTTTCTTTGTAACCCAAATCACTTCTTTCAGTTTCTCGTCCATCAATCAATCTCTACAAACTTCTCGAGAATTTTTCCGACTTTTTCTATAGCTTATTTCCACTTGTCTGTGAGCATAATCTAATTTTTAGATGCTCCAAAATTATCTTTTAGTGAGCTCCAAATACTTTATTTGGGTTCCTTATGTTTCATAATGTCTCTGAGAATTTTCCCTGAATTTTTAGAGCTTTCGGAGTATTTTTCATGGCTTAAATAATAATTCTGGACTTTTCTAGAATTATTTTATCCATGAAATTAATTAATTCCGAAAATAATAAATATCTCATTTTAAATACTTTATTTGGGTTCCTTATGTTTCATAATGTCTCTGAGAATTTTCCCTGAATTTTTAGAGCTTTCGGAGTATTTTTCATGGCTTAAATAATAATTCTGGACTTTTCTAGAATTATTTTATCCATGAAATTAATTAATTCCGAAAATAATAAATATCTCATTTTCCACCAAAGCTTGTGTGCAATAATCCTAAATGTCCATTCATTTATTTACTAATGGGCTTTAATAATTAATTAGGCCTATTAGTAAAGATGGAGGGTGCAACGTCAATTAGCACCATATCGCTAGTTGACATGGAGGTGGAAAGTTTTTCTCCCTATATATAGGCGCCGCCGCTGTTGCCGCCGCCGCCGCTATTGCCGCCGCCGCAGCCGCCTTATCTCGCCGGGAACCAAATTCCCATCATCGGCGAATTCCAAGCCATGATGCATCGCACCCTGGTGACAACGGAGAAATCTCAACCATCTCAAGCCTATGCACGCCGCCAGTGGCCAATCTTTTCGCAGAGTTGCCGAGCTCCGACCGAACCGCTGCAGCTCGCGTCGTTTCAGGACGAACCACCATCACCGCCTCTGTTGTTCCTTGCCGATGGACAGTTAGACACACCGCTAGTCGTGTAGAGCCCCTACACTCCGGCACCGCCGACCGTCCAGACATGACATGTGTTTTGGATGCCCTGCGTTCATGTCGTCGTTGCTTCAGTTCCTTCCACCTTCTACCAGTCACACAGGAGCTTCCCGAGAAACAGACATGGCTGTTAGTCGACCATGGAGGAGAACGCCGACCAAAGAAGAAGGTGCAACCAGCCATGAGGGACGCCAAGCAAATAGCCATCCATGAAGAAGCGAGCCGCTCCTTGCTGCTGCCGCTAGCCCCATGCACCGTGTCATCCTTCGCTCCTTCAGCATTTGCAAGCCATGACCTGTCCGGCCACCTGAATGCCGAGCTGCGAGTACAGCATCTTGCAAAGCCAGCAAGTGCCATGCATGACGTTTAATTAAAGCAGTCGGCCATGCATGAATGAAGCCACGCCAGACATGCCATGCATATTTCTTGTCACCAAGTTTCCCATGTTCCGTTGCCACGGAGTCGACGTGCATGTTTTCGCTGGCCGCCGATGCGCTTTTATGGCCGCGGAAGCCACAACCATTATTGGAGCATCTCCACAAAGCTGCATGATCAATACTTTACAAAGCCGTCGTTGCCGTGGGAGGTGCGACCTGTATGCTGTCCACCTTCTCCAAGATCAGTCGATATCAATTTCGTCGCCATCGAGCTTTGTTAATTTCTGCCATCGACAATCGCTGGTGAGTTTTTTTTCGTCTGATCCTTTTGCTCTCAGTTGTCCGCTCTCACGTTCGTGTATATCCATATTACCTCTGTTCCAAGTCGTTCTCATAGCATTAGCTTCGTAGCGACGCGCTAGGTGAGATAGTACTAACGTTCTTCATATCAAATATTTATGACTTTATTAAGTTAAATATTAATTTAATTAATATATATGCTTGCAACCAGTTTTATAACTTAAATCAATATAGGTTTATTTGTTTGACATTTTACACAAAAGAATTAATATGATTAATTGTTAACTTAAATATGCTTTTAATTATACTTGCTTAGTTTTAATACATTGCATATGTGATGAACTTGTTTTGTTGCGTTAGTTTCATATCGCTCTGATCTATGTCCTAGCAGCGACGCTTATCATCTCACGTGTTTATTTGTTTATTATATAGTTAAATATTAATTTTGTTTAATCTGCTTGTAATTAGTTTTCTAATCTATAAGCAATATATTTGTTACATTATGCTATCTGATATATAGATGTTAAATATGATTAACTGCTACATGAATATATTTTCTTTACTTATAACTTGATTAGTGAAACCACGTTGCATATATTAAACTCAAAAATAGGTGTTCTCGTATGTCATTTTATTTTGCTAAGTCAAAGTGTAACATGATTTAACTTCTGTCATCAATGTATTTTTTTATTATAATTTATTAGCTTGAACACATGTCCTATCTAGTTTGAGTAGAAGTTCTCACATGTTTAATTATTTTCTCTGCACAGATGAAGTTTAACTTGTTTAATATATAAATTATGTGACAATACTTTATCAAATAAAATATGATTAGCTTTAACTCAATTAATATTACTGGTTCTTGATTATAATTTGTTTAGTTTAAGTATAAAACATGAGATGGTTCGGTTAGTGCTTGTACATGTGTCAGGTTATATAATTTATAAATATTAAGTACTATTGATTATTCATAAATAAAATATAACTAAGATTTAACTTTGTCTTTATAATTTGATTAATTCAAATTTAGGATAATCCTCTGAAAATGTCTAATCATTTTATTTCATTAACTAAAATAAATCAAGCGTATAGTTTGTCTTCTTCGTTCTGTTAGAAACTCCTCGGTAGTCGCGTGTCCTCTTTGACGATAGTTCCATTCACCGTCATTCTTACGTTTTCGTGACTGTAGCAACGTACCGTGTCATTTAGTGCGTTCTCTTTTTAAGCGTTTCTTGTGTTTGATGCATATTCTTAGATGTGTGTATTGTTTGTCTATTTGTGTTGCTTGGTTGCTACGAGTAGAGGAAGCGTGGTTCGTTAGCGCTAAAGACTAGGAGCTGAGGACCAACAGTCGAAGCAAAAGTTGGAGACCGGAAGATAGCAGCTGAAGATTCTGAGCAGCTTAACCTTGGGAAAGAGGCAAGTATAACATGGGACCATTCTTGTTGTCCTATTCACTGAAATTATCATACATATGCATGTGTCCTCCTTGACAACCATAGAGATTATAACTTAGCTATTGATATCTTGTTTCCTTGTCACCTATGGGACTTTGCATTGGGTAGCTTTTGCTAGCGCTGAACATAAACTATGATCTTGTAATATGATTAATGGAATATGCAACAACACTAAAAGATGATATTTTGATTACTGTTTAAAGAGGGCTAGAGCATGGGGTTATTTTTGGTGCTCTAGTTTCTCTCCATAAGGACTCATCTGTAAGCGAACATCCGGGACTTACAGTACAACTGTGAGGGCTATATGGCTCTGGCTTTAGTCAAGTATGAGGACCTTTTCTAGCTTGTTAGTGGTAACCTTTATGGCGTAAGAATGGCTTGACGAATCGGGTATAGTGCGGCCTCTGTCCTTATGTGTATAGGCTGCGCGTCATTGTGCCATTTGGAAGGGGGGCTCTACATCTGTTTGCCGAGTGAATCTAATGGCCCTAACTTGTTAGACGAACCTTTGAAAGACTTCATAGTGAACCCTGCCGACCTTCCTTGGTAGTGGGTCAAGAGGCTGATCACCTCGGGCGAAAGGATAAATCACGACTCACAGTGAAAGTGTACAACCTCTGCAGAGTGTAAAACTGGTATATCAGCCGTGCTCACGGTCACGAGTGGCCTTGGACCCTTACGGAATAGATGATCACTAATGACTATAAATGTGTTTTTGCTATTCATTATTCATCTTTACATTGATCATATGTTTATTGTGGGATTAATGCAAACCTGATGCTACTCATATGATAAAATTGTGATAATTAAAAGCTAAATGCAGTAAACCAGTGTCTATCCTTTTTGAGCCTCATGAACCCCGTGTTATATTTGTTGAGTTTGACATGGACTCACTCTTGCTATTTCCCCACACTCCAGTGTGTAGTAAGGTGCTACTTAGAAGAAGGATAAAGGTGTAGTGGAGTTTTCAGAAGTCTTTCAGAAGTACTTGGCATACGGAGCCCCCAGTCAGCCGTCCCTGAGAAGAATGGAGCCCGAGCAGAAGCTTAGCCACCGTTCTGCGATACTCTGATAGTTGTAAGTGTTAATATATTATGTCTCCCGCTTTATATAAACATTGTTTTGATATCTCTATTCTGTTGTTGTATGTGTGGACTTCCTGGGCACACATATAACGAGTGCTTGGTCTTCTTTGGAAAACCGGGCGTGACAACCACCAGCCAAATACGACCCAACAAGATAAGAGTACGATCCTGCCCACTTCAGATGAGATCCATGACGGGGGCCTTGACTCAGAGGCCATCTAGGCTGGCGGGAACCATGATCCCAACAATAGGGATCGTGCCCCCCTGCTCTTCAAGACAACAAGGCAATCAATGACCCGGGGCGGCCACCAACTTCTGTACGATGCCCCAAGAAACCAAGAGACGATTACAAAGACCGCGGTGGAGACCACGTCGCACAGGACGGTTGGCGAATCACCATTGTGTCTATAGTGCCGCCATGGTAGCATAGTAGCACCATGCCACACCATGCCATGACATGGCCACAAGACCATGATTACAACCACGCCCGGACATACTCCACAAGACTGCATAGCTTGCAAGCCAAGTTAGTTAGGACCTCCTTCAGGCTCACGTCCCTTCGGTTGGGAGAACCTATTGCTTTGTATGCGCCCTGGCCCCAAAATCTATATAAGGGCAGCCAGGGCACCCTCTCCAGGGATCGGATCCATCCTCTACCATTTCATTCATTCCCCAAGTGGCAGGGTGTTGAAATTTCTTAACGACTATTGGAGGATTCCGCAAGCGCACAGAACTATCGCGTAGCACTTCGCTCGGTGAGTACCGAGTATCGAATTTATATTTTTTCCCACAGGTAGGCGGAAGGCTAGAATTTATACAAGACTAGGATTTGCTAGAGGAAAGCTTTAAGTTGATCCTAGGTAGGTGAAAAATAGTGAGGGATGGGTGTGAACTACCTAAACTAACTACTAGATACAAGCTAACCAGAGATAGCTAGGTGGGAGAGCGAGCGATTTATCTTTCTAGTAACTAAGAGTAAACAAATAACTAGGAGAAATGTGATAGTACTACTTTGGGGCACAGTCCGCCTACCAACTAGGAGAGTTAAATAGACATGGTCTGCCATGATCCCTACGATTTAATAACTAGATCTATCGTGGTGGAATACAGAGGATGAACAAGGCTGTCACCACTTGCCACCTACCACAATCTATCTGGAGGCCTAGCTATATCCATAGGTAATCTATAGCCTAAGCACCACGCTTAATCTACAGGCTTACTACTTCGATCCGAGCTTCGATAAAATGAGATCAAAGCACCCTAACCAGACGGTGGAACCGGTACTAACGAAAGACTACTAATGATATGATAACCTATGCTACTAATGCCAAACAACAAGCACCTAAGCTCACTAATGATGAACACTAATGACTAAGTACTTAAAGTAAAGCAAGCAATACTAGAATAAAGTACTAAAATAAATACTAAATAAAGTAATACAGAAATGAAAGAATTACAAAGGAGCTATACCAGACCCAGAAGACTCTTCCGGACTCTGAGAAGCTCCGCTCTTGCTTTAGTCCACTACTAGACTACTACTCTATAGCTAATGCTAAGCTAGAAAGCTAAGAGAGGCTTGGAGAGCTTGGAATGAATGGGGGCCTTCTCCACCGAGCTCCACACCAACTATTTATAGTGTATAGTGAGAGGAGGGGTATTTGTAGGTAGTGGCAAGGTCGGTGGAGGACCTAGGGTGCCAGGCGGCGGCAGGGGGGCGCTGGCCGGCCCTTGGATCCACCGCCTTTTGATCCTCCGGCTCTTTTTGGCTCCCAATGGCGGTTACCAAGTCAGCACATGTCGAAATTCTAGCAGTAGGTCGGTTTGGAAGGTGGTTGGAGGCTCCCAAATGTATGACAATGGGTCCATGAATCCACCATGAACAAATCTTGCCGTTGATCAAACCGACTTGAATGGAGGCTTGTGATTGGCTTAGGAGCAACTCCCACGGATCAGTGACATGGTAGGTGCCAAGGTGGCACCGGGCGACACCCTAGTGGGGCTGAGCGGCGCTGGCCTGTTGGCCCAGGTGGCCCTACCACGTCCACTTACTCCATATGTCCATGTTTGTCACTATTTTGGCCAAAATTTTCCATATTTCCTACATACAAATAATTCTACAAGCACAAGTGGAACTAGGTGAAATATAAACAAAATTCTTCACATGTGAAGATGATTTACCTCACTTTACCATGCTTTTGGGTGGAATGTTGTTGGTCAAAACGGGTGTTAGTGACCGTCAACAAGCTCCCCCAAGCTACCCCTTTGCTGTCCTCAGCAAAGATGTGGGTTTAGCATGGAATAGATTGTTGGATCAGGAGTTGCTACTATGTAACGCCCTGCAAAGACTTGTATACAAACAAATACTGTCTCTTGAGTTGAACATGTTAGCACTCAGAAATTTCATCATTAGTCTTAGTATTGTGGGACTTATAGCTTTCACCTTGATACAAGCAAGTGCAAGAAAGTGTAGCTAGATAGATACTTTTTGCCTACCTTGGTTTGGCTCAAACTTCATGGAGGTTTTCACATGATTTGAAAAAAAACTTGCCTAAGTTCCTCAAATGGTACACTCAAGTCACTCAATGGTGTTTGAAATCCTCACCAAGGTCATGAATTTTAGCCTTAATTTCTATCCTAAAGCTTATGTGGAGCTCAAGGTAGGGGTAAAAGCATAGCTTACTTGAATTGAATCTATTGCTAAGTCAAATACTTGGATCACAAGGAGCAACAAATCATACAAATTGATCAAGAGGTGCATGTGTGTGGTATATTTGGTGGAAGTGGTACTCCTTTGAGAAGTTTCCCTTCTCTAGCTTCTTTTTGAGAGGGCATGACTACTTTTCTTTTTTCTCACTCTCTCTCTCACTTTTTTTGAACACTAGAGCTTTTTGCTCTTTTATTCTCTCTCAATTTTTTTCTATAGCCCATGCCTCTCTTTTGATGTAAGACAACATAGAGAGGTAACTTTGATTCTCATAGAGCAATAATAAATGGAATGCATGTATGGATGCGTATCCCCAGTGTAGGAATAGCATAAATATGTGGGTGTACATCATCTTGATCAAAAAGCATAAAAAGTTTCTCTACTCAGATCAACAAGGCTTGAAAAAGTTCAAAGCAAACAAGCAGCTTTTATGGTGGCTTTATCATGTATGAGTGGATAGTTATTTGGCTCTGGTAGGAATTTATCACCATTGAGGGACTTCTAGCAAGAGAGTTTAGGATTTTGCAAAACAAAACTCTAGGTTGTCTTTACCATTCCTCAGATAGGTTTAAAAATTTACTCTAATCATGGCATACAACATATCTCACAAAAGCCTATTCTTGGTTCTAGCATTTGCAACCCATGAAAGCATTCAACTTAAGATGAACTCTAAGTTTATCATGCTCAAAACTTAAGAAGTGTATGGTTGTATAATAAGCTTTTGCAAAGTATCATAGAGCAACTATTCATCATCTCCAAATAATTTTATCATCATATTATTAGAGCAGAGTTTCTCTCAGAATAATTTAAAGGCACTCCTCTCTACATTCTATGATCATGAATATTGAAATATAAAGCAAACATGAATATAAAGAGAGGGTTTAAGATTTTCATACCTGAGCGGGGAGAGACGTCACCCCCAAGCTTGCCTTTTGCATAGGTTGGAATGTCTTCTGGTGGCTCTTTTAATTCTTTTCTTTATTGACTAACTAATACTACTAGAATGCATAAATAATTAGATAAACCTATAACTACTAGATAACTTATTCAGCAGGGATGCTACTTAATTTAATTCATTATTACTATTTTTTTCGTATGTGTTGCTTTAAATGTATATCTATCCTATCAGGCATTAGCTACTACAAAACTTTATTTATTAACATAGAGTAGCTGAATGCGACTAACCTATCATGCAATGTGAAGCAGCTTTATTGGAAATGAAATGCAACTAATGAAATGTGGTAAATAAATGCAAGGAATAGAAAACTTACCTTTTTGTCGGGCTCAAGGTCATTCGTCCTTGGGCAGAGGTGTTTCCTCTTGTTTCACCTCGGAGGCCTTGTCAGGATCAAGATCTAGGGATGACAAGTTTGAGGATAGATCTTTCTTTTTATGCCATCTCTTTCTATTCTTCTTCTTCCTAATAGGTTTCTCTGTCACACCCATTTTTAGGACCAAATGGAATGCATAATCTTATGTGCGCCCAGAGACCAATCACATAAGCTGACAAATTAAAAGGGAGTATCATCACAAATGTTATTACATCACGATTATTATCACATAGTCTTTACACAAATATAGCGAGAAATAAAAAGATTAATCTCTCGTGGTAGCTCCAAGCACAGGCACATTGACTGGTTGACTACAAATCTAGTAATCTTTAGGGAAGTAGGAGTAGTAGTCACTATTTGCACCATCTGTTACCCATCCGAGATTTTATATCCAAGTAAGAAAAATAAACAAGCGTAAGTACATCTCGTACTCAACAAGTGTAACATGGGGTTCATGAGGCTTAAAGGCATGATATTGGTTTAACAGCATGCAGCTTTTAGTTGGCACAATTTTAGCATATTTGTATCATCAATGTGTCTCGACTTGCCATAAACATATGATCAATGTAAAATGAATAACAAATAGCAAAAAATTATTCAACATTAGTGAACAACTATTCCATAAGGGTCCAAGACCACTCGTGACTGTGAGCATGGCTATTATAACAGTTTTACACTCTGGAGAGGTTGTACACTTTCATTGTGAGTCGTGTAGCCCATATGCCCGGGTTAATTACTCCCAAAACACTTCCAAGGTGAGTAGGCAGGGAAACACTATAAAGTCTTTCAAAGGTTCATCTAACAAGTTGGGGCCATTAGATTCACTCGGCAAACAGATGTAGAGCCCCTCTTCCGTATGGCACAATGACACGCAGCCTATACACATAAAGACAGAGGCCGCACTATACCTGATTCGTCAAGCCATTCTTACGCCAAAAAGGTTACCACTAACAAGCTAGAAAAGGTCCTTCTATATGACTAAAGCCAGAGCCATATAGCCCTCACAATTGTACTGTAAGTCCTGGATATTCACTTACAGATGAGTCCATAGGGAGAGCAACTAGAGCACCAAAAGATAGTCCAATGCTCTAGCCCCCTTTTTGCATATTACTAAAAAGTCATCTTTTAATGTTTATTGCATATTTCATTAGTCAAATTACATGATCATAGTTCATGTTAAGCACTAGCAAAGCTACTCAATGCAATATAATAGGTGCCAAGGTAATGGATCAAAACTAAGTCATCCTTAGCAAGGGAATACATGCATAATGAATGTAATTGTTCATTGTGAATAGGACAACAAGGACAATCCCATGCTATACTTTCCTTGATCAAACTAGTCCTGATGATCTTGCTCGAAGAAAAACTCTTGGTCACCAATGAATTGCTCACCGTCTATACTCGATCAACAGTAGCAACAACATTCATCCAAAAGCAATCATGCAAAACAAACAAGACTATAATTATAACATTACACTAACAGTAATAAAATAAGATAAAAAGTCTTGAAAACAAAACTACAACTCGCTAGGATCACACAGACGTGAAGATCACGAAAAACGGAGCTAAAACGACGAAGTTATGAATTTACTAAGATTTCCTACAGATAAATAATTTCTTTAATACAAACTCGAAATTAAAATGTTACAAACCTACTATACAGTAACACTATCATGTAGAGCTCGTGAATACGAACCTAACACATTTTGAACGGGTCAAATCGGAGTTAAAATGAGCATTTTATGGCTAAAACAAAATTAGTGGCAATCTTGTAAATAGAGAAAAACATATTTGAATTAATTAAAACAAATCTATGTTTTCGGAAGGAGAAAACGTATTTACGGAATACATTTTGGACTGCAGGTTATAATCCACGAAACCATAGGGACTCTTTAGCAAAATTCACAGGCGAAACGATATCTTCTAATCTGGACGGTCGATCCGAGATCAGAAGGCCCACGATCACTGCTGGCTGCGACGGCGGGGAAGGACCGCTGGCGGCGAGCAAACGCGGTGGCGCCATGATTGGAAAACATGATACCTTGCTTCCAGGCATCATTCAGCAAACGGAAAGCACAGGGAGGAAGAGCGGGACATGGCGAGCTCACCTAGGGCCAAAGTGGAGCCAAGAATAGTCCCAGTGCAAACCGCGGCTTGAGATGGCGGGCGGCTAGGGCTGCGTCTCGGGTGTGGCCGCCTCGGGGCGATGGTGATTGCGATTTGCGGAGCAATATGTTGCGGAGGGTGCGCGAGCTCAGATTAAATAGCCCGGAGGTGCTCCAACTAAGGAAAGAAGGGATTGAGGGGATGGATTCGATCGGTAGCAAACAAGGAAGGCGACTTTGGCGTCGGCTTGAGGAAGGAGGCAGCTCTGACATGTGAGCCCGTGGTGTCAGCGAGAGATAGAGAGGAGAGGGAAAACGGCCGCTCGCGCATGATGACGGGCCTGCGGCGGCTCGACCCAAGGCGGGACGGGGAAACGGGCTGCGGGAGGGCCGAGCGGCCAACCAAGAGGAGGCGGGGAAGAAAGCGGGAGGCAGCTGAGCCGATGGGCCAAAAGCCAAGAATGAAATGGAAAACGTTTTCTTTTTCTTTTTCCAGTTTTTCCAAGGAATTTCAAATAGATTTTGAATTTCTCTTTTGAATTTGAATCAAACCACTCCATACAAAAATTCCAATGCAGCAGCATGAGCGCACAATCATGTAGCTAGCCTTATAGTTGATTTTAAATTAATAAAATTTATTATTTTCCTAAGTTTGTATGCTCACAAAAATGCATAATAAATAATATTCACCTATTTGAATTGATGCAAATTTTTAGGGTGTTACAATTCTACCCCCCTTAAAATGAATCTCGTCCCGAGATTCGAATGATGCTTACTCGAATAGTTGCGGGTAGGTTTTCCTCAGATCGTCTTCTCTTTCCCATGTTGCCTCACTTCTGAATACCAATTCCACTGAACTTTGCACATCTTGATAATCTGACTCCTCGTGACTCTTTTAACAGTCTCTAAAATTTTAACCAGAAACTCTTCATATGTAAGATCCTCCTTAACAGTGAGCTCCTCTAGCGGGATTTGCTCCTCTGGCACTCATAAACATTTCTTAAGTTGAGACACATGAAACACATCATGTACACCTGCCAAACTCTCAAGCAGTTCCAACTGATACGCCACCTCACCACATCTTTCTATATTCTTGAAAGGCCCAATATACCTTGGTGCCAATTTTCCCTTCATATTGAACCTTTTCACACCCCTCATTGGTGATACTTTCAAGTAGACATAATCCCCTACTTTAAAAGTCAACTCTGTCCTCCGAGTATCAGCATAACTTTTCTGTCAGGACTAAGCTATCTTTAGATTATCTCTAATCATCCTTACTTTCTTTTCAGCCTCCTTGAGTACATCAGGCCTAAACACTTGACTTTCCCCTGTCTGGTTCCAGAATAATGGGGTTCTACATTTCCGTCCATACAGAGCCTCAAATGGTGCCATCTGAAGACTCTTCTGATAACTGTTGTTATAAGAGAACTCCGCATATGGCAAACTCTTATCCCAACTAGTACTGTATTGTAACGCACAAGCTCTCAACATATCTTCTAATATCTGGTTAATTCTCTCCATCTGTCCATCTGTTTGCGGATGGTAGGCTGTACTAAAGTTCAACTTGGTTCCCAGTGATTCATGTATCTTCTGCCAATAATGAGATGTAAACTGAGTACCTCGATCAGACACAATTTTCTTAGGAACTCCATGTAGATTCACTATTCTTTCCATATACAATTCAACCAACTTTGCACTGCTATATGAGGTCTTAACTGGCAGAAAATGTGCAACCTTTGTTAGACGATCTACTATTATCCAAATCGAATCATACCCTCTCTGAGTACGTGGCAACCCAACTATGAAATCCATACCAACTTCTTCCCATTTCCATTCAGGTATTTGCATAGGCTGTAACAATCCTGCAGGTCTCTGATGCTCAGCTTTCACCCTTTGACAAGTGTCGCACAAAGCAACATATTCAGCAACATCTCTCTTTAAACCATACCACCAATATTTCTCTTTTAGGTCCAGATACATCTTAGTACTCCCAGGATGTATGGAATAAGCTAACTCATGAGCTTCACGTAGAATTGCCTCTCTTATAGTCCTATCCTCAGGCACACACAGCCTTTTTCCAAACCATAGCGTACCATTATCATCCTTACGGAATCCTGGTGACTTGCCCTTCACTATATTCTTCGCTATCTCTCTCAACTTTTCATCTTTCAACTGGCCCTTACATATTTCTTGCTCCAGAGTAGGCTCTAGTACCAATTCTACTGCATTGGTGGTAAAACCCAAGTTCAGATGCTCACATTCAGCACACAACTCTCTTGACATAGGCATTATCTGCACCTCATTAGCGTAGCTTTTCCTACTAAGAGCATCAGCAACGACGTTGGCCTTTCCTGGGTGATAATGCACTTCCAAATCATAGTCCTTTATCAACTCCAACCATCTACACTGTCTCAAGTTCAGATCTGATTGAGTGAAGATATACTTCAGACTCTTTGTGATCGGTGTATATATCGCTCTTATGACCAATCAGATAATGTCTCCATATCTTTAGTGCATGAACCACTGCAGCTAACTCCAAGTCATGAGTAGGATAATTTAATTCATGATTTCTCAACTGTCTCGATGCATATGCCACAACTCTACCTTCTTGCATAAGAACACATCCCAAACCCAAACGAGATGCATCATAGTAGATAGAAAAGTTTTTACTTAGATCTGGCAAGATCAATACAGGTGTAGTGGTCAATCTTTTCTTCAATTCCTCAAAATTAGCCTGACACTTCAGACCACACAAACTTGGCATTCTTCTCTAATAGGGCAGTCATTGGCTTAGCAAGCTTAGAGAACCCTTCTATAAATCTCCTATAATAGCCAGCTAATCCCAAGAAACTACGGATCTCACTCACATTGGTTGGTGGCTTCCAGCTTAACACATCCCTCACTTTGCTAGGATCTACTGATATTCCTCCATTCGAGACAACATGGCCAAGAAAGGAAACTTCCTTCAACCAAAACTCACATTTACTCCACTTGGCATATAACTTGTGTTCTCTGAGCTTTTGTAAGACCAACCTCAAATGTTCAACATGTTCTTCCTCAGTCTTGGAGAATACTAGGATATCATCAATGAATACCACTACAAACTTGTCCAGATATTTGTAATACCCTAAAATTTGCCTCTTTTTGAAATAGAGATAAATTGAGATAATTAAGTATTTTGTGCTCATGAAACTTAGGAAAATAAAATTTTTTTTCAATAAATTAAAGATTATCATAGGGTTTAGAGACATTGTTTGTGCATACATGCCATTGCATTGGTTTCATTTGAGTGAGTGATTTTTTATCAAAACTAAAAAAATGGATTCATTGAGTAGTTGTTTGTGCATATTTATTATAGAGAAATGATATTTTATTTGAAATTAAAATCAAATATAAGGTTTAGATACATGTGATGCATTCATGCTGTTGCATATTGTTTATTGAGTGGAGTGGAATTTATTTTGTTTGATTTGGATTTGAAACTCTATTTAAAAGGTTTTGAAAACAAATAAAAAAAAAGAAAACTTACCTCCTGGGCAGCCAGTGGCCTGGAAGCCAACCGGGCCGGCCAGTTTTTCCTCCTCTCCCGCTTTTGGGCCGTCAGGCCAAAGTCGCTGACCCGCTTCTCCTTTCCGCGTGCGTGGGCCGGCCCAGTGCAGACGTGCCCGCCTCTCTCTTCCTTTGGTCACTGACGAGTAGGCCCCAGGTGTCAGCTGCGTCTTCCTCCCCACGTAGCCGAGACGGACTCTTCTCCGGTTCTTCGGTTGGAAATCGTGGGAGCCGATTCCAATCTTCGCGTGTGCTGCATGCCGAGCCCCCCTATAAGAAGGTGAGGCCCCGATGTGTTTTTGTTTTTCCTCTGGTAGACGCCCCAAAACCCTAGCTAGCACCGCCGCATCTCGCCGCAAGGAAACAGAGCCGCCGCGGTGGGGTGTTTGCTCGCCGTGCCTTCACCTCTCGTAAGTTTTTGCCGGGGTTCTCGACGAGGTAACGAAGATGTCCAGCGTCTTCCCTTGTTTTCGCGTGCCCTCTGTGTTTCGCTTAGCTACACCGAACTCGCAGGAGATCCTCGCCGGCGGCTGTGCACGTCGACCGTCGTTGTTGTCCGGTCTCCGGTTCGGGTTGAAGCCCTAGGTGAGCCGCGAAGTTCTCCTCTTCCTTCCTATGTTTTTTTTCCGAGGTCTGAGCTAGCAGAAAACGCGCTTCCGAGGAGCTCCGGTGAGTCAATGGCGTCGGCCATGGCGGCCACCGGCCGGTTTTTACTGTAGATGGCCGGTCTCTTCTCTCTCTCCCGCTTGAATAGAATAGTAGCCGTCCGATTCGAGATCAACGGCTCAGATTAGAACTTACCCCTTCGCGGGTAAAATTCATAAAGAGACCCTTGGCTTTTTAGAAATCAACCCGCGGTCCATAGCGTATTACAGAAAATGCGTTTCGCGTTTTGGAAAGCGTATTTTCTCCCGGTTTATTCAAAAATACGTTTTCAGGAAATTACAGTTTTGCCACTAGAATTGTTTTGGTCATAAAAACTTCGTTTTAACTCCGATTTGATCCGTTCAAATTGCGTTAGGTTCGTATTTACGAACTCTACATGTTAGTATAGTTGTACAGTTAGTTTTGATAATTTATTTTTCGAGTTTATAATTAAGTATTTATTTATCTATAGGAAATCTTAGAAAATTCATAACTTTCATGTTTTAAATCCAAATTTCGTGATTTTTAAGTCTATGTGATCGTAGTAACGTGTAGAAGAGTTTTACAAACTTTTTATACTGTTAGTGCCACTGTTGGTTAGGTTTTCTATCTTTAAGATTTAAGGTTAGATTTAATCTATTATTTTACTAAAGAAAATCTCGTTTAATTCATAACTTATTTGTTTCAATTCCGAATTAGTCCATTCAAATTGCAATGAATTTATAACAACATGAACTACGTATTAGTATTAATGTTTTCTTTATCAAAATCTCTGGAATTTCATAGTATAAATCTAACTTGATTGATAACTGTGCAATAGCCCGTAGATAGTTCAGAGTCTCCTAGTCAATCTATCTGTTATCCAGAAACCGATGATCATTACATTTTATTCATGAGGGAGTCGTACTCTTTTTGACAGAATTAAATTTACGGACATGCAAGCATGTTGCTAATTGCCTCGGCGATATCAGCTTGCTGAATATTATCCTTTCCAATGCATGTTGAGTAGGCTAGCTATCCTCGATGATGTCAGCACTCCATTATTCTCATGTCATATATGCATTCTTTTCTCTTCTAACAAAAATATACAATTCTAGCATATCCTTGTTGGTTACGTTGTTAATGACGTGGTTGATGATGCCATATATACCTTTCTCTTTTGCAGCCCAAAATACAATTCGAATATATACAGGTCATCACATGTTTTTCCTTCTTTTTGCAAAGTCAATGTTTAAATAAGAAATATTATGAGACATGTTTGTAAATAAAATATGACTAGTAGCTTTAATCGACTTTTTAATTACAATGTAAGTTGACTAAATTAATATGCTTCACATGGTTTCTGTAAACAAAATAAACCAAGCATATAGCCTTTACTCTTATCAAGTAAATTTTTCGGTAATTGTTTCTCTTTCGCCGTAGCTCCGATTAGTGTGCTTCTTACGTCTGTGTGTTTGTAGCACTGTGTAGAACGTCTTCAAAACGTTTTTACTATTGTTTCACATGATTGGTGTATTGTTCTAATTTAGTTCTATTGTTTGCTTCGTGTATGACTGCATATGGATGCTTGTGTGGTGCTTGATAATCTTGTCCAGTTGGTGAGCTTTACGTGTTGATCAAGAAGAATTTCAACTGAAGCTTTGGATTAGAAGAAGGATCTCATTTTAAGGCAAGTATAGCTTGGATTTTTTTTTTCTGTGACCATGATCTTGTGACTTAATTAATATAAGTACTATGATGGTTAAGAGATGACTTTTTAGCAACATAAGATCTTGTCTGTACGTGAACCTCTGGGATTTACAGTACAACTGTGAGGGCTATATGGCTCTGGCTTTAGCTCAGTATGAGGACCTTTTCTAGCTTGTTAGTGGTTACCGAAAGGCGCAAGAGGGGTCATGTCTAGTATGGTCTTGGCCTGCCAAGGTGGGTGCAGTCTTTTGTAAGTCGCCCCTTGGAGGGAGGATTATGCTTTCCAATTGAGAATCCTTAGCGGCCCTAACTTGTTAGACGAACCTTTGAAAGGCTTCATAGTGAACCCTGTCGACCTTCCTTGGAAGTGGGTCAAGAGGCTGATCACCTCGGGCGAAAGGGTAAATCACGACTCACAGTGAAAGTGTACACCTCTGCGCAGAGTTTATTAAACTGGTATACTAGCCTTGCTCAAGGACACGAGCGGCCTTGGAGACATCTACATTAAAGATGATGATTCTTGTTTTGTTAAGATGCTCATTTACTTATCGATTATGTTCTATATTGATTATGTTACATTGATCATGAGTTTATGGGATCTATACTTGCTATGCTTGCGGAGTTCGACATGGACTCACTCTTGCTATTTCCCACACCTCAGGAGAAGTTTAGGCTTGTGGTCAACCAGTTAGTTTGTTCCTGGAGTGAGGTCTACACCCGGTGTTTGGAGTTGTCTTTTCGCTGTGTTGCTCTCTAAGGTATATTTTTTTACTATTGAGTTATGTATATTAAGCATTTGTCTCTTGGTATTACACTTATCTGTGGCTATATGTGGGATTTGACTCCTTTATTTCACATATAGTGTATATCTGGTTTTGTCCTTAAAACTGGGTGTGACAATATTCCATGAACTCCTTATTCATCAAGTACATAAAGTATGCAGGGGCATTAGTCAGACCAAAAGACATCACTGTATACTCATATAAACCATGCCGTGTGGTAAAGGCTGTCTTCGGTATATCACTAGCACGAATCTTCAACTGGTGATAACCAGAACAAAGATCAATCTTGGAGAATACACAAGCACCTCTCAACTGATCAAACAAGTCATCGATTCTAGGCAACGGGTACTTATTGTTGATAGTAACATCATTGAGAGACCGATAATCTACACACATCCTCTGGGTACCATCTTTCTTGTCTACAAAAATCACTGGTGCTCCCCAAGGTGAAGAACTAGGACGAATGAAACCTTTATCCTGCAACTCCTTAATTTGTTTCTTAAGTTCCTCTAATTCATCTACCCCCATTCAATATGGACGCTTAGCTATGGGTGCAATCTCAGGTAATAATTCAATAATAAATTCAATGTCACGGTCAGGTGGCATACCTGGCAATTCATCTGGAAACACATCGAGGAACTCTTCCACAACCGGGTCCTCCTTGCACCATCATTAAGCTGGTTCACTGTAGTAGTCTGCTGTTTCTGCACTATCACCTCAACACTGATTCTATCTCCCTTTGGTGTTGTCAGTACTACTGATTTCTCCTTATACTGGATCACTGCTTGTTGTTGCATCATCCAATCCATTCCCAATATGAGGTCAATCCTAGCTGTTCTCAATACTATAGGGCTCACCTTAAACTCTACCCCCCTTAAAATGAGACTAATCGGGAGACAACGATAAGATGCTGGCATGCTTCCACCAGGTGAGTTTACTAATATAGGGTTCTTCATGGCACACAAATGAAATCTATGTGTTCTAACAAATGCTTGTGATATGAAAGAATGTGATGCTCCAGAATAAAAAAGAACAGTGGCAGGAGTGGAATGGACATCGAACGTACCAAGCATAACTTCTGGTTCCTCCGCTGCTGTTTCTTGAGACATGTGGTTCACCTTTCCAGTGTTAAGTGCAGGCTTCTGATGACTGCTCTGCCTCTGGGGGGGTCTGCTGGTTAGGCTTCTCAGGACAATTGTAAGACAAATGACCCTCTTTCCCACATCGAAAACACCTGTTAGGGGTATTAGGAACGCTAGTCTTCATGGGAGTATTGTTGGAAGGGCCCTGACACTGAGACTGATTCCCACTCTACTGCTGAGGGCGTTGGTTGCCATTCTGCGGCTGAAACAGGGGACGTTGCGGAAACTGATTACGGGAAGGGAACTGACCACGATTCCACTGACCAGGTGGATACCTCTGCTGATTACCTTGCTGGAAACCAGTACGCTGACAAGTGTTGCTACCAGAGGCCTGTCCCTGAAGCCTTTTCCTCTTGGCATCCATCTCCTTACGCTTGTTATCCACCACAATAGCGCGATTCACAAGCGTCTGAAAATTGGGATAGGTATTGGACATCAGCTGCAACTGTAGACCATCATACAATCCCTTCAGGAAGTGGCGCTGCTTATCACTATCATTAGCCACCTCATTTGGAGCATTCCATGACAACTGAGCAAACTTGTCACGATACTCAGCTACAGACAATGACCCTTGGGTCAAGCTCCTGAATTCCTCTGCCTTCAGCTCTATCATCCCTTCTGGTATATGATAAGCCCTGAAGCTCTCTCTAAACTCCTGCCAAGTGACCGCGGGAGCATTGGCAGGGCGGCCATACTCATATGATTCTCACCAATCTTGAGCTTCTCCCTGGAGTTGTCCAGAAGCAAACAACACTTTTTGCCGGTCATCACATTGTGCAATGTTGAGCTGCTTCTCCACGGCACGCAGCCAATCATCGGCTTCCAATGGATCAGCGGCATGCGTGAACACTGGGGGACGGCCCTTCAAAAATTCACCATGCTTATCACGTGGTGGTGCCCCAGCAACTGGCTGATTCTGTTGGTTGTGCACCAGTTGTTGCATAAGTTGGGTCTGCACCGCCAACAGTTGCTCGATAGTTGGTGGCGGCGGTGGTGGTGGATTTGGGGGTACACCTCCACGACCCCTGCCTCTTCCTCTTCCGGCCATCTGCCATCCATCATAAACATGCAAACTTTGAGATTTCCAAGTTATCAACCACTTATAAAGATAAAGAATGAAATCTGAAAGTTTTCTGGGCGAGTATCAATATTAATAGTTCAGTAAATCAATCATATCTTGAGCTACAGATGTCAAATAGAGGCGCGCTTTATATGGTTGGAAAGCTTATGAAGTTATACACAACTTTTATTTAGATCCCAAGCTCAGATTCTGTCGTTAAGTTAATGAAAAATAAGACGCAACAGAAACTGTTCCAGATTCCAGACTGTGCAGAAACTTTAACTTGTAACAGTTATATCTCTCGAACCAAATCAGATAAAAAGGTCATTTCAGTGGAATTTGAAAGGTGCTTAAGTCTAGTTTCTCTCATAAAAATTTCATAAATGTTGCACGAACCGTTTTTAAGCCAAGGCAGAAACATTACAGACCGCTCTAGAAAACAGCAAGGACAGAGACAGGATGTACCAAACCCAACTATTAATTCTTGACTATTAAACTTATAATTCTTAGAAATGGAACTTGCAGATATGCCTACAAGCCCCAACACTCATAACAAAATCCTCTCACACATAAACATAATGACAATGCAACTATCACACCAGGGTTCAAACCACACGACAGACTCGAAGACTCAACTGACGTTACTAAGAACGTTCTTATTACATAAAGGACTCCTATTCTCTAAGGACGTGGTTCATGCTCTAATGTCTCATAAATCTTGGCCATGCCTTGATTTGCTCTGAGTTCATCAATCATCGCCGGGCATCTCTTGATGGTCTTTCCCTGTGCCTTCACCATCTCTTCTAACTGCAGCTTCCTCTCCATCATATCATAGACAAGGTTCACCATCACCCGAGGAAGTGGTTCCAACTACATTAGATCCATCATGGCCCATCCAAGGACGGGGTGTGCACGAGGGAAGTAACGATGGACATCATGCTTCATACTATCAAAGCGAAGGTAGCGGCGGCCCATACATGCTTCAAAGGCGGCATCTTCAATGCTAGCTTCCATGGTAGCCCGATGACCCATGTGAGAATACATCCTGTCTAGCTGGTATGCCCCTTTTTCCTCATCCTTAGGAAAAATACTTGCTCTTGACTTCTAGTAGGTGTCCTCCAGTGGATGCGTATACTCCCAGCAGACATACTCCACAGCTGGGTGCCAATCAACGAAGTAGGCTGCGAGCATTCCCACCAGTCGATGGTGAGAGACAGAGTCTCCCCTAGCCTTGTGGTAGATCTTCACAGTCCACCCCATTGGAGGAGGTGGCACATCATCAGTAGCTTCATCATGTGGAGGAGACGGGGGTTGCTCTCCTCCATTACCTTCCTCCTCTTCATCATCTTCAATCTCAATGATCTCAGGATCTTCTTCAGGCTCGGGTTCTTCCTGGGAAGATGCTGGTACTTGGATTGGTGCTTTAGGGGCCTACTCTTGTTCCTAGGGTGCTTCCTCTTGTGGCTCTTCCGGTGCAAGCAAGGCACGAGGTGGGTAGTGGCCTCCAGTGGTGATACAGGTGGTCTTGTGTGCACGAACCATCTACAGAGTTTTAGAAGTAGTTAGAATAGAGGCAAAATTTCATAATAGAATGAGACAGAAGAAGCATAAAGATTTATCAAATAACAAGAGCAAGATGATAAACATAAAATAAGAAGATACTAAATCGACCATTTCTAGCTAGGCTTGCGTCCTACAATCAACAAAGCTTTGATACCAATCTGTCACACCCATTGTTGACGGTTCTTAAGTATCAATTATAACCATCAAATAAATAAAGAAAAGGACCTATATGCAAGCAACACCTAGAATTAGGGTTTGATCTAACAGAATTCCACGAGTTTTGCTGTTTATCTATTTCTGCAGGGGGTTATCAGGAAATACGGAAGAAAGGCCCACATGTCGGATTAATGACAGGATATTAACCGAACACGTAATTATCTTACATCTAGAAGATTCCAGAAGCCACAGGAACGAACGGGAGCCGTAACGGGCCAGGACACAGGGCGCCCGCCCTGCCCCCGGGACCAATCAGGTCGAGTCTCGCGGATTATGCTCCACCGCCTTTGAGGATCAAGGAAAACCGTAGGATGAAGGTCGGTTTGATCCGACGGTCCAGATTCATCCAAAAGGGCTATATAAGCAAGGCCCCTGACCCCTGGTGGAGAGGACCCTAATTCATGATTCAGTTACATATCTCTAGTTAGGGTTTAGAGAGAGAGGTTCCCTCTAGGGTTCCCACCTCTTAGGGCTTAGCATCCAATGTGAAAGTAGAATTAGTTCTACTAGATTGAGAGAGATAGAGTGGAGGTGTAGATCGGAGGAAGCCGGCCTGTCGGTGTCTACTCCGAGGTTGTACCTGCGGGAGCAAGTTCTTCTAACCCGAGGCTTGTTCTCAGGATTCTTCAGTATTTCGACTTCTAAATTCTAGTAAGTTCTTTGTTTTATTGTTCTTTGGTTTATGAGTTTACTTTGATCTCTTCGCGTAGAGTTTAGAGTAATCATCTCTAGCGTAGACGTGGTGTTTAAGCTAGGATACTCAAAGATATCCCCTTGTCTAGCTGGACCGTGGTAGTAGCGAGGAACGTGACAATTCCGAGTTACCTTTGTATTCCATATCCCGTTAGCAGGATCGATAGGGTTTATAGGTGCGGGTTGAACATCCTTTGTGGTGTCTAGATTCCGTCAACCTCCCCAATAGAACAGTAGATCATCCTTACCAAGGTTAGAAGAAGAGTGCGGTTGCAGTCTTCTCTATATATCACTCACATCGAATCATAGTGGTTGTAGCCTAAAGGTTAGTAGTAATAGATTTGGTTAGTCAGATGCACTCTTTCTCCTAGTGGTAAAAATATAAATACGATACTCAGGATAACATCTCGGGTGAAGTGCTCACCGATATCCGTGCGCTTGCGGATCCTATTTCCTAATTGCGTTACCAAATATCAACAAGCATTTCTGGCGCCGTTGCCGGGGAGAAAGACGGTTTGCTGAGATAACCTTGAGTCTTACTACTAGCTTGTATTCATACTTTTTATTTTCTTATCTTTTTCATTCTTTCTTTTTCTTTTTACCAAAAATGGAAAACCAAGGTTCTATATCTATCTTTGATGCCGCAACACCTTCAGCAACTGACCTTTTACCATGGGAGTCATCACAGCCTATCCAAACACCCCAGTATAAGTTAAGTTCAAGGTTGATTGCGATGATTCAAAATTTATTTTTTTCGGGAAAGGAAGACGAAAACCCTTACCTTCATATTAGAGATTTTGAGCAGACATGCGATTGTCTTCGCATTGATGGCATCTCTGATAAGACTTTACGTTGGAAGCTTTTTCCTTTTTCTTTAAGAGGAGAAGCTAGACGATGGTATAGTCAGAAGGTAAGTCAACAGCAAGGTGAATGGGGAGTTTTAAGAGCCAACTTTTGTCTAGATTTTTATTCCCTTGACTGTACTGGTGACCTTAGACTCGAAGTCCTATCTTTTAAACAAAAAGATAATGAAACTTTGGGGAAATCGTGGAAACGTTTTTTTGATCTTTTAGAATCTGGTCCAAAACTTTTGCTTGAAGACACTGTTCTTTTATTTCACTTTTTTCGAGGTCTTCAGAAAGATAATAAACAAATGCTGCATACTATGGCTAGAGGTTCTTTCTTTCGTATCCCTACTAATGAAGCTAAGGGGATCTTGAATAGAATCCTAGAAGCTGAGATGGATAATGCCCTCCATGATAAAACCTACGAAGCCGAAGTAGACACTCTGCCAAATTTTTCATCTACTTTAGCTATCCCAGGTTCTGAGCCACAAAAGGAAGAAATTCTACCATCTGATTTCATGCTAGACATAGAATCCGATCTCTTTGCCGATTTTGGAAACATTTCAAACTACCATTCTATAGACCGACCCCAAAACGGCCAATTTAGCATTTGTTTACCAAGTGAACGTCAATTGAGAGAGCTTATCTCGGTTATGAGTAGCGAATGGTTAGAGGAGTCAGAGCTTTCCTCTGAAGTAATCCGAGTGGACACACCCTCTATAACTATACGCTGTGCTTATAATTCTGATCAATTTAACGCTCTCTATAATCCTGTTGTGGGGATCAATATTATGTCCGAAGCTTTTGCACTTAATTTATTTGGGAAACTTGTTTTAACCCCCACAACAATGGTCATAAAGGAATCTTCGGGACGATTAGTCCCCAGTCTTGGAATTATTAATGTCCTACCCTTTATGGTAGAAGGCTCCATGGTTCATTTGAACTTTTATGTCTTTGATATATGGGGTTTCGACCTATTGATTGGACAACCTTTTAGAAGACTCCTTTATGAAGGTCAAACTGGAAAGCTCTACATTTCTTTGGGAAAGGATTTTAAACTTCCAATTACAATAACTCACTCCTTGAATAATAAGACCGAGCCATATCTTTTGCCTGATCCTATGGAGGAGGTAAAGGCTGCATCTCTAGAACTTTTAGATGATCCAGACTTAGAAGAGGAAGCCCCCTTCTTCACTGAAGAAGAGGCCGAACCTTCTGAACCTGAACCCTTAGATGAGTTTGCAGAAACACCTAGACCCCCCATAGAACTCAAAACTTTACCACCCGGTCTTACCTATGCTTTCCTAAACAATAATCCAGAGTTTCCTGTGATCGTTAGTAATAAACTCACTCAGGAGCAAACTCTGCGATTAATGACCATTCTTGAAAAGCACCACTCTATTTTCGGCTACTCACTTCAAGATCTCACAGGAATCAGTCCTATGATTTGTACCCATCGTATTCCGACAGATCCTTCTGTTACACCCTCTCGAGAGCCTCAACGTAGACTTAACAACGCGATGAGAGAGGTAGTTAAAAAAGAAGTTATAAAGTTGCTGCATGCAGGGATTATATATCCTGTGCCGCATAGTGAGTGGGTAAGCCCTATTCAAGTTGTGCCTAAAAAGGGAGGCATGACTGTTGTTACTAATGATAAGAATGAGCTAATTCCGCAACGCACCGTCACTGGGTGGCGGATGTGCATAGACTATAGAAAACTTAATAAAGCCACGAAAAGGGATCATTTTCCTTTGCCTTTTATAGATGAGATGCTTGAGCGGTTAGCAAAACACTCGTTTTTCTGTTTTCTAGATGGATATTCAGGGTATCACCAGATCCCTATCCATCCTGATGATCAAAGCAAAACCACTTTTACATGCCCATATGGAACGTATGCTTATCGTAGAATGTCTTTTGGGTTATGTAATGCACCAGCTTCTTTTCAAAGATGTATGATGTCTATATTTTCTGATATGATTGAAGAGATTATGGAAGTTTTCATGGATGATTTCTCAGTTTATGGAAAAACTTTTGATAGTTGTCTTGAGAACTTAGATAAGGTTTTGCAAAGATGTGAAGAAAAGCACTTAATCCTTAATTGGGAAAAATGTCATTTTATGGTTAGAGAAGGAATAGTGCTAGGACACCTAGTGTCTGAAAGAGGTATTGAGGTAGATAGAGCTAAAATTGAAGTAATTGAACAACTACCTCCACCTGTGAATATAAAAGGAATTCGAAGTTTTCTTGGCCATGCTGGTTTTTATCGCAGATTTATAAAAGACTTTTCATTTATTGCGAGACCACTTACTCTTTTGCTAGCCAAGGATGCTCCTTTCGAATTTGATGATGCATGTCTAAATTCTTTCAATTTATTAAAGTAAGCACTCATCTCTGCACCAATCATTCAACCCCCTGATTGGTCGTTGCCTTTTGAAATTATGTGTGATGCTAGTGATTATGCTGTGGGGGCAGTTTTGGGACAAACTAAAGATAAAAAGCATCATGCAATTGCTTATGCAAGTAAAACTTTGACAGGAGCTCAACTTAATTATGCAACCACTGAAAAAGAGCTTCTGGCTGTTGTTTTTGCCATTGATAAATTTAGATCTTATTTAGTTGGAGCTAAGATAATTGTTTACACTGATCATGCTGCACTAAAATATTTGCTCACTAAGAAAGATGCGAAACCCCGCTTAATCAGATGGATTTTATTACTCCAAGAATTTGACTTAGAAATAAAAGATAAAAAGGGAGTAGAAAATTCTGTTGCTGATCACTTGTCTAGAATGTACTTTAAGAATTCACAGGAACCCCCCATTAATGACTCACTCCGGGACGACATGCTTTACGGGATTAACAGATCTGACCCCTGGTATGCAGATATTGTTAATTTTATGGTTTCAGGTTATGTACCACCCGGAGCAAACAAGAAGAAGCTTATTCAGGAAAGTCGTTCACATATATGGGATGAGCCATATCTCTTCCGAGTATGCGCTGATGGCCTACTTAGTAGATGTGTGACCACTCAGGAAGGATTGAAGATCATCGACAGATGTCACTCATCACCATACGGAGGTCACTATGGAGCATTCCGTACACATTCAAAGATCTGGCAATGTGGATTCTACTGGCCTACGATGTACGATGACACGAAGCAATATATCAGAAGATGTGGGCCATGTCAAAGGCACGGAAACATAAATACAAGGGATGCCATGCCACTCACCAACAACCTTCAGATTGAACTCTTTGATGTCTGGGGAATAGACTACATGGGTCCATTTCCCCCATCAAAGAAGTGTGAGTTCATCTTGGTGGTGGTTGATTACGTCTCCAAGTGGGTAGAGGCACTACCTTGCAAACATGCCGACAATATCAGTTCGAAGAGGATGTTTGAGGAAATCATATTTCCAAGATTTGGAGTCCCCAGGATAGTGATAAGTGATGGAGGATCACACTTCATTGACAAGCGCTTCGAGCACTATCTATCAAGACATGGAATCCGTCACAATGTCGCTACTCCCTATCATCCTCAGACAAGTGGCCAAGCAGAGACTTCCAACAAGCAAATCAAGAACATTCTTCAGAAGACGGTGAACGAGATGGGAACGGCATGGAAGGACAAGTTACCCGATGCACTCTGGGCTTACCGGACAGCATACAAGACCCCAATTGGAATGTCTCCATACCAATTGGTATACGGAAAGACCTGTCACCTACCTGTTGAACTTGAGTTCAAGGCACACTGGGCCATAAAAAGATGGAATATGGACCTAGATATCGCCGGAAAACATAGAAGAATGCAATTATCGGAGTTAGAAGAATGGCGGGAGAAAGCATATCACAATTCAAAGATCTACAAAGAAAGAGTCAAGAGATGGCATGACAAGAGGATCAAGAAGAAGGAGTTCTCACCCGGAGATAAGGTATTACTTTTTAATTCTAGGGTGAAGCTTTTCGGGCATGGAAAGCTCCGGAGCAAATGGGAAGGACCATTCAAGGTAATTCATTCATCATCCCACGGAGCTATCACACTTCAAAATGACGAAGGTACGTTATTCAAGGTAAATGGTCAACGTCTTAAATTATTTTTAGAGCCCAATAAAGAATTAGAAGAAATAGACATGATCAATTTTTACCTTCCAATTAAAAATTAAAGCCCGACGCTTTTAATTTGACGTTTTTGGGCCAAGTATATATTTTTTGGGATAAAAACACGGTGAGAAACACGCTCGAGAAAGCAGGCTTGTAGAGGAGCCGGACACAGGGCGGGCGCCCTGAGGATGAGGGCGGGCGCCCTGCCCCTGTCTCCCCTCGGCCCCAGACTTCTCCCACGCGATAACCTCGCCCGTTGCTATCTGGAAAATTCCGTCCTCGGTTTGTTTCGTAAACATGACGGCGGGAAGAGTCCCGACCATGCACGAGAGCAGTTTTTACCCCCTATATAAACAGACCCCCAACGTCAGCTTTTAGCACCAATTCATTCAAGCCTTCTCTCCTTCCTCAAATTAGATCTTGCTTAGTTCCTAGCTGCTCTAATGGCCGAGAAGTTCCACGTCGATTGGGAAGTCGTCCCCTACGACCTCAACAAGAAGCCCAAGGAGGATCCCGACGCCTACGCTCTCGTCCTGGCCAACACAGAGCGACAGCTAGAAGCCATGCCACCACGTCAACGCAGCTCTGCCCAATCCTACTTTGCTTGCCCAGTTCTTACCGCACCTACGCAGCCCCTATTGCTCGAAGGCTCGCCATCATCGTCGAAGGGGAAGGAGATCATCAAGGTACCAGCCGGAACAAAGATCCTGCCGCCAAAACCCAATGAGCGGATCATCGGAGTGAAGACCAACCGGAGCGGCGAGATCTCTAGTGTCCGCTATACCACGGAGGAGAGACCTTACTTCGAGGGTGTTAGGGCAGCTAAGGTCCGCTTCGTTCCTCCGAAGGAAGCACCCAAGCATGCTCTTAATGCTTTCGAGACACCTCCCAAGCGCCGCAGGACCATTGCAGATGTGGATGAGGAGCTACGAGTGATCAAGAACAGCATTATAGAAATTCAGAACTCTAATATCTCTATGGATCGGAGGACCTTCAACCATAACACTACGATCCTAAAGCTACGGGATGACCTTGCCGACACCAACAAGAGGATCGATGAGTTAGAGCATAGTCTTAGGAGGCGTGAGCGTCGCTGAGCTATCTAGATTAGATCTTGGGGCTATATATGTCTTAGTTATTATTAGATTCGATTAGGTTCGCTTATAATCAGTTTAGATCTATTATATTCGGTTATTATTATTATTCGGTTGTAATAAATGCCTCAAGATTAATAAAGATTATTATTAGTATGTCTTGTGTGTCTCTACTTTATTTTTGTGCAAGAAAGCAGAAAACAAGTATGGGGGAGATTCCCTGACATGTCACACACACTTCGATCGCACCACTCCATGAACCAGGTACACACTCTGCACACTTTTATTACACACTTACACACTCACCTTAGTTTGTGCAGAATTTTATCTCTCTAAACATGATAAATTAAAAGGATAAAAATGCTTATAATCATGATCAATCTCACTCTGTGATATTTCCTGGAAACCTGCAATTATTAAAATTATTTCAAAACCCTGTGTTGCTAAAAGTCATTGTGGAATAAGAGATGGTAAGGGTATGAGTACCTTATTCTTAGTATCTTTATTGCTTGGAGAATTTGTTTTAAAAATCTTAAAATTATAGCTACCATCCTCAAGTTTTATATGCCTGCTAAACATGAAAATATTAATTAAAGCTATCTGCTTTGGATTGAGTTTGTTCAAAACAAGTTAGACCCTTGTTGAGAGATTTATCATACTCCTAAGATCAAGACATTTTTATTCAGAAAGATTCACTCTTCCGAAGTATTATTGCGTTAGAGGCATGGGCTATGCAAAATTATGAATATATCGAGGAAATAAAAAGGAGCAAGTGCTCGATAACCTCGTGGAAAAAAATGGACAAGTGTCCGGCAGTAGAATTAGGGGTACCTCGGTATCCACCCAAAATGAAAAAAATGAGATATGATAAAAATATGATGGAAAGAAAATGATAGCCCGTGGTCCCTCTAATAAGCAATATGCCAGTAAGAGTGACAAGTTTTTAATTTTCAAAATCTTTGATCTAAGAGTATGGCATTCTTCTCCTCGGATCCGGTTTTGACCATACAATAAATGCAAGGTATGTATGCTTAAAGAATTATTTTTGCAAAATCAAAACAGCCTCAGAGAGAAATATAAAAGATAATGAGTGATTCTGAGGGTACCTATGAGGATAAAGGTATGCTAAGTTTTTCTTTTCAAAAATATGTAAAAACTCCAAGTGATAGGGATTAAGAAGAAGAAAGGCTCTTTACTCTGACCATATATTTCCCTGACTATAAGTGCACAGTGGATTTTTACAACACCCTACAGGTATGAAAGAATGTTTCAACCCCAGATGTTTTATTAACCAACCTTTTCTCGAGGACGAGTAAAAGCCTAAGTATGGGGGTGTTTGTTGACGGTTCTTAAGTATCAATTATAACCATCAAATAAATAAAGAAAAGGACCTATATGCAAGCAACACCTAGAATTAGGGTTTGATCTAACAGAATTCCACGAGTTTTGCTGTTTATCTATTTCTGCAGGGGGTTATCAGGAAATACGGAAGAAATGCCCACATGTCGGATTAATGACGGGATATTAACCGAACACGTAATTATCTTACATCTAGAAGATTCCAGAAGCCACAGGAACGAACGAGAGCCGTAACGGGCCAGGACACAGGGCGCCCGCCCTGTGCCCTAGGGCGCCCGCCCTGCCCCCGGGACCAATCAGGTCAAGTCTCGCGGATTATGCTCCACCGCCTTTGAGGATCAAGGAAAACCGTAAGATGAAGGTTGGTTTGATCCGACAGTCCAGATTCATCCAAAAGGGCTATATAAGCAAGGCCCCTGACCCCTGGTGGAGAGGACCCCAATTCATGATTCAGTTGCATATCTCTAGTTAGGGTTTAGAGAGAGAGGTTCCCTCTAGGGTTCCCACCTCTTAGGGCTTAGCATCCAATGTGAAAGTAGAATTAGTTCTACTAGATTGAGAGAGATAGAGTGGAGGTGTAGATCGGAGGAAGCCGGCCTGTCGGTGTCTACTCCGAGGTTGTACCTGCGGGAGCAAGTCCTTCTAACCCGAGGCTTGTTCTCAGGATTCTTTAGTATTTCGACTTCTAAATTCTAGTAAGTTCTTTGTTTTATTGTTCTTTGGTTTATGAGTTTACTTTGATCTCTTCGCGTAGAGTTTAGAGTAATCATCTCTAGCGTAGACGTGGTGTTTAAGCTAGGATACTCATAGATATCCCCTTGTCTAGCTAGACCGTGGTAGTAGCGAGGAACGTGACAATTTCGAGTTACCTTTGTATTCCATATCCCGTTAGCAGGATCGATAGGGTTTATAGGTGCGGGTTGAACATCCTTTGTGGTGTCTAGATTCCGTCAACCTCCCCAATAGAACAGTAGATCATCCTTACCAAGGTTAGAAGAAGAGTGCGGTTGCAGTCTTCTCTATATATCACTCACATCGAATCATAGTGGTTGTAGCCTAAAGGTTAGTAGTAATAGATTTGGTTAGTCAGATGCACTCTTTCTCCTAGTGGTAAAAATATAAATACGATACCCAGGATAACATCTCGGGTGAAGTGCTCACCGATATCCGTGCGCTTGCGGATCCTATTTCCTAATTGCGTTACCAAATATCAACACCCATTTTTAGGACCAAATGGAATGTATAATCTTATGTGCGCCCAGAGATCAATCACACATAAGCTGACAAATTAAAAGGGAGTATCATCACAAATGTTATTACATCACGATTATTATCACATAGTCTTTACACAAATATGGCAGGAAATAAAAAGATTAATCTCTCGTGGTAGCTCTAAGCATAGGCACATTGACTGGTTGACTGCAAGTCTAGTAATCTTCAGGGAAGTAGGAGTAGTAGTCGCTATTTGCACCATCTGTTACCCATCCGGGATTTTATATCCAAGTAAGAAAAATAAACAAGCGTAAGTACATCTCATACTCAACAAGTGTAACATGGGGTTCATGAGGCTTAAAGGCATGATATTGGTTTAACAGCATGTAGCTTTTAGTTGGCACAATTTTAGCATATTTAAATCACCAATGTGTCTTGACTTGCCATAAACATATGATCAATGTAAAATTCAAATAGCAAAAATTATTCAACATTAGTGAACAACTATTCCATAAGGGTCCAAGGCCACTCGTGACCATGAGCATGGCTATTATAACAGTTTTACACTCTGGAGAGGTTGTACACTTTCACTGTGAGTTGTGTAGCCCATATGCCCGAGTTAATTACTCCCAAAACACTTCCAAGGTGAGTAGGCAGGGAAACACTATGAAGTCTTTCAAAGGTTCATCTAACAAGTTAGGGCCATTAGATTCACTCGGCAAACAGATGTAGAGCCCCTCTTCCGTATGGCACAATGACATGCAGCCTATACACATAAAGACAGAGGCCGCACTATACCTGATTTGTCAAGCCATTCTTACGCCAAAAAGGTTACCACTAACAAGCTAGAAAAGGTCCTTCTATATGACTAAAGCCAGAGCCATATAGCCCTCACAATTGTACTGTAAGTCCTGGATATTCACTTACAGATGAGTCCATAGGGAGAGCAACTAGAGCACCAAAAGATAGTCCAATGCTCTAGCCCCCTTTTTGCATATTACTAAAAGTCATCTTTTAATGTTTATTGCATATTTCATTAGTCAAATTACATGATCATAGTTCATGTTAAGCACTAGCAAAACTACTCAATGCAATATAATAGGTGCCAAGGTAATGGATCAAAACTAAGTCATCCTTAGCAAGGGAATACATGCATAATGAATGTAATTGTTCATTGTGAATAGGACAATAAGGACAATCCCATGCTATACTTGCCTTGATCAAACTAGTCCTGATGATCTTGCTCGAAGAAAATCTCTTGGTCACCAACGAATTGCTCACCGTCTACATTCGATCGACAATAGCAACAACATTCATCCAAAAGAAATCATGCAAAACAAACAAGACTATAATTAGAACAGTACACCAACAATAATAAAATAAGATAAAAAGTCTTAAAAATGAATCTACAACTCACTAGGATCACAGAGACGCAAAGATCACGAAAAACAGAGCTAAAACGACGAAGTTATGAATTTTCTAAGATTTTCTACAGATAAATAGTTACTTTAATGCAAACTCGAAATTAAATTGTTACAAACCTACTATACAGTAACACTATCATGTAGAGCTCACGAATACGAACCTAACGCAATTTGAACGGGTCAAATCGGAGTTAAAATGAGCATTTTATGGCTAAAACAAAATTAGTGGCAATCTTGTAAATAGAGAAAAACGTATTTGAATTAATTAAAACGAATCTACGTTTTCGGAAGGAGAAAACGTATTGACTAAAACGAATCTACGTTTTCGGAAGGAGAAAACGTATTGACGGAATACATTTTGGACTGCGGGCTATAATCCATGAAACCATAGGGACTCTTTAGCAAAATTCATAGGCGAAACGGTATCTTCTAATCTGGACGGTCGATCCGAGATCGGACGACCCACGATCATTGCTGGCTGCGACGGCGGGGAAGGACCGCCGACGGCGAGCAAACACGGGGTCGCCATGATCGAAAAACACGTTACCTCGCTTCCGGGCATCATTCAGCAAACGGAAAGCATGGGGAGGAAGAGCGGGACGTGGCGAGCTCACCTAGAGCCAAAGTGGAGCCGAGAATAGTCCCAGTGCGAACCGCGACTTGAGATGGCGGGCGGCTAGGGCTGCGTCTCGGGTGCGGCCGCCTCGGGGTGACGATGACTGTGATTTGTGGTGCAATATGGAGTGGAGGGTGCACGAGCTCGGATTAAATAGCTCGGAGGTGCTCCGACTAAGGAAAGAAGGGATTGAGGGGATGGATTCGATCGGTAGCAAACAAGGAAGGCGACTTCGGCGTCGGCTTGAGGAAGGAGGCAGCTCTGACATGTGAGCCCGTGGTGTCAGTGAGAGATAGAGAGGAGAGGGAAAACGGCCACTCGCGCGCGATGATGGGCCTGTGGCGACTCGGCCCAAGGCGGGGTGGGGAAACAGGCCGCGCGCTGTCCACGGCCCGGGAAGGTTGAGTGGCTGACCAAGAGGAGGCGGGGAAGAAAGAGGTAGCTGGGTCGATGGGCCAAAAGCCAAGAATGAAATGGAAAATGTTTTCTTTTTCTTTTTCTAGTTTTTCCAAGGAATTTCAAATAGATTTTGAATTTCTCTTTTGAATTTGAATCAAACCACTCCATACAAAAATTCCAATGCAGCAACATGAGTGCACAATCATGTAGCTAGCCTTATAGTTGATTTTAAATTAATAAAATTTATTATTTTCCTAAGTTTGCGTGCTCACAAAAATGCATAATAAATAATATTCACCTATTTGAATTGATGCAAATTTTTAGGGTGTTACATTCTTCGGCTCTTCAATTGGCTTTGGTTTCTTCATCTTGATTCTCTTCGGATGCTTCTTCTTTACCTGTTTCTCATCAAATAGGAGTTGTCTAGAGGCAAAAGCAAATATTTCTTTTCTTCCAGCAAAGTGGAATTGGATTTGTGCAGAAGCCACATATATGCAAGCATTTGCAGTATTAAGGAAAGGACAACTAAGGATTAAAGGTGTATCCTCAGCGTTACCCTTGTATAAGATCATAAAATCTATAGGAACATAAGCACTCCTAACTTTAACTAGTAAATTAGTGGCTACTCCCTCGAGATAACAGGTGGATTGATTAGCTAATTGTACATAAACTGAGGTTGATGCTAGGGGAGTATAAAACAACTTATCATAAGTTTCCTTAGACATGATGTTAATACTAGACCCTAGATCACATATGGCATTATCAAAAGTATTAGTTCCAATGGAATAGGTAATCGCGGTAATGCCGGGATCACCTTTTTTAATGGTAAATCGGGAATCTAATAAATAGGAACCCCATGAATTTAAAGCATAGCCATACTTTGCAGTAACAAGGTTGACTGTCTCCATTGTTCCCTCTGGTTCGCCAGGAATTCTATCTTTTTCATAGGATGGGATAGCTACCGCAATTTGAGCTAATTGAGTTTCTATCAACTTATTAAAACTAAGTTGATTCTTTAAGACAGAAGAAAATTCATCCAATTTAGCATTTATGTTTTCCAACATCTTGTCATGAGCATGTAATTTCTTATTAATGCTATCAGTCATTCTACTTTGACCATAAACAAGATCTTTAAAGAAAGCATAACTATTATTACCTTGATTATTCAAACGAGAAGAAGAGTAATAATTGTTACCTCCCTAGTTGTTGGAGCACTGATTTCTGCCTTGATGTTGTGGCGGAACCCATTGTCGGTGTTAACGAAGTTGAGGTCCTCTTGAGTTTTGGGACAGGAATTGCCTGAATGTCCAACATCTCCATAGACTTCGCAAGTCATGTGGGGATCCATGGCTTTGAGTGTGGCTTGGGCACTCACCTTCTCATAATGTTCCACTCGCTTTGCGAGTTGATCCATGCTGCAAGCTTGTCAATTTCTTTAATTGAATGCATACCTCATTTACAGGGTTGGAGTCGATCATCACTCCAACCTTGGTTGGAGACCATCTTCTCGATCAGTGTCTTTGCATCTGCAACACTTAGCAAAAAGAATGCACTACCAGCAGCAGCATCTAAATTTCTTCTATCTAATGGCACTAATCCATGGTAGAAGTTCTAGATTAAAAGCCAGTCTTCCATGCCATGGTGTGGTTGTGCAGAGACATACTCTTGCATTCATTCCCAAGCCTCGGGAATCGACTCATCTGCTAGTTGAAAACTAGAGATTTATTACGCAGAGCATTAGTCTTCCCCATGGGGAAAAACTTAACTAGGAAAGCATTGAAACACTTGTCCCAGGTATTTACAGCATTGCGGTTAGAGTAAAACCATTGCTTAGTGTTGACACCTCTAATGCCTCCTAAGCTAGGTTGTCATCCCCAGCATGACACCAAAGGTGCTGGTACTAAAATATGCAAATGCTCCTCTGAGATAAATATAAAATCTGCAAGCGCACAGATAATACCGATGTAGCATTTTAACCAGGAGTAATTCAGGTATCGTTATTTATATTTTTACCACTAGGAAGGGATGCTAAGGATAATGAGCAATGAGTGTCACTGTATGTGCTAATAGAGAGCATAACCATGTCTTTATCTATCTTCTCATACAGGGTAAGTGTCACAAGATAAATAATATATAAATAATAATAAAGGATAACTGGTAAGCACATAGCCACATATAATGATAAACATCTCAATAGATTACTCTAGATATATAGCACGAGCATGGATTAGGATGAACTATCGGGATAATCCTAAGTTATTCTAACTATAAGGTCAAAGCATACGATGATTAGTGCAATTACACTTGGCAATCATAGCAAGAAAAGGTTATATCTACGCATAGTGATATTACTAAGGAAGATATAGAACATAGCCGTCACTTCCCTGTAATAGTTGTGCTCTGCCTGCCCTATACTCGAGAGGTGGACTACAAAGGACTCAATAGGACTGTCACTCCCGCGATCTACCACACGATCCGGAATATAGGGTGCAATCGCAGGTAAATACGGTATAGGCACCACGCCTACACAATGTTTACCACTCACCCATGATATCAATGAGCAAGCGCTATACGATCCTATACTTGAATATAATTTTGATCGAGCTATGCCAAGCATATAATCAAAGTAGACTAAGAACAATATAATTGAGAACATAATCAAATAGAGCAAAGTCATATCCAGTATGATAGAATTGACTAAAGTCATATTCATACAAATGATGAACTAGATGAATAATATAAGAACAAATACAAAAGTAGGAGAGAATTACCAAGTATTCTCTTGACAGATCCGGAAATCAAGCAATGCTTGGCTCCTTCTAGTTCTAATCCTATGTAGCTATGCTAAACTAGAGATCTATTGAGATGGTGGCTCTAGGGCTTCTCTGAATAGAATGAGATGAATGAATTGAATTAGAGTTTCTCTTGGGGCCAGGGGCCTTGCTTATATAGCCCTCTAGGAAGCACCACAGCCCTTGGATCAAACCGACCTTGATGAACGATTATTATTGATCCTTAAGGGCGGTGGAGGCATAATCCGCGAGGTGGAAGTTGATTGGCTCCATGGGTGGGGCGGGCGCCCAGGCCCAGGGGCGGCCGCCCCTGTTGCCTGGCCTTTGGGCCCTCCCCTTCGTGGGAATATCTTCTCGAGTCTTCTAGAGTATTCTTTTTCATAGTATGGTCAGTTTCTCTCTATGTAAATCTAACATGTGATCCTTTGGTTCTTTCCTGATAACCCCCTGCAGAAATAGATATTCACCAAAACTAGTGGAATTCTGTCAGTGTAACCCCTATATCTAGATAGTATTTATATTTAGATCATTTCTCATGCTATGTTGATGGTTAAAACTGATACTTATCTACCATCAATAAACTCCCCCAAGCTTACCTTTTGCTCGTCCCTGAGCAAAGATAGACTCAATGATGGATCAGGAGTTGCTACAATACTTTCACGCCTTACAGGTACACATGCGTTCAAACAAGAACTCTCCTCCGGATTAGAATGAACTATTCTGATAAAAAACTTACTCATATTACCTTCCACCATGGGGCTTGTAGCCGTCACTTGGGTCTTGAGTAGTTGAAAGACAGAACGGTCAAGTCAAGCGCCATGTTTCAAGCTCTTTGATCAACTATTATTCCAGAGTTTTGCAAGATTTTTAAAATAAAACTCAGAGATTCTATGTATGACCCTTCCAAGTCTCTCCTTTATGGTATTTCTGGATCCTCTCCAAGGCATTCATGGTGTATGCCTTTTCTCTCCTCTCAAAATATGTGGTATTTTTGGTAGCATAGTAACATTATGCCTTCTCTCTCTCACCCTACTTCTAAAAGGCTTATGTGGAGCTCATAGGTGGGGAGACAGCGAAACATATATTGCATAATCAAAACTATGGATCCAGAGGAATGAGTCATAAAGTCAAATCAAGATATGCATGTGTCTTGGGCTATATGGTAGATGGTGGTAAATGGTAAATGGTAGATGGAGTAGAAGTGGTTATAAGGGGTAAAGGGATGATAATGGTGAATGCTTAGCTCCTTCGGGAATTTTTCTCATATACCTCTCTTAGAAAACTTGAAGAATTTAAGGAGAACTTAAGCTTCTAAATCTCTTTTTATTTCTGAGTGGGACATTTGTCCTCTTTCTTTTTTTCTCTTTTTTTCCTTCTTTTTTTAATAGAATACCCAAGCTTCTTTTGGAACACAATAACAAGAGGTAGCATAACTAGATATTTGGAGCTTTATTGGCTAGCAAGGGATAAAATGGATAATAGGAATATTTTTGCAGTTCACTCCCAATGTAAGAGTAGAATTATTTTTTAGGTGGATCTAGATAGGATATATGTGGATTCGTACTTCCAGGGTAGAAGCAGCATGTATAGGTAGAGTATATAGGTGGATCTCGATTTTAACCGCATGACCAGTTCCTAAGGATCGACACAGCCTGACCATACTCAATGCTCACAAGTAGTAAATATGAATGTAAGGCTTCCTAATCTACAAGCATGTATATGGCTGTGGTAGGAATTTAAACTCTCGTCATATAGGAACTCATCATGTAGCAAATTAATTTTCAAAAGATAAATTCTCCAAAACTCTAGTATCTCTAGAATCATGATAGACAGCAGCTCAAAACCTTCCCATATCATATCCGTCAACTACCTAGACTTAGATCAAGCATTTGCTACCCACAAGTTTAGGTTTAGAGCAAATCTTAAATCAAAACCATTGTATCCAAAACTCAGGAGAGTTCAAGGCTGAAAACTAGGTACTTGAAAGGAATTACGGTAGATCAACTATTCATCATTTCCATGTAAGAGTTTATTCTAGGGGTTCACTTAGTAAGATGAAACTTAGCATACTCTCCTATATTTATTTATCAAACTTAAAGATTATACAGAAAACATATATATGTATATAAGAAAACATTTATTTGGGTTTCTATAGGTTATGCATCTTTTTATTTTATTTCATATATCAAAGCAAAATAAATAGGTAGATAAGAAAATACTTAGCTGGATACATGGGAGATGCTCTTCCCCAAGCTGAATGTTGACATAGTTTTGCTTGATGAAACTGGCAGACAGTGAAGGTGTACTTCCCCTCATCGGAGTGCTTATGATGATGATTGTTGAGACAGCGCTTCGACAAGGAACATATTGTCCTTTTTGTCTGTTTGCTTTCCTTGATCCTTCAAATTCTATGAAGCTCAAATAGACAACAAAGCTTGTGGAACTTGATTAAGTGTTAGTGACAAACCTCTAAGCCTTGAGCGTCTAGAACCTCTTAACAGATGTATCTTTCTAGCAGGATCTCTTGTACCATATTTTTATGTTTTTACATTTTTATACAATGCAAGGAATAAAATGATGAATGCTTCTTTATTTTATTTTTATGCCACCACAGCAAGTAGACTTATGGGTTTTATGCCACAAATTTATTTGCATGGGGCTTAGCAATTTTATAATGCAATGCGAGACATATTTATTTTCTTTTCTATGCAGAAGTAAAGTGTAACTAAACATGTAATGAAGGAAAGTAAATATGATGTGGAAAATTAAATGCAGAACTAAAGAGAAAAATATTGATAACTACCAATTTACCTCTTGGCGCGGCATTCGGTGATTTGGGTCCGCCGAATAGAACCTCTTATTCGCTCTAATCATTCTGGGGCACCTCAGATGGATCGAGTGGTGCTTCTGATTGTGCTGAGGCTGACATTGAATTAACCTTTACTTTCCATACCTGTTTTATTGGTGAGGTTGACTTTGAGGAGGAAGCTTGCTCTTCTGTCTTATCGTCTTCGGGGAATCGATCTTCATATCTTGATACTTCTCCTTGATAGTCAGCCCATCCATCCTTGGGGATCTGATTCTTCTGGGTGCGGTTGAGATGCCTTCTTCTGGTTCTATTCTTCTTGGGTTCTTCATCAACTATATAATTATTATTGAAATAACGGCGTACCTTCTCTGAGGGAAATTGGAAATATACTTCTCTTGTTGCAAGATAGATGATGGCCTTGGTGGTGCTTAGGAATGGTCTCCCTAGGATGATCGGTGGATTGTACTCATCCTCTCCCATGTCGATGACTAAGAAGTCAGTCAGGATGAAGTGGTCATCAATTGCACAGGGACGTTCTTCGCTATTCTGTCCATGAAGCGAAATGATTGGTTCGCCATCTGCAGCTGCGCATAGGTTGGGTTTAAAGTCATAGTACCATATAGATATTCATAAGTTACCTTGGCCATTATGTTGACGCCCGATCCAATGTCATAGACAGCTTTCTGAAAGGAGCTTCTGTTGATTGTGCATTTAATGGTTGGGACACCTGGGTCGTCTCTCTTGAGCAGATATGGGGACTTGAGCTGATGATCATGCTCTCTATGGACTGCAGTGGTCACTCTCACTGACTCCATCTATTGTGGCTTCCTATTCTTGTTCTTGTTCTTGTTCCTTCGATTGTTCTTCTTCCTTAGCTCATAGGAATGTTGAGGGTCTGCAAGGAACTGCAACACTATGTCCTTGAAGAAGAAGGTCTCTCTCTTGCCTTTGATGTTGAAGCAGATCTTGGCAGTGTTTGGCATATATGATAGCTCCAGCGGTGTTCAAGAACGGTCGTCCTAATATGATGGGCGACTTCTCATCACCACATGTCTCTATTACTACAAAGTCTGCAGGAACATACGAGCTGCCCACTCGTACACATGTCTTCTAGAATTCCCTTGGTGTAGCAAAGTGACTGGTCTGCAAGCTGCAAGCACATGGTTGTGTACAATAAAGGATAATTAAACATTTTGTCATAGATTACCTTAGGCATGATGTTGACACTTGCACCAAAGTCACAGATAGCTTCGTTAAAGTTCATGCTTCCAATGGAGATCGGGATGACAGGTCTTCCTAGATCACCTTTCTTAGTCGGTAGAGTCTCATCGTTCCATCCTTTGGAGATAGGGTCACTCCAATAACTTCCTGCATTAAATATGTCTACAAGATTTGTAGTTTCTAGATCTTCCGGTTGTCCTAGAATTTTACCTTGGTTAGCAGGAACAATATTGGCCAGCTGTTGCAACTGAGACTCTAGCATCTTATTGAAATTGAGCTGATTCTTAATGGCAGTGGAAAAATTATCCATTCTATTATTAATTGTTTCTAGCGTTTTATCATTGTATGCTAGTTTTTTAGACATGTTATCCATTAACTTTTCTTGATTAAGCACTAACTCTCTCAGAGGTGGTTGATTGAAAGAATTATTACCTTGATAATTACCTGAGTAGTTAGGCCTCTACTGCTGATTCCAACTTTGATTCTGTTGAGGACGGTAGTAGTTGTTGTTATTATTGTTGAGGTAGTTCACATCCTCTTGTAGCTCTGGGCAATTGCTTCCTGAATGCCCAGTGTCTCCACACTCTTCACAAGTCATGTGGGAATCAAGAATGTGCATGACTTCCTTCTTCTCGCCGGCTCTCTCATCGAGCCTCTTCATAAGCAGGTCCATCTTGGTAGACAACATGTCTACCTCCTTCAACTGGTGCATACCTCCACCTCTCTTGCAGGTTTGAGTTCTTTCTTTGCTCTAACCTTGGTTGGACGCCATCTTCTCCACAAGAGTTGTGGCTTGATCGATTGTAAGTGATAAGAATGCTCCTCCAGTGGCAGCATCCATAGTCTCACGGGTGCTATTAGTAAGCCCGTGATTGTCACACCCGGTTTTAAGGACAAAACCAGACATACACTATATGTGAAATAAAGGAGTCAAATCTCACATATAGCCGCAGATAAGTGTAATACCAAGAGACAAATGCTTAATATACATAACTCAATAGTATAAAATATACCTTAGAGAGCAATACAGCGGAAATACAACTCCGAACACCGGGTGTAGACTTCGCTCCAGGAACAAACTGACTGGTTGATCACAAGCCTATTAACTCCAGAGACTATTCCTGAGGTGTGGGAAATAGCAAGAGTGAGTCCATGTCGAACTCAGCAAATATATCATGGGGTTCATGAGGCTCAAAAGGTTGACACTGGTTTACTGCGATAGCTTTTAGTGAGTCATCTTTTAGCAATTGAGTAGCAACATGTTTACCATAAGCCCAAATAACCTTATGATCATGTAAACAAGAATAATGTATAGCAAGAAACAATAATCATTAGTGTCCATCAATATCATCAGTATTATCATTATCATTATCATCAATGTTCATCATTTATTCTGTAAGGGTCCAAGGCCGCTCGTGACCGTGAGCACGACTGATATACCAGTTTTACACTTTCACCATGAGTCGTGATTTACCCTTTTGCCCGAGGTGATCAGCCTCTTGACCCACTTCCAAGGAAGGTCGGTAGGGTTCACTATGAAGTCTTTCAAAGGTTCGTCTAACAAGTTAGGGCCGCTAGGTTTCATCAGTCAGTCTGTGTGATACAACCACGCAGGGATCCACAGTCTGCTTTTCCCTATTTGTGCCACAAGGGTAACCTCTAACAAGCTAGAAAAGGTCCTCATACTTGACTAAAGCCAGAGCCATATAGCCTTCATGGTTGTACTGTAAGTCCCGGATATTCGCTTACAGATAAGTCCTTAAGGAGAGAAACTATAGCACCATAAAAATAACCCAATGCTCTAGCCCTCTTGAGCCATGTTGCTATAAAATTTCTTTTAAACGTTTATTGCATATACCATTAGTCAAGTTACAGATCATGGTTATTTATCTTGAGCACTAGCATAAATACTACCCAATGCAATGTTCCACCGGTGTCAAGGTACAAGATACAAAAGCTAGGATATCCTTAGGGGTAACAAGGTAGACACATGCACATGAACTAAGTGTATTAAAGGTGAATAGGAAACAAGGATAATCTCATGCTATACTTGCCTTAACTTAGATCCTTCTTCAAGTCCAAACCTCAATGAACTGCTTCTTGATCACCACGTATAGCTCACCGACTAGAAAAGATCATAAAAGCACCACACAAGCATCCATTCAACCATACACAAAGCAAACAATAGAAATAAATTATAACAGTACACCAAACATATGAAACAACGTGTCAAAAGGTTTTAAAGATGTTCTACGCATTGCTACGAATACACAGGCGCGAAAAGCACGCTAATCGAAACTATGGTTGAAAAGATACATCTACCGAAAGATTTTGTTGTATAAAACAGAAAATTATAGGTCTCATTTGTTTTAACTATATAAAATCATATAGTTCATTTGTTTTAAAATACTTTTTATAGATATTCAAAAGTGACTTAGGCTAAATTACATTTAAATTTAGAAAACTAAAGGAGAAATCAATAATATTTTATTTATAAATCTAGTTGCATAGTTATTAATCAAGTTAGATCTAAACTATGAAATTCTAGAGATTTTGATAAAGAAAACATTAATACTAATACGTAGTTCATGTTGTTATAAATCCATTGCAATTTGAACGGACTAATTCGGAATTAAAACAAATAAGTTATGAATTAAACGAGATTTTCTTTAGTAAAACAATAGATTAAATCGAATCTTAAAGGTAGAAAACCTAACCAACAGTAGCACTAACAGTATAAAAAGTTTGTAAAACTCTTCTACACGTTACTACAATCACACAGACATAAAGATCACGAAATTCGATTTAAAACGTGAAAGTTATGAATTTTCTAAGATTTCCTATAGATAAATAATTACTTTAATATAAACTCAAAAATTAAATTTTCCAAACCTACTGTACAATACCAACAACATGTAGAGCTCGCAAATATGAACCTAATGCAATTTGAACGGATCAAATCGGAGTTAAAACGTAGAAGATATGGCCTAAACAAGATAGTGGCAGTTTTATAAATACCTAGTTTCGAAAATAAATCAAAATCTGGTTTTTAATGTGATCTAGACGGTGGAATTCAAGTAAATACCTCTTCTTCTTGGAGTAGAACGTCTGGTGGCTTCGTCGGACGGCGACAAGAGAAGGAGGAGAAAATATAATTTACTACACGAGAGATTTCCCAAACTAGGGGCTCCTCTACGGTAATTTTGGTGTGCTTTACCCATGGGGTAGGTACGTATATATAGGGAGGAAAACTCTCCACCTCCATGTCAACTAGCGATATGGTGCTAATTGACGTTGCACCATCCACCTCCGCTAATAGGCCTAAGTAATCATTTAAGCCCATTAGTAAATAAATGTATTGACCTTTGAGATTCATTAGGATTATTGCACATGGGCTTTGAGCGTTGGAAAAAAATGAGAGATTTATTATTTTCAGAATTAATTATTTTCATGGATAAAATAATTCCAGAAAAGTCTGGAATTATTATTTAAGCCGCGAAAAATACTCCGAAAGCTTCGAAAATTCAGGGAAATTTTCCAGAGACATTATGGAACATGAGGAACCCAAATAAAGTATTTGGAGCTCACTAAAAGGTAATTTTGGAGCATCTAAAAATTAGATTACGCTTACAGACAAGTGGAAACAAGCTACAGAAAAAGTCAGAAAAATTCCTAAGAAGTTTGTAGAGATTGATAGATGGATGAGAATCTGAAAGGAGTGATTCGGGTTACAAAGAAAAGATTTTGAGAGGCTCCAAACGAAAACTTGAGCTGAGAAACATGGAATTTGATTGCAGAAAAAGATAAAGGCTTGCTAGAGAAGGAAGATCGACCTACTAAACGTATTTAAAGACTTTCCTCACCCTCAACACATAAAGAAACAATAAGCAAACATCACATCAAATCATATGCACCAGCATATATACACACAATGTTGCTAAACCCTATGATAAATTTTAATGTAATGAAAAATATTATTTTCCTATGTTTTCATGAGTACTAGAATGCAAAATTAAATCACTTTGCATCTACTTTGAAAGAAGCAAATTTTAGGGTGTTACAATTCTACCCCCCTTAAGATGAATCTCGTCCTCGAGATTTGGAAGATGGTGATGAAAGAGCGATGGATACTTTGCCTTTAGATCTTCTCTTGCTTGAGTAGCTCCTTTTTCATACCTTCGTAACCTTACTCCGGGTATCTACTTCAAACACTTCCATGGGAACTTTGTATAGGTAGGATTCTTTTTTACCCTTGAATTGTCCAAATATGTCTGCTCCTTAAGTAAACACAATCACTGCTCCAACTATATCATATGGAACACATTAGGTATGCCAACAAAGTCTAAGGTAACACCAACCGTTAAGCCACTTATCTTTCCAAATCATAATGTTCCTTGTTTGTCCATTTAAAAACCTGGTACCTTTCCATCCATGATAGTCATAACTATCTCCTTTTTATTCTTGTCTTCCAAAGATCTTTGTGAATCTCTTATTCCAATGTAGGCATTACCACTGACTTCATAACATTAATGACTATATGCTTATGTTGGGTTGCTCAACTCCTAAACATAATTCTTAGTCCATGGCGTCATCTGAATCTTCTTAGCAAAACTCTCCTTTGCTAAAGACATCGGCAACGACTTTTGCTCCTCCCAGTGATAGCACTTTTCGAAGTCATATATAATCAATTTCGTTCCATTGACAATGTCACTAGCTCAACCCCAACCTAGTAATGATGTTCTTTATATTCTTACAATCCATGTAGGTGTCACTCTTATAAACCATGTAAATAAAACACTTGTGTCCAATAGGATAAAATCTCCAAAACCTTCAGAGCATAAACTGATATCTCCACTTCCTTGTGTCAGGAACTCATGTTTCCCATGCATCCCTAATGCTCAAGCCATCACATTTTCCTTCTTGCATAAAGACACATCCCTCACCTTGACATGGTGCATCACGATAGATGGGACACTCTTGTCTTGATCTGGCAGATCTAACTCCTAAGTTTTACTTCTTCAATGCCTTTATAATTTTCTGAGGTTCACGAGTCCAAAGATACTTAATATCTTCTCTAGTAGCAATATCTTGAGAGTCTTGGATAAACCTTCCTTCAACTTCTAACTAAATGTCATCATTTTTAAAAGAAACTCTGAGTCACTCTTACATCCCTAGGTGAATTCCCCATCACCAACTTTCTTGAGCTCTTCTTCACCACTAGAGATAACTATCCAAATAGAGTACTTCCTTCCCTCACAGCTCACTTGCTAAACTAGTCATAATGTCGACATCCTCTGAACCTTCGTGGAATCAATTGTAGATGTCCAATATCGATGCCAACTTATCTTGAGTAAGATTGGACTCCCAATTAATGATAGATCAGAGCGAAGACCAAGACCCATCTTGACGATTACCCGAGCTCCATGTAAACGATCCAACTAGTCATCAACCCTGAGAAAAGATGTCCATACTCGATAGTGACTTCTCCATCGTGAGCATAACCGATTCTTCCAAGTGAAGCACTGGAATGTTGGAATCCTTCAACTTGCAACTTCTTTAACTCGGCTACCCCCCTTAAGAAAAGATACAGTAGGGAGATCCAAAAGTAGCTTGCCTTTTTCTATTGAGTTAGTTTGTACTATCATAAAGACCTTATGATATCCCAAGGATACTCATGTATATAAGCAGGAACAAGTGATCTGAAATTCCTCGCGAGTAGATAAACAGCAGTGCAGAAAAACTGTCATAACTCATGTTATTTTAATCCAATTAAATTGTATCTTATACCGTTGGAAAGCTTATCAAATCCTCTACAACTTTGTTATTGATCACCTCTCCAGATTCCGATTTTAAAATATGGTTTCAGAGTGAGACATGAAATCTGTCCAGAAAGTCTGGCAGCACAGATGCGGCATCTTGCAACAGTTATATCTCAAGTTCAAAATTCATATAATGACATGCCTTACATGGTTGAAAAGCTGATGAAATCCTCTGCAACTTTTGTATAGAACACTTTCCCATATTCTATAGTTAAGGTAGTTGTCACACCCGGTTTTCTAAAGAACAAAACCAGGCTAATCATATGTGTGCCCAGGAAGTCCACACATGCCAGAATGAAAAAGTATCAGAAACAATGTTATGATATAATGTATACATAGCTATATTAACACTTACATCAGAGTATCGCGGAACGGTGACTAATCTTCAGGCTCCATTCTTCTCAGGGACGGCTGACTGGTGGCTCCATATGCCAAGCACTTCTAACAGACTTCTGGGAACTCACTACACTTTCACCCTTCTTCTAAGCAGCACCTCACTACACACTGGAGTGTGGGGAAATAGCAAGGGTGAGTCCATGTCGAACTCAGCAAATATAACACGGGGTTCATGAGGCTCAAAAGGTTTGACACGAGTTTACTGCGGTAGCTTTTAGTGAGTCATCTTTTTAGCAGTTGAGTAGCAACAAGTTTACCCAAATAACCTCATGATCATGTATACAAGAATAATGTATAGCAAGAAATAATAATCATTAATGAGCATCAATATCATCCATATTAACATTATCACCAGTGTTCATCATTTATTCTGTAAGGGTCCAAGGCCACTCATGACCGTGAGCACGGCTGTTATAACAGTTTTACACTCTGCAGAGGTTGTACACTTTCACTGTGAGTCGTGATTTACCCTTTCGCCCGAGGTGATCAGCCTCTTGACCCACTACCAAGGAAGGTCGGCAGGGTTCACTATGAAGTCTTTCAAAGGTTCGTCTAACAAGTTAGGGCCGCTAGGTTTCTGTGGCCTGCAAATGTAGAGCCCCCCTTCCGTATGGCACAATGACACGCAGCCTATACTCATAAGGACAGGAGCCGCACTACACCCAACCCGGAACACACCCCTCTTGCGCCTTAAAGGTAACCACTAACAAGCTAGAAAAGGTCCTCTTATATGACTAAAGCCAGAGCCATGTAGCCCTCACAGCTGTACTGTAAGTCCCGGATGTTCGCTTACAGATAAGTCCTTAAGGAGAGAAACTAGAGCACCATAAAAACAACCCAATGCTCTAGCCCTCTTGAGCCATGTTGCTATAAAACATCTTTTAAACGTTTATTGCATATACCATTAGTCAAGTTACAGATCATGGTTATTTATCTTGAGCACTAGCATAAATACTACCCAATGCAATGTTCCACCGGTGTCAAGGTACAAGATACAAAAGCTAGGATATCCTTAAGGGTAACAAGATAGACACATGCACATGAATTAAGTGTATTAAAGGTGAATAGGAAACATGGATGATCCCATGCTATACTTGCCTTAAACTTTAGATCCTTCTTCAATTCCAAACCTCAATAATTGCTTCTTGATCACCACATAAAGCTCACCGACTACACAATATCATATAGCACCACACAAGCATCTAAGCATAACCATGCATAGCAAACAAGACTACCATTAGGACAGTACACCAAACATAAGAAATAGCAAGTGAAAAGGTTTTAAAGAGATCCTACACGTTGCTACGAACACACAGACGCGGAAAGCACGCTAATCAGAGCTACGGTTAAAAAGAAGCGACTAGCTACCGAGAATATTCTATTTAAGAAAAGGCCAATATACTTTGATTTATTTTAATTGAGCAAAACAACGTAAAGAGTTATTAAAACTAGATTAGTCAAAAGATAATTTAATTCAAAAGCCATGTTGAAACTACTCATGTTTAGTTTGTAGACAATATCATATAATCTAATTCAGTTAAACTTTATCATTGCAAAAGATATAAACATGTAAAAGCATTTAACCTAATTGTATATGCCGTAAGCAAATTATAATTTAGAAATACATTTGTGTTCGTTAGCAATTAATCACATTAACATTCATGTATTTAGCACCGAAGTATGAACATATATTACTTTTATATTACAAAACTATTTTCATGCAAATTAACCAAGTTAATATTAACATTTTAATTATAGACACATGTCATATTATTTAATCAAGTTAAACTTTAACCTTGCATAAAAAGACATGTGAGAGCACCTAAACAAGTTTATCCTATGCAACGGGTTTGAACTAAGCAAATTATAATTTAGGAACATGTTTATACTAGCAATTAATCATATTAGTAATTAATTATATTTAACATTTATATATCAAATACCGTAGTATAACGCCTGTATTATTTATTTTTTTTTAGATTAGAAAACGAGTTTCATATAGATTAATTAATATTTAATTACAAACAAATAAGCATGTAGGATGATAAAGCGTCACTGCTAGGCCGTAGATCACAGCAATATGAAACTAACGCAGCAAAAACGAGTTAAAACAGAGCTAGAATATATAAGTTGTGAATTTGGAGAAGTGCACGTGTGTAAGAGTTGCCTTGCTTCGGTATGGTAGAGCAAGCTGTGTTGACATGATGAAAGTGTGCTCTTAAATAAAACACAGGTGGACAGTAGATACGTACATATGCATGCACATGCACTGCGTGAATTGCCGCTAGATGGTTGCATGCTGTACAGAAGGGAAACTGTAATAAGCAGACCACCACAATTGCCGTGTGTTGGCTTGGGCTAGCTACGATAACGAAGCGGCCAGGTAAACACATCTGGAAAACAAGATGGAAAACGAAAAGATAAGTGATCGTCGGATTAGTGTCAATCACGCAGCAGAGAGATCGCTAGTGCTCTAGGAGACTTACAAGGATATCTGTTGTGGCATGAGCTTGATACGGATGACGTGCTGACCATCAGCATAACCGTGCTGTCGAGAGTACGACAGAACCAGCAGCCGGGTCCTCAAGAAGTTGTCGACGGCGGTCACAGCAACGCTCAGTACGGCGCGTGGGCGACGACCGATGTAGAAGACGAGGGGCGCAGGACCATGGAACAGGGCCGGAACGGCTAGATGTGTCCCCATCCAATGTAGCTGGCTAGACGAAACTGACCCACATCTTGACGTTAAGGAAACAAATGCATGGAGCAAATAAACATAATTAATAGAAGATGGATTCGCGGAAAGGAATACATGACGGCGTAGAGATGATCGAGATGAACCTCGGGATGGAAGCGGAATTCGCCGGAGATGAGAAACGTGGCCGGAAAAGCTCGCCGAACCTTCGTCGGAAGTTCGCCGGAACGCAAGCTGTAGATGCATCGGCGAGGGGTGGACGGAGCTACGAGCGGCGGCTCGCGATACGAGCTCAGCGGCGGCGGACAACAACAGCGGCGGCGAACGGCAACAGCGGCGGCGAACGGCAACAGCGGCGGCGAACGGCAACAGCAGTGGCGGGCGGCAACAGCGGCGGCGGCGGCAATAGCGACGGCGGCGGCAACAGCGGCGGCGACAGCGGCGGCGGCGGAAACAGCGGCGGCGACAGCGGCGGCGGCGGAAACAGCGGCGGCGACAGCGACGGCAACAGCGACGGCGACAGCGACGGCAACAGCGACGGCGAGAGAAGGATGAGAAAAATATGATTTACTACACGAGAGATTTCCCAAACTAGGGGCTCCTCTACGGTAGTTTTTGGTGTGCTTTGCCCATGGGGTAGGTACGTATATAAAGGGAGGAAAACTCTCCACCTTCATGTCAACTAGCGATATGGTGCTAATTGACGTTGCACCCTTCATCTTTACTAATAGGCCTAATTAATTATTAAAGCCCATTAGTAAATAAATGAATGGGCATTTAGGATTATTGCACACAGGTTTTGGTGGAAAATGAGATATTTATTATTTTCGGAATTAATTAATTTCATGGATAAAATAATTCTAGAAAAGTCCAGAATTATTATTTAAGCCGCGAAAAATACTCCGAAAGCTCCGAAAATTCAGGGAAATTTTCCAGAGACATTATGGAATATGAGGAACCCAAATAAAGTATTTGGAGCTCATGAAAAGATATTTTGGAGCATCTAAAAATTAGATTATGCTCACAGACAAGTGGAAACAAGCTACAGAAAAAGTCGGAAAAATTCTCGAGAAGTTTGTAGAGATTGATTGATGGACGAGAAACTGAAAGGAATAATTTACGTTATAAAGAAAAGATTTTAGAAAACTTCCAACGAGAACTTAAGATGAGAAACAAGGAATATTGATTGCGGAAAAAGATAAAGACGTGCTGGAGAAAAAAAAAGATATTATTTTTTTTTATAACTAATTGATGCTATCATAAACTAAACTTAGGAAATTTTATCCGAATATTAAAACTTTTATTTTAATTAGTGTTTTCTATGCACAACCCAAAATCAGAAATTTTGGGGTGTGACAATTCTACCCCACTTAACATGAATCTCGTCCCGAGATTCGGAGAGACTAGGAAGAAAGATAAAGCTGATTATCAAGGTTGTTCTAAGACCTTTGTTGAGATATAATATAGAGATTAAGGATTAACAAAGTTGGATAAAGAAATTGAAGATAGCTCTTTAACATTGTTTTGAGATTAATGAGATGTAAGAACGACCATCGAAGATCAACAAAAAGGTGATAAGAAAGATAAAGATTGATGGCGAGAAAGTGAGATTGGTTAAGGGGCAAGGACTAGCAAAAGATGATATTATGATAGCGATTGGTCTTTGAATCTTCTTATCTCGTGACTTGAGATTGATGATGGTGGCGGACGCTACCCCACTTAACAAAGATCTCGTTCCACCTGGCGATGTCATTGAAAGCAACACTTTCATTAAGGCTTACTACTATTGATAAGTCCTTCATGTGTTGATCCTTCCTTGGGTTAAGATAAAGGAGAAAGCATAGAAACCAAGAGTAAGCAAGGATGATATATAGAAAAGACAATAAGAATTAGGATTGATCGAAGATTAAGTAGGTCAAGAGAGGATACTACCCCACTTTAACATAGATTGAGTTAATTCTCAAGATGATTTCGGGCCTCCTTTGGAACACAAGAACAAAGACAACACACAGGCATCACGTCAAACAAGACAAGCACACATCAGGCAACACAAAGCACCAATCACATCATCGGTACTACACGTGGTTCTTCAACAATGGTGGTCATCCTAATGGCACATTGGAGATGATGAAAGGCCATCGAACTTTTGAACAAGGTAAGATCAGAAAACTTTTGGTAAAAACAACACAAATCAAAAACCAAGGGAGTAAGAAATAATAGCTCAAAGGAAGCTATCAAGGAAGGGATACAACAGAACAAGGAATAGGAAATAGTCAAAATCAATGAGTCAAGGGATGAGATAATAGTTTTATAGTAAAATAAATTTTAGAATACGTCCAGTGCTACTTGACATACGTCCTACAGTCAACACCGCTCTGATACCACTCTGTCACACCCGGTTTTCTAAAGAACAAAACCAGGCTAATCATATGTGTGCCCAGGAAGTCCACACATATGCCAGAATGAAAAAGTATCAGAAACAATGTTATGATATAATGTATACATAGCTATATTAACACTTACATCAGAGTATCGCGGAACGGTGACTAATCTTCAGGCTCCATTCTTCTCAGGGACGGCTGACTGGTGGCTCCATATGCCAAGCACTTCTAACAGACTTCTGGGAACTCACTACACTTTCACCCTTCTTCTAAGCAGCACCTCACTACACACTGGAGTGTGGGGAAATAGCAAGGGTGAGTCCATGTCGAACTCAGCAAATATAACACGGGGTTCATGAGGCTCAAAAGGTTTGACACGAGTTTACTGCGGTAGCTTTTAGTGAGTCATCTTTTTAGCAGTTGAGTAGCAACAAGTTTACCCAAATAACCTGATGATCATGTATACGAGAATAATGTATAGCAAGAAATAATAATCATTAATGAGCATCAATATCATCCATATTAACATTATCACCAGTGTTCATCATTTATTCTGTAAGGGTCCAAGGCCACTCGTGACCGTGAGCACGGCTGTTATAACAGTTTTACACTCTGCAGAGGTTGTACACTTTCACTGTGAGTCGTGATTTACCCTTTCGCCCGAGGTGATCAGCCTCTTGACCCACTACCAAGGAAGGTCGGCAGGGTTCACTATGAAGTCTTTCAAAGGTTCGTCTAACAAGTTAGGGCCGCTAGGTTTCTGTGGCCTGCAAATGTAGAGCCCCCCTTCCGTATGGCACAATGACACGCAGCCTATACTCATAAGGACAGGAGCCGCACTACACCCAACCCGGAACACACCCCTCTTGCGCCTTAAAGGTAACCACTAACAAGCTAGAAAAGGTCCTCTTATATGACTAAAGCCAGAGCCATGTAGCCCTCACAGCTGTACTGTAAGTCCCGGATGTTCGCTTACAGATAAGTCCTTAAGGAGAGAAACTAGAGCACCATAAAAACAACCCAATGCTCTAGCCCTCTTGAGCCATGTTGCTATAAAACATCTTTTAAACGTTTATTGCATATACCATTAGTCAAGTTACAGATCATGGTTATTTATCTTGAGCACTAGCATAAATACTACCCAATGCAATGTTCCACCGGTGTCAAGGTACAAGATACAAAAGCTAGGATATCCTTAAGGGTAACAAGATAGACACATGCACATGAATTAAGTGTATTAAAGGTGAATAGGAAACAAGGATGATCCCATGCTATACTTGCCTTAAACTTTAGATCCTTCTTCAATTCCAAACCTCAATAATTGCTTCTTGATCACCACATAAAGCTCACCGACTACACAATATCATATAGCACCACACAAGCATCCAAGCATAACCATGCATAGCAAACAAGACTACCATTAGGACAGTACACCAAACATAAGAAATAGCAAGTGAAAAGGTTTTAAAGAGATCCTACACGTTGCTACGAACACACAGACGCGGAAAGCACGCTAATCAGAGCTACGGTTAAAAAGAAGCGACTAGCTACCGAGAATATTCTATTTAAGAAAAGGCCAATATACTTTGATTTATTTTAATTGAGCAAAACAACGTAAAGAGTTATTAAAACTAGATTAGTCAAAAGATAATTTAATTCAAAAGCCATGTTGAAACTACTCATGTTTAGTTTGTAGACAATATCATATAATCTAATTCAGTTAAACTTTATCATTGCAAAAGATATAAACATGTAAAAGCATTTAACCTAATTGTATATGCCGTAAGCAAATTATAATTTAGAAATACATTTGTGTTCGTTAGCAATTAATCACATTAACATTCATGTATTTAGCACCGAAGTATGAACATATATTACTTTTATATTACAAAACTATTTTCATGCAAATTAACCAAGTTAATATTAACATTTTAATTATAGACACATGTCATATTATTTAATCAAGTTAAACTTTAACCTTGCATAAAAAGACATGTGAGAGCACCTAAACAAGTTTATCCTATGCAACGGGTTTGAACTAAGCAAATTATAATTTAGGAACATGTTTATACTAGCAATTAATCATATTAGTAATTAATTATATTTAACATTTATATATCAAATACCGTAGTATAACGCCTGTATTATTTATTTTTTTTAGATTAGAAAACGAGTTTCATATAGATTAATTAATATTTAATTACAAACAAATAAGCATGTAGGATGATAAAGCGTCACTGCTAGGCCGTAGATCACAGCAATATGAAACTAACGCAGCAAAAACGAGTTAAAACAGAGCTAGAATATATAAGTTGTGAATTTGGAGAAGTGCACGTGTGTAAGAGTTGCCTTGCTTCGGTATGGTAGAGCAAGCTGTGTTGACATGATGAAAGTGTGCTCTTAAATAAAACACAGGTGGACAGTAGATACGTACATATGCATGCACATGCACTGCGTGAATTGCCGCTAGATGGTTGCATGCTGTACAGAAGGGAAACTGTAGTAAGCAGACCACCACAATTGCCGTGTGTTGGCTTGGGCTAGCTACGATAACGAAGCGGCCAGGTAAACACATCTGGAAAACAAGATGGAAAACGAAAAGATAAGTGATCGTCGGATTAGTGTCAATCACGCAGCAGAGAGATCGCTAGTGCTCTAGGAGACTTACAAGGATATCTGTTGTGGCATGAGCTTGATACGGATGACGTGCTGACCATCAGCATAACCGTGCTGTCGAGAGTACGACAGAACCAGCAGCCGGGTCCTCAAGAAGTTGTCGACGGCGGTCACAGCAACGCTCAGTACGGCGCGTGGGCGACGACCGATGTAGAAGACGAGGGGCGCAGGACCATGGAACAGGGCCGGAACGGCTAGATGTGTCCCCATCCAATGTAGCTGGCTAGACGAAACTGACCCACATCTTGACGTTAAGGAAACAAATGCATGGAGCAAATAAACATAATTAATAGAAGATGGATTCGCGGAAAGGAATACATGACGGCGTAGAGATGATCGAGATGAACCTCGGGATGGAAGCGGAATTCGCCGGAGATGAGAAACGTGGCCGGAAAAGCTCGCCGAACCTTCGTCGGAAGTTCGCCGGAACGCAAGCTGTAGATGCATCGGCGAGGGGTGGACGGAGCTACGAGCGGCGGCTCGCGATACGAGCTCAGCGGCGGCGGACAACAACAGCGGCGGCGAACGGCAACAGCGGCGGCGAACGGCAACAGCAGCGGCGAACGGCAACAGCGGTGGCGGGCGGCAACAGCGGCGGCGGCGGCAATAGCGACGGCGGCGGCAACAGCGGCGGCGACAGCGGCGGCGGCGGAAACAGCGGCGGCGACAGCGGCGGCGGCGGAAACAGCGGCGGCGACAGCGACGGCAACAGCGACGGCGACAGCGACGGCAACAGCGACGGCGAGAGAAGGATGAGAAAAATATGATTTACTACACGAGAGATTTCCCAAACTAGGGGCTCCTCTACGGTAGTTTTTGGTGTGCTTTGCCCATGGGGTAGGTACGTATATAAAGGGAGGAAAACTCTCCACCTTCATGTCAACTAGCGATATGGTGCTAATTGACGTTGCACCCTTCATCTTTACTAATAGGCCTAATTAATTATTAAAGCCCATTAGTAAATAAATGAATGGGCATTTAGGATTATTGCACACAGGTTTTGGTGGAAAATGAGATATTTATTATTTTCGGAATTAATTAATTTCATGGATAAAATAATTCTAGAAAAGTCCAGAATTATTATTTAAGCCGCGAAAAATACTCCGAAAGCTCCGAAAATTCAGGGAAATTTTCCAGAGACATTATGGAATATGAGGAACCCAAATAAAGTATTTGGAGCTCATGAAAAGATATTTTGGAGCATCTAAAATTAGATTATGCTCACAGACAAGTGGAAACAAGCTACAGAAAAAGTCGGAAAAATTCTCGAGAAGTTTGTAGAGATTGATTGATGGACGAGAAACTGAAAGGAATAATTTACGTTATAAAGAAAAGATTTTAGAAAACTTCCAACGAGAACTTAAGATGAGAAACAAGGAATATTGATTGCGGAAAAAGATAAAGACGTGCTGGAGAAAAAAAAAGATATTATTTTTTTTATAACTAATTGATGCTATCATAAACTAAACTTAGGAAATTTTATCCGAATATTAAAACTTTTATTTTAATTAGTGTTTTCTATGCACAACCCAAAATCAGAAATTTTGGGGTGTGACAGTAGTCGAACACAGTGCCCAACAGAAACTGTTCCAGGGTTCAGGCAGCGCAGTTGCATCGTCTTGTGATTTTCATAACTCCCAAACCATAATAGCTATCAGGGTGAATCCGGCGGCAAATGAAACACAAAGAAGCATAGTTGTTCTTACAAAATTCTCATGATCTTTGGACTTCTAGACTTGGAGATATCTCATGATGAACACAAACCATCCAGAAAAACAGTAAACTGCAAAGATGAGAAAAACCACCCCTACTATCTATTCATTAATCCTTATGCCTTAATCCTATATCTAAATGAAATTGTAGGAATACTCCATAAGATCATTGCAATCATTACAAAGTTCCAAATCAAGCAAAAGCATAATGATAATTCAACAAGCAATAAAGGTGCACAAAACAATCATTGACTCAACTTACGATGCTATCATTCTCTTCATACCAAGGGTAAAGATCCTAAAGCTCCTCTTTTGATTTCGTAAGAAGGGGGTGAGGAATGGTTCTAAAAAGCATATCAAATCAAGGAGTGTAGATGAGATCAAAGGCTTAAAACAAACATCATGGGGAAGATGAATATCAAGGGTGGGGATGTAGTGGAGAAGAAATATCAAGGTTTATAGACCAAGGAAGTTATAGCAATTTTAAAACCTTAAGACGACTGATTTCTAATGAGGCTTGTGTTCTATAGTCAGCATTGCTCTGATACCACTCTGTCACACCCGGTTTTAAGGACAAAACCAGACATATACTATATGTGAAATAAAGGAGTCAAATCTCACATATAGCCGCAGATAAGTGTAATACCAAGAGACAAATAATTAATATACATAACTCAATAGTATAAAATATACCTTAGAGAGCAATACAGCGGAAATACAACTCCGAACACCGGGTGTAGACTTTGCTCTAGGAACAAACTGACTGGTTGATCACAAGCCTATTAACTCCAGAGACTATTCCTGAGGTGTGGGAAATAGCAAGAGTGAGTCCATGTCGAACTCAGCAAATATATCATGGGGTTCATGAGGCTCAAAAGGTTGACACTGGTTTACTGCGATAGCTTTTAGTAAGTCATCTTTTAGCAATTGAGTAGCAACATGTTTACCATAAGCCCAAATAACCTTATGATCTTGTAAACAAGAATAATATATAGCAAGAAACAATAATCATTAGTGACCATCAATATCATCAGTATTATCATTATCATTATCATCTGTTCATCATTTATTATATAAGGGTCCAAGGCCGCTCGTGACCGTGAGCACGGCTGATATACCAGTTTTACACTCTGCAGAGGTTGTACACTTTCACCATGAGTCATGATTTACCCTTTTGCCCGAGGTGATCAGCCTCTTGACCCACTTCCAAGGAAGGTCGGCAGGGTTCACTATGAAGTCTTTCAAAGGTTCGTCTAACAAGTTAGGGCCGCTAGGTTTCATCAGTCAGTCTGTGTGATACAACCACGCAGGGATCCACAGTCTGCTTTTCCGTATTTGCGCCACAAGGGTAACCTCTAACAAGCTAGAAAAGGTCCTCATACTTGAATAAAGCCAGAGCCATATAGCCCTCATGGTTGTACTGTAAGTCCAGGATATTCGCTTATAGATAAGTCCTTAAGGAGAGAAACTAGAGCACCATAAAAACAACCCAATGCTCTAGCCCTCTTGAGCCATGTTGCTATAAAATATCTTTTAAACGTTTATTGCATATACCATTAGTCAAGTTACAGATCATGGTTATTTATCTTGAGCACTAGCATAAATACTACCCAATGCAATGTTCCACCGGTGTCAAGGTACAAGATACAAAAGCTAGGATATCCTTAGGGGTAACAAGGTAGACACATGCACATGAATTAAGTGTATTAAAGGTGAATAGGAAACAAGGATGATCTCATGCTATACTTGCCTTAACTTAGATCCTTCTTCAAGTCCAAACCTCAATGAACTGCTTCTTGATCACCACGTATAGCTCACCGACTAGACAAGATCATAAAAGCACCACACAAGCATCCATTCAATCATACACGAAGCAAACAATAGAAATAAATTATAACAGTACACCAAACTTATAAAACAACGTGTGAAAAGGTTTTAAAGATGTTCTACGCATTGCTACGAATACACAGGCGCGAAAAGCACGCTAATCGAAACTATGGTTGAAAAGATACATCTACCGAAAGATTTTGTTGTATAAAACAGAAAATTATAGGTCTCATTTGTTTTAACTATATAAAATCATATAGTTCATTTGTTTTAAAATACTTTTTATAGATATTCAAAAGTGACTTAGGCTAAATTACATTTAAATTTAGAAAACTAAAGGAGAAATCAATAATATTTTATTTATAAATCTAGTTGCACAGTTATTAATCAAGTTAGATCTAAACTATGAAATTCTAGAGATTTTGATAAAGAAAACATTAATACTAATACGTAGTTCATGTTGTTATAAATCCATTGCAATTTGAACGGACTAATTCGGAATTAAAACAAATAAGTTATGAATTAAACGAGATTTTCTTTAGTAAAACAATAGATTAAATCGAATCTTAAAGGTAGAAATCTAACCAACAGTAGCACTAATAGTATAAAAAGTTTGTAAAACTCTTCTACACGTTACTACGATCACACAGACGTAAAGATCACGAAATTCGGATTTAAAACGTGAAAGTTATGAATTTTCTAAGATTTCCTATAGATAAATAATTACTTTAATATAAACTCGAAAATTAAATTTTCCAAACCTATTGTACAGTACCAACAACATGTAGAGCTCGCAAATATGAACCTAACGCAATTTGAACGGGTCAAATCGGAGTTAAAACGTAGAAGATATGGCCTAAACAAGATAGTGGCAGTTTTGTAAATACCTAGTTTCGAAAATAAATCAAAATCTGGTTTTTAATGTGATCTATACGGTGGAATTCAAGTAAATACCTCCTCTTCTTGGAGTAGAACGCCTGGTGGCTTCGTCGGACGGCGACAAGAGAAGGAGGAGAAAATATAATTTACTACACGAGAGATTTCCCAAACTAGGGGCTCCTCTACGGTAGTTTTGGTGTGCTTTGCCCATGGGGTAGGTACGTATATATAGGGAGGAAAACTCTCCACCTCCATGTCAACTAGCGATATGGTACTAATTGACATTGCACCATCCACCTCCGCTAATAGGCCTAAGTAATCATTTAAGCCCATTAGTAAATAAATGTATTGACCTTTGAGATTCATTAGGATTATTGCACATGGGCTTTGAGCGTTGGAAAAAAGAGAGATTTATTATTTTCGGAATTAATTATTTTCATAGATAAAAATAATTCCTGAAAAGTCCGGAATTATTATTTAAGCCGCGAAAAATACTCTGAAAGCTTCGAAAATTCAGGAAAATTCTCCAGAGACATTATGGAACATGAGGAACCCAAATAAAGTATTTGGAGCTCACTAAAAGGTAATTTTGGAGCATCTAAAAATTAGATTACGCTTACAGACAAGTGGAAACAAGCTACAGAAAAAGTTAGAAAAATTCCTAAGATGTTTGTAGAGATTGATTGATGGATGAGAAACTGAAAGGAGTGATTCGGGTTACAAAGAAAAGATTTTGAGAGGCTCCAAACGAAAACTTGAGCTGAGAAACATGGAATTTGATTGCAGAAAAAGATAAAGGCTTGCTAGAGAAGGAAGATCGACCTACTAAACGTATTTTAAAGACTTTCCTCACCCTCAACACATAAAGAAACAATAAGCAAACATCACATCAAATCATATGCACCAGCATATATACACACAATGTTGCTAAACCCTATGATAAATTTTAATGTAATGAAAAATATTATTTTCCTATGTTTTCATGAGTACTAGAATGCAAAATTAAATCACTTTGCATCTACTTTGAAAGAAGCAAATTTTAGGGTGTTACAATTCTACCCCCCTTAAGATGAATCTCGTCCTCGAGATTTGGAAGATGGTGATGAAAGAGCAATGGATACTTTGCCTTTAGATCTTCTCTTGCTTGAGTAGCTCCTTTTTCATACCTTCGTAACCTTACTCCGGGTATCTACTTCAAACACTTCCATGGGAACTTTGTATGGGTAGGATTCTTTTTTACCCTTGAATTGTCCAAATATGTCTGCTCCTTAAGTAAACACAATCGCTGCTCCAACTATAGCATATGGAACACATTAGGTATGCCAACAAAGTCTAAGGTAACACCAACCGTTAAGCCACTTATCTTTCCAAATCATAATGTTCCTTGTTTGTCCATTTAAAAACCTGGTACCTTTCCATCCATGATAGTCATAACTATCTCCTTTTTATTCTTGTCTTCCAAAGATCTTTGTGAATCTCTTATTCCAATGTAGGCATTACCACTGACTTCATAACATTAATGACTATATGTTTAGGTTGGGTTGCTCAACTCCTAAACATAATTCTTAGTCCATGGCGTCATCTGAATCTTCTTAGCAAAACTCTCCTTTGCTAAAGACATCGGCAACGACTTTTGCTCCTCCCAGTGATAGCACTTTTCGAAGTCATATATAATCAATTTCGTTCCACTGACAATGTCACTAGCTCAACCCCAACCTAGTAATGATGTCCTTTATATTCTTACAATCCATGTAGGTGTCACTCTTATAAACCATGTAAATACCACACTTGTGTCCAATAGGATAATATCTCCAAAACCTTCAGAGCATAAACTGATATCTCCACTTCCTTGTGTCAGGAACTCATGTTTCCCATGCATCCCTAATGCTCAAGCCATCACATTCTCCTTCTTGCATAAAGACACATCCCTCACCTTGACATGGTGCATCACGATAGATGGGACACTCTTGTCTTGATCTGGCAGATCTAACTCCTAAGTTTTACTTCTTCAATGCCTTTATAATTTTCTGAGGTTCACGAGTCCAAAGATACTTAATATCTTCTCTAGTAGCAATATTTTGAGAGTCTTGGATAAACTTTCCTTCAACTTCTAACTAAATGTCATCATTTTTAAAAGAAACTCTGAGTCACTCTTACATCCCTAGGTGAATTCCCCATCACCAACTTTCTTGAGCTCTTCTTCACCACTAGAGATAACTATCCAAATAGAGTACTTCCTTCCCTCACAGCTCACTTGCTAAACTAGTCATAATGTCGACATCCTCTGAACCTTCGTGGAATCAATTGTAGATGTCCAATATCGATGCCAACTTATCTTGAGTAAGATTGGACTCCCAATTAATGATAGATCAGAGCGAAGACCAAGACCCATCTTGACGATTACCCGAGCTCCATGTAAACGATCCAACTAGTCATCAACCCTGAGAAAAGATGTCCATACTCGATAGTGACTTCTCCATCGTGAGCATAACCGATTCTTCCAAGTGAAGCACTGGAATGTTGGAATCCTTCAACTTGCAACTTCTTTAACTCGGCTACCCCCCTTAAGAAAAGATACAGTAGGGAGATCCAAAAGTAGCTTGCCTTTTTCTATTGAGTTAGTTTGTACTATCATAAAGACCTTATGATATCCCAAGGATACTCATGTATATAAGCTGGAACAAGTGATCTGAAATTCCTCGCGAGTAGATAAACAGCAGTGCAGAAAAACTGTCATAACTCATGTTATTTTAATCCAATTAAATTGTATCTTATACCGTTGGAAAGCTTATCAAATCCTCTACAACTTTGTTATTGATCACCTCTCCAGATTCCGATTTTAAAATATGGTTTCAGAGTGAGACATGAAATCTGTCTAGAAAGTCTGGCAGCACAGATGCGGCATCTTGCAACAGTTATATCTCAAGTTCAAAATTCATATGATGACATGCCTTACATGGTTGAAAAGCTTATGAAATCCTCTGCAACTTTTGTATAGAACACTTTCCCATATTCTATGGTTAAGGTAGTCGAACACAGTGCCCAACAGAAACTATTCCAGGGTTCAGGTAGCGCAGTTGCATCGTCTTGTGATTTTCATAACTCCCAAACCATAATAGCTATCAGGGTGATTCCGGCGGCAAATGAAATACAAAGAAGCATAGTTGTTCTTACAAAATTCTCATGATCTTTGGACTTCTAGACTTGGAGATATCTCACGATGAACACAGACCGTCCAGAAAAACAGTAAACTGCAGAGATGAGAAAAACCACCCCTACTATCTATTCATTAATCCTTATGCCTTAATCCTATATCTAAATGAAATTGTAGGAATACTCCACAAGATCATTGCAATCATTACAAAGTTCCAAATCAAGCAAAAGCATAATGATAATTCAACAAGCAATAAAGGTGCACAAAACAATCATTGACTCAACTTACGATGCTATCATTCTCTTCATACCAAGGGTAAAGATCCTAAAGCTCCTCTTTTGATTTCGTAAGAAGGGGGTGAGGAATGGTTCTAAAAAGCATATCAAATCAAGGAGTGTAGATGAGATCAAAGGCTTAAAACAAAGATCATGGGGAAGATGAATATCAAGGGTGGGGATGTAGTGGAGAAGAAATATCAAGGTTTATAGACCAAGGAAGTTATAGCAATTTTAAAACCTTAAGACGACCGATTTCTAATGAGGCTTATGTCCTATAGTCAGCATTGCTCTGATAACACTCTGTCACACCTGGTTTTAAGGACAAAACCAGACATATACTATATGTGAAATAAAGGAGTCAAATCTCACATATAGCCGCAGATAAGTGTAATACCAAGAGACAAATGATTAATATACATAACTCAATAGTATAAAATATACCTTAGAGAGCAATACAGCGGAAATACAACTCTGAACACCGGGTGTAGACTTCGCTCCAGGAAGAAACTGACTGGTTGATCACAAGCCTATTAACTCCAGAGACTATTCCTGAGGTGTGGGAAATAGCAAGAGTGAGTCCATGTCGAACTCAGCAAATATATCATGGGGTTCATGAGGCTCAAAAGGTTGACACTGGTTTACTGCGATAGCTTTTAGTGAGTCATCTTTTAGCAATTGAGTAGCAACATGTTTACCATAAGCCCAAATAACCTTATGATCATGTAAAGAAGAATAATGTATATCAAGAAACAATAATCATTAGTGACCATCAATATCATCAGTATTATCATTATCATTATCATATGTTCATCATTTATTCTGTAAGGGTCCAAGGCTGCTCGTGACCGTGAGCACGGCTGATATACCAGTTTTACACTCTGCAGAGGTTGTACACTTTCACCATGAGTCGTGATTTACCCTTTTGCCCGAGGTGATCAGCCTCTTGACCCACTTCCAAGGAAGGTCAGCAGGGTTCACTATGAAGTCTTTCAAAGGTTCGTCTGTCACACCCATTTATCGACCAAATGGAATGCTTACCCTTATGTGCGCCCAGAGATCAATCACACATAAGTTCACAAATTATAACAGAAGTATCATGGCAAAACTAAGACAGGTGCAGTAGTCAATCTTTTCTTTAATTCCTCAAAATTAGCCTGACACTTCTCGGACCACACAAACTTGGCATTCTTCTCCAACAATGCAGTCATTGGTTTTGCAAGCTTGGAAAATCCCTCTATAAATCTTCTATAATAACCAGCCAATCCCAAAAAGCTGCGGATCTCACTTGCATTGATAGGTGGTTTCCAGTTCAATACATCTCTCACCTTGCCAGGATCTACTGATATTCCTCCATTTGAAACGATATGACCCAGAAAAGAAACTTCCTTAAGCCAAAACTCACATTTACTCCTTTTTGCATATAGTTGGTGTTCTCTGAGCTTCTGCAAGACCAACCTCAAATGTTCAGCATGTTCTCCCTCCGTCTTGGAAAACACTAGTATATCATCAATGAATACCACTACAAACTTGTCCAGATATTCCATGAACACCTTATTCATTAAATACATGAAGTATGCAGGAGCATTAGTCAAACCAAATGACATCACTGTATACTCATATAACCCATAACGTGTAGTAAATGCTGTCTTGGGTATATCCCTGGCACGAATCTTCAATTGATGATATCCAGAGCGAAGGTCAATCTTGGAGAATACACAAGCTCCTCTCAACTGATCAAACAGGTCATCAATTCTAGGCAATGGGTACTTGTTCTTAATGGTAACCTCATTAAGAGACCGATAATCTACACACATCCTCTGAGTTCCATCTTTCTTATCCACAAAAATCACTGGTGCACCCCATGGTGACGAACTAGGACGAATAAAACCCTTATCCTGTAACTCCTTAATTTGTTTCTTAAGTTCTTCTAGTTCATTTACTCCCATTCTATATGGACGCTTAGCTATAGGTGCAGTTCCAGGTAATAATTCAATAATAAATTCAATGTCACGGTCTGGTGGCATACCTGGCAAATCCTCCGGAAACACATCTGGGAATTCCTCCACAACTGGATCCTCCTGATTGGCACCATCATTGAGCTGGTTCACTGTAGCGGTCGCTTGTTTTTGCACTTTGACTTCAACCCTGATCCTATCCCCCTTTGGTGTAGTCAGCACAACTGATTTATCCTTACACTGAATCTCTGCTTGTTGTTGCATCATCCAATCCATTCCCAGTATAAGATCAATCCCAGCTGTCCTCAATACTATAGGACTAACTGAAAACTCGACCCCCCTTAAGTTGAGACTAATGGGAAGACAGCGATAAGATGCTGGCATGCTTCCACCAGGTGAGTTTACTAAGATAGGGTTCTTCATGGCACACAAATGGATTCTATGTATTCTAACAAACGATTGTGATATGAAAGAATGTGATGCTCCAGAATCAAAAAGAACAGTGGCGGGAGTAGAGTGGACATCGAACGTACCAAGCATAACTTCTGGCTCCTCCACTGCAGTTTCCTGGGACAAGTGATTCACCCTTCCCGAGTTAAGTGCGGGCTTCTGGTGGCTGCTCTGTCTCTGGGGAGTCTGCTGGTTAGGCTTCTCCGGGCAGTTGTAAGACAGGTGACCTTCTTTTCCACAACAGAAACACCTGTTGGGAGTGTTGGGAGCACTGGTCTTTGTAGGAGTGTTGTTGGAAGGACCCTGGCGCTGCACTTGATTCCCATTCTGCTGTGGTGGACGTTGATTGCTACTCTGCGGCTGAAATGGGGGACGTTGAGGGAACTGTCCACGAAATGGGGTCTGACCACGGTTCCACTGTCCAGAAGGAGGTCTCTGCTGAGTATTCTGTTGGAAGCCAGTGCGTGGACGGGTGTTGCTATTGGAGGCTTGTCCCTGTAACCTCTTCCTCTTAGCATCCATTTCTTTGCGCTTGTTATCCACCACAATAGCGCGGTTCACAAGCGTCTGGAAGTTGGGATAGGTATTGGACATCAACTGCAACTGTAGTCCATCATATAATCCCTTCAAGAAGCGGCGCTGCTTATCATTGTCATTGGCCACCTCATGTGGAGCATATCGTGACAATTGAGCAAACTTGTCACGGTACTCAGCTACAGACATTGACCCTTGGGTCAGGTTCCTGAATTCCTCCGCCTTCAATTCTATCATCCCTTCAGGTATATGGTAAGCCCTGAAGTTCTCTCTAAACTCCTGCCAGGTGACTGTAGGAGCATTAGCAGGACGGCCATACTCATATGACTCCCACCAATCTTGAGCTTCTCCCTGAAGTTGCCCAGAAGCGAACAACACCTTCTGTCGGTCATCACATTGTGCAATGGTGAGTTGTTTCTCCACAGCACGAAGCCAATCATCGGCCTCCAAAGGATCAGCAGCATGTGTAAACACTGGGGGACGACCCTTCAAAAATTCACCACGCTTATCACGTGGTTGAACTCCAGCAACTGGCTGATTCTGCTGATTCTGCACCAGTTGTTGCATCAACTGCGTCTGTACTGCCAGCAACTGCTCAATAGTTGGTGGCGGTGGTGGTGGTGGATTTGGGGGAATGTTTCCACGACCTCTGCCTCTTCCTCTTCCGGCCATCTGCCACCCATAAACATGCAAACTTTAAGAAATCCAGGTTATCAACCACTTATAAGATTAAGAATGAGATCTGAAAGTTTTCTGGACGAGTAGCAATATTGACAGTTCAGTATTTCAATCATATCTCGGGCTACAGAAATCCAAAAGAGGCGTGCTTTATATGGTTGGAAAGCTTATGAAATTATCCACAATTTCTATTCAGACCTCAAGACCAGATTCTGTCGTTAAGTCTATGAAAAATAAGGCGTAACAGAAACTGTTCCAGATTCCAGACTGTGCAGAAACTTTAACTTGTGAAAATTATATCTCTCGAACCAGATTAGATAAAAAGGTGATTCCAGTGGCATTTGAAAGATGCTTGAGTCTAGTTTCTCTCATAAAAATTTCATAAATGTTGTACGAACCGTTTTTAAACTATAACAGAAACATCAGAGACTGCTCCAGAAAACAGCAAGGACAGAAACGAGATAATATCGAACCCAACTATTATTCCTTGACTATTAAACTTATTATTCTTAATAATGGAACTTGTAGACATGCCTACAAGTCCAGACACTCAAACAAAGATCCAACTCACACATAAGCATAATAATAAAGCAACTAGCACACCAAGGTTCAAACCATACGACAGACTCGACTGACTCAACTGACGTTACTAAGAACGTTCTTATTACATAAAAGGACTCCTACTTCCTAAGGAAGTGGCTCATGCTCTAACTTCTCGTAGATCTTGGGCATGCCTTGGTTTGCTCGGAGCTCATCAATGGTTGCTTGGCATCTCTTGATAGTCTTCCCTTGTGTCCTCACCATCTCTTCTAGTTGCAGCTTCCTGTCCATCATGTCATAGACAAAGTTTACCATCACCCGAGGTAGTGGCTCTAGCTGCACTGGATCTGTCATAGCCCAACCAAGCTCGGGGTGTGCACGAGGAAAGAAGCGATGGATGTCATGCTTCATGAGGTTAAAGCGAAGATAGCGAAGACCCATACATGCTTCAAAAGCAGCATCTTCAATGCTATCCTCTATGGTGGCTCGATGTCCCACATGAGAGAACATCCTGTCCAGCTGATATGCCCCCTTGTCTTGCTTGTGTGCAAAGATGCTTGCCCTTGCCTTCCAGTACGTGCTCTCTAGTGGATGAGTGTACTCCCAGCAGACGTACTCCACAGCTGGATGCCAATCCGCGAAGTAAGCAGTGAGCATCCCCACTAGGCGAATATGAGAGACAGCATCCCCTCCATTCCTGTGGTAGATCCTCACAGTCCACCCCATTGGAGGAGGTGGCACATCTTCAGGAGCTTCATGTGGTGGAGACGGGGGTTGTTCTCCTCCATTATCTTCCTCCTCACCATCTTCAATCTCAACGATTTCTGGATCTTCTTCAGGCTCAATCTCTTTCTGGGGAGGTGCTGGTGCTTGGACTGGTGCTACAGGGGTCTTCTCTTGTTCCTGAGGTTCTGGCTCTTGTGGCTCTTCAGTTGCAAGCAGGGCACGAGGTGGGTAGTATCCTCCAAAGCTGATGCGGGCAGTCTTACGGTCACGAGTCATCTACAGAATTTTTAGATGAAGTTAGAATAGAGGCAAAATTTCGTAATAGAATGAGACATAAGAAGCATAAAAATTTATCAAATAACAAGAACAAGATAGTGAGCATAAAAATAGTGTAAAGATGACACTACTTCGACCATTGCTAGCTAGGCTTGCGTCCTACAGTCAACAAGAGCTCTGATACCAATTTGTCACACCCATTTATCGACCAAATGGAATGCTTACCCTTATGTGCGCCTAGAGATCAATCACACATAAGTTCACAAATTATAACAGAAGTATCATGGCAAATGTTATTACATCACGATATTTAAACACATAGTCTTAACACAAATGTAGCGGAAGTATAAATAAAAGTCTCTCTCGTGGTAGCTCCAGTCACAGGTACATTGACTGGTTGACAGCAAGACTGGTAATCCTCAGGGAAGTAGGCGTAGTAGTCGCTATTACCTCCATCTGTTACCCATCCGGGATTTTTATCCAAATAAGAGAGATAAACAAGCGTAAGTACATCTCGTACTCAACAAGTGTAACATGGGGTTCATGAGGCTCAAATAGGCATAATCATGGGTTTATCAGCATGTAGCTTTTAGTGAACATGATTTTAGCATATCAATAGCATCAATAGGTCTCAATGTAAACAATAAACATATGATCCATGTGAAATGATTAATGAATAGCAAAAACATAAACATAAACAATTATTCAACTATTCCATAAGGGTCCAAGGCCACTCGTGACCGTGAGCACGGCTGTTATAACAGTTCTACACTCTGCAGAGGTTGTACACTTTCACTGTGAGTCGTGTTACCCAAATGCCCGGGTTAATTACTCCCAAAACACTACCAAGGTGAGCAGGCAGGGTAAACACTATGAAGTCTTTCGAAGGTTCGTCTAATAAGTTAGGGCCATTAGATTCACTCGGCAAACAGATGTAGAGCCCCCCTTCCAAATGGCACAATAACCCGCAGCCTATACACATAAGGACAGAGGCCGCACTATACCCGATTCGTCAAGCCATTCTTACGCCAAAAAGGTTACCTCTAACAAGCTAGAAAAGGTCCTTCTATATGACTAAAGCCAGAGCCATATAGCCCCTATAGTTGTACTGTAAATCCCGGATTGTCGCTTATAGATGAGTCCTTATGGAGAGCAATTAGAGCATCAAAACAACACACATGCTCTAATCCCCTTTTACAAGAATCAAAATCATATTTTAATGTTTATTACATATTCCTCTAATCAATTGACATGATCATAGTCCATGTTTAAGCACTAGCCATACTAATCAATGCATCATAATGGGTACCAAGGTATAGGATCAATCACTAAGTCATCCTTAACAAGGAATAAATGCATAATGACATTAATTGCATAATGTGGATAGGACAACAAGGATAATCCCATGCTATACTTGCCTTGCTCAAACTGGTCCTGGAGATCTTGCTCGTAGTAAGGCTCTTGATCTCCAACGAATTGCTCACCGTCTATACTCGATCAACCATTATCAACAACACACATCCAGAGGCAATCATGCATAGACAAACAAGACTATAATTAGAACAATACACCAACAGTAAGAAAATAAAATTAAAAGTCTTTCAAATGAATCTACAACTCGCTAGGATCACACAGACGCGAAGATCACGAAAAACGGATCTAAAACGACAAAGTTATGAATTTCCGAAGATTTCCTATAGAAAAATAAATACTTTAATTAAAACTCGAAAATAAATTAATCTAAACCTACTGTACAGTTACACCATTAGATAGAGCTCGCAAATATGAATCTAACGCAATTTGAATGGATCAAATCGGAGTTAAAACAAAGATTCTACGGCTAAAACAATCTCAGTGGCAAAACTGTAAATATGTGAAAGCGTATTTTTCTTTTTCCGAAACGAATTACGTTTTCATTTATTAAAAATGTATTTTCCAGAATACGCTTTGGACCGCGGGTTCAAAAAGACAAAAATCGCAGGGGCTCTTTAGCAAAACTGTCAGCCGAACCGGTACGTTCTAATCTTGACCATCCGTTTTAGATCCGACGGTCTAGATCAGACGGTGGAGAGAACGGGCGGCGCTCCGGCCGGGCTTCAACCGCCGGCGACTCCCCGCGGCGGCGCCATGGCCGGGAAACGCCAGAACTCGGCTCCGGGCACCATTCGACGAAAGGAGAGCATCGGGAGAAAGCTTGGAGCACGGCGAACTCACCCCGAACAATAGCGAAGGCAAGGGATGGACGAGGACGGCGGCGTGCTCGGGATGGCGGACGGTGGAGGCGGTGGTGCTTGCGGTGGCGGCGCTAGACGGCTACGGCTGCCCCAGAGGGTTGGAATGAGGGCGGAAGGGTGCGGGGGCTCCGTTTTATAGCCCGTAGGCGTCGGTAAGTAAGGAAGGGAGGGAGATTCGAGGAGGATTCGATTCACCGTACCGAGTAGAGAGAGGAAGGCGGCGGTGTTCGATTTCGGAAAGGACCGAAGGAAGAAGAAGGAAAGGAAGATGGCCGCTGACCAGTGGGTCCGGCACGTCAGCGGCACGGGGCGGAACACGGCCACGCGCGCGCGAAGCTGGGCCGGCTGGCCGCGGCTTGGGCTCGGCCCAAGGAACCGGAGACGGGCGCGGGGAAAAAGGAGAAGGAATGGGCCGCCGCAGCAGGCCGGGGCAGTGGGCTGCGGGAGGAAAGGCGGCCCGGGAAGAAAGAATTCCTTTTCTTTTTCTTTTCCGAATTTTCAAATCCATTTTTCAAATGATTTTCAAATCAAATTTGAATTTGATTCAAACCACTCATCACAAAACTCGAAATGCAGCAGCATGAATGCTCAATCATGTTTCTACCCTTATATTTGATTTTAAATTTATAAAAATTATTCTTATTCTAAATTTGCATGCTTCACCAAAATAAATATAAAAACCACATTTTCCCTATTTTTCTTTTCTTCAAATTTTAGGGTGTTACATCGTCTAACAAGTTAGGGCCGCTAGGTTTCATCAGTCAGTCTGTGTGATACAACCACGTAGGGATCCACAGTCTGCTTTTTCCTATTTGTGCCACAAGGGTAACCTGTAACAAGCTAGAAAAGGTCCTCATACTTGACTAAAGCCAGAGCCATATAGCCCTCATGGTTGTACTGTAAGTCCCGAATGTTCGCTTACAGATAAGTCCTTAAGAAGAGAAACTAGAGCATCATAAAAACAACCCAATGCTCTAGCCCTCTTGAGCCATGTTGCTATAAAATATTTTTTAAACATTTATTGCATATATCATTAGTCAAGTTACAGATCATGGTTATTTATCTTGAGCACTAGCATAAATACTACCCAATGCAATGTTCCACCGGTGTCAAGGTATAAGATACAAAAGCTAGGATATCCTTAGGGGTAACAAGGTAGACACATGCACATGAATTAAGTGTACTAAAGGTGAATAGGAAACAAGAATGATCTCCTGCTATACTTGCCTTAACTTAGATCCTTCTTCAAGTCCAAACCACAATGAACTGCTTCTTGATCACCACGTATAGCTCACCGACTAGACAAGATCATAAAAGCACCACACAAGCATAGATTCAATCATACACGAAGCAAACAATAGAAATAAATTAAAACAGTACACCAAACATATGAAACAACGTGTGAAAAGGTTTTAAAGATGTTCTACGCATTGCTACGAATACACAGGCGCGAAAAGCACGCTAATCGAAACTATGGTTGAAAAGATACATCTACCGAAAGATTTTGTTGTAGAAAACGGAAAATTATAGGTCTCATTTATTTTAACTATATAAAATCATATAGTTCATTTGTTTTAAAATACTTTTTATAGATATTCAAAAGTGACTTAGGCTAAATTACATTTAAATTTAGAAAACTAAAGGAGAAATCAATAATATTTTATTTATAAATCTAGTTGCACAGTTATTAATCAAGTTAGATCTAAACTATGAAATTCCAGAGATTTTGATAAAGAAAACAATAATACTAATACGTAGTTCATGTTGTCATAAATCCATTGCAATTTGAACGGACTAATTCGGAATTAAAACAAATAAGTTATGAATTAAACGAGATTTTCTTTAATAAAATAATAGATTAAATCGAATGTTAAAGGTAGAAAACCTAACCAACAGTAGCACTAACAGTATAAAAAGTTTGTAAAACTCTTCTACACGTTACTACGATCACACAGACGTAAAGATCATGAAATTCGGATTTAAAACGTGAAAGTTATGAATTTTCTAAGATTTCCTATAGATAAATAATTACTTTAATATAAACTCAAAAATTAAATTTTCCAAACCTACTGTACAGTACCACCAACATGTAGAGCTCGCAAATATGAACCTAACGCAATTTGAACGGGTCAAATCGGAGTTAAAACGTAGAAGATATGGCCTAAACAAGATAGTGGCAGTTTTATAAATACCTAGTTTCGAAAATAAATCAAAATCTGGTTTTTAATGTGATCTAGATGGTGGAATTCAAATAAATCTCTCTTCTTCTTAGAGTAGAACGCCTGGTGGCTTCGTCAGACAGCGACAAGAGAAGGAGGAGAAAATATAATTTACTACACAAGAGATTTCCCAAACTAGGGGCTCCTCTACGGTTATTTTGGTGTGCTTTGCCCATGGGGTAGGTACGTATATATAGGGAGGAAAACTCTTCACCTCCATGTCAACTAGCGATATGGTGCTAATTGACGTTGCACCATCCACCTCCGCTAATAGGCCTAAGTAATCATTTAAGCTCATTAGTAAATAAATGTATTGACCTTTGAGATTCATTAGGATTATTGCACATGGGCTTTGAGCGTTGGAAAAAAATGAGAGATTTATTATTTTTAGAATTAATTATTTTCATGGATAAAATATTTCCAGAAAAGTCCGGAATTATTATTTAAGCCACGAAAAATACTCCGAAAGCTTCGAAAATTCAGGGAAATTTTCCAGAGACATTATGGAACATGAGGAACCCAAATAAAGTATTTGGAGCTCACTAAAAGATAATTTTGGAGCATCTAAAAATTAGATTACGCTTACAGACAAGTGGAAACAAGCTACAGAAAAAGTCAAAAAAATTCCCGAGAAGTTTGTAGAGATTGATTGATGGATGAGAAACTGAAAGGAGTGATTCGGGTTACAAAGAAAAGATTTTGAGAGGCTCCAAACGAAAACTTGAGCTGAGAAACGTGGAATTTGATTGCAGAAAAAGATAAAGGCTTGCTAGAGAAGGAAGATCGTCCTACTAAACGTATTTTAAAGACTTTCCTCACCCTCAACACATAAAGAAATAATAAGCAAACATCACATCAAATCATATGCACCAGCATGTATACACACAATGTTGCTAAACCCTATGATAAATTTTAATATAATGAAAAATATTATTTTCCTATGTTTTTATGAGCACTAGAATGCAAAATTAAATCACTTTGCATCTACTTTGAAAGAAGCAAATTTTAGGGTGTTACAGTGATAGAAGGTCTGTATAAGTAGCAAATTCTCCATTCCAGGATGAGGACATTCTAGGATGTAGTCTTGAAAGCGCTCCCATGCTTCTGGGACGGACTCATCATGTTGCTGCTGAAAACTTGATATCTTCCCATGAAGAGCATTTATCTTGCCTATGGGAAAGAACTTCGCTAGAAAATTGGTGGAACAGAATGCCCACATAGTATTCTTTTCCTTATTCGCATAGAACCACTGCTTCGCTCTCCCCAAGAGTGAGAATGGAAAGAGGCGAAGTAGTATGGCATCTCTAGGGACATCATTGATGGTGAAAGTGCTGCAGATCTCTAGGAAGTGTTGGAGATGAGCACTAGCATCTTCATGTGCCTTCCCACAAAACTGGCTAGCTTGCACCATGTTGATCAACGTCGGCTTTAGCTCAAAGTTTTGATCAATCTCCGTCGCAGGTCCAGTCCGAATGTTAGCTGTAGTTGGAGCTGAGAACTCGCAGAGTGACTTGTTTGCCATAGCGTCGAAATCTGGTGTTAAGTTCCGAACTATACTTGGTTTGCCTTCCGAATTAGAGAGTGGAGCTTCAAGCTGAGATGATGATGTTTCTGCTTGAACTCTCTTTAGCTTGGCTCTTGCTCTTCTGAATAGTAATTCTAGATTATCGATGAAGTTATCTGGACGGCCAAACCTGCTCATACATTACCCTATATATAATATATAAAATAGACAAAAGACAAGGGTAAGGCTGTATGAGTAGAGAAGGATGATGGTTTCTTGATCACATTAGTGGATGCAAGTGATGGCTCATTATCCTTTGGATAGCAATTCAACCTTCCCCGGCAATGGTGCCAAAAATGCTTATTGACACCTCTAATGCCACCTAAGCTAGGTTGTCATCCCCAGCATGACACCAAAGGTGCTGGTACTAAAATATGCAAATGCTCCTCTGAAATAAATATAAAATCCACAAGCGCACAGATAATACCGATGTAGCATTTTAACCGGGAGTAATCTATGTATCGTTATTTATATTTTTACCACTGGAAAGGGATGCTAAGGATAATGAGCAATGAGCATCACTGCATGTGCTAATGGAGAGCATAACCATGTCTTTATCTATCTTCTCATACAGGGTAAGTGTCACAAGATAAATAATATATGAATAATAATAAAGGATAACTGGTAAGCACATAGCCATATATAATGATAAACATCTCAATAGATTACTCTAGATATATAGCACTAGCATGGATTAGGATGAACTATCGGGATAATCCTAAGTTATTCTAACTATAAGGTCAAAGCATATGATGATTAGTGCAATTACACTTGGCAATCATAGCAATAAAAGGTTATATCTACGCATAGTGATATTACTAAGGAAGATATAGAACATAGCCGTCACTTCCCTGTAATAGTTATGCTCTGCCTGCCCTATACTCGAGAGGTGGACTACAAAGGACTCAATAGGACTGTCACTCCCGCGATCTACCACACGATCTGAAATATAGGGTGCAATCGCAGGTAAATACGGTATAGGCACCACGCCTACACAATGTTTACCACTCACCCATGATATCAATGAGCAAGCGCTATACGATCCTATACTTGAATATAATTCTGATCGAGTTATGCCAAGCATATAATCAAAGTAGACTAAGAACAATATAATTGAGAACATAATCAAATAGAGCAAAGTCATATCCAGTATGATAGAATAGACTAAAGTCATATTCATACAAATGATGAACTAGATGAATAATATAAGAACAAATACAAAAGTAGGAGAGAATTACCAAGTATTCTCTTGACAGATCCGGAAATCAAGCAATGCTTGGCTCCTTCTAGTTCTAATCCTATGTAGCTATGCTAAACTAGAGATCTATTGAGATGGTGGCTCTAGGGCTTCTCTGAATAGAATGAGATGAATGAATTGAATTAGGGTTTCTCCTGGGGCCAGGGGCCTTGCTTATATAGCCCTCTAGGAAGCACCACAGCCCTTGGATCAAACCGACCTTGATGAACAATTATTATTGATCCTCAAAGGCGGTGGAGGCATAATCCGTGAGGTGGAAGTTGATTGGCTCCATGGGTGGGGCGGGCGCCCAGGCCCAGGGGCGGCCGCCCTTGTTGCCTGGCCTCTGGACCCTCCCCTCCGGGGGAATATCTTCTCGAGTCTTCTAGAGTATTCTTTTTCATAGTATGGTCAGTTTTCTCTATGTAAATCTGACATGTGGTCCTCCTTTGGTTCTTTCCTGATTACCCCCTGCAGAAATAGATATTCACCAAAACTAGTGGAATTTTGTCAGTGCAACCCCTATGTCTAGATAGTATTTATATTTAGATCATTTCTCATGCTATGTTGACGGTTAAAAATGATACTTATCTACCGTCAACACTTAGCCTTTCCTAACAAAGAGAAGGGGAAAAGGCGAAGATGTATAGCCTCTTGGCTCACTCCCTTAATGGTAAATGTGCTACAAATCTCTAAGAAATGTTGGAGGTGAGCATTTGCATTCTCGTGGGCTTTCCCATAGAACAGACTAGCTTGAACCATCATAATTAACGCTAGCTTAAGCTCAAAGTTAGCGTCCCCATTGATAACATTGGGTCCGGTGGTTACATTGGTAGCCGAGGGTGCAGAAAAATCACAAATGGACTTATCTCCCATGATCATGTAGGATAGTGATAGGATATGAGGAAAAAAGGATAAACTACTTAGGATAACTAAAAACGTAGCAAGCAAATCTAGAAATATAAATCCGAGGCTAGTTGCCTTCCCCGGCAATGGCACCAGAAATGCTTGTTGATATTTCTTAACGACTATTGGAGAATTCCATAAGCGCACAGAACTATCACGTGGCACTTCGCTTGGGGAGTACCGAGTGTCGAATTTATATTTTTTCCCATAGGAAGGCGGAAGGCTAGAATTTATATAGGATTAGGATTTGCTAGAGGAAAGCTTTAAGTTGATCCTAGGTAGGTGAACGATAGTGAAGGATGGGTGTGAACTACCTAAACTAACTACTAAATACAAGCTAACCAGAGATAGCTAGGTGGGAGAGCGAGCGATTTATCTTTCTAGTAACTAAGGGTAAACAAATAACTAGGAGAAATACGATAGTACTTTGGGGCACAGCCCGCCTACCAACTAGGAGAGTTAAATAGATAAGTTCTGCCATGAGCCCTACGATTTAATAGCTAGACCTATCATGGTGGAATACAGAGGATGGACAAGGCTATCACCACTTGTCACCTACCACAATCTATCCGGAGGCCTAGCCGTATCCACAAGTAATATATAGCCTAAGCACCACGCTTAATCTACACGCTTACTACTTTGATCCGAGTTCCGATGAAATGAGATCAAAGCACCCTAACCAGACGGTGGAACCGGTACTAACAAAAGACTACTAATGATAAGATAACCTATGCTACTAATGCCAAACAACAAGCACCTAAGCTCACTAATGATGAACACTAATGACTAAGTACTTAAAGTAAAGCAAGCGATACTAGAATGAAGTACGGAAATAATACTAATAAAGTAATGAAGAAATAAAAGAATTACAAAAGAGCTATACCAGACCCAGAAGACTCTTTCGGACTCCGAGATGCTCTGCTCTTGCTCTACTCCACTACTAGACTACTATTCTATGGCTAATGCTAAGCTAGAAATCTAAGAGAAGCTTGGAGAGCTTGGAAATGAATGGGGGCCTTCTCCACCGAGCTCCACACCCACTATTTATAGTGTATAGTGAGGGGAGGGGTATTTGTAGGTGTTGACAGTCACTATCACCAATTATAAACCGTCAACATAACCTGCATATATATTTAATACCAAACATAGGTAAAGGGGTTTGAGCTAATGAATTCCATGAGCTTTGGTGAATATTTGTATGCGGGAGGATTTATCTAGAAAACAGCCCCAGTACCACTGTCATACATCCAAACAAGCAAACCGACGACAACATGTGATTCAACCCGTGAAAACTATGAAAGACAACTCTAGAAGGTTCCAGAAGACACCACGACGAAGCTTGGGCTGAAACTCTACCATAGTGGGCTGGCTGGCCCATTAGGGAGGCCGCCTGGCCTAATGGGGGCCCAATCACCCTCCGCCGCCTCGTACTCCTCCCTACGATCTATACCATTGATTCTAAGGCATTTTTAGTCAGTTGATTCAATGGTGGTCGAAGGAGTTGACGCGGATCGATGACATGGCAATTCCTTGCCCTCTACTCCATCTCCACTATATATACCAGCCCCTGCCCCCCTCCCTGGAGCCATCCTAAAACCGTAATTCATATCCTCCTCATTAGGATCAGAGCTAGCTATCAAGAGAAGATTAGTCCTCATTAGGATCTAGTCTTTAGAAATAGAGAGATGCAAAGTAACGGAAGAGTTTGGAGGAGGTGCCAGCATGTCAGTGCTCTCTCTACGGCTTGTACCTTGGCAGAAGTCAACCTACGTCTAAGATTTCTCTGGTAATCAACTTCTGATATAAGTAAGCAATGTGTTTATATTGTTCTTCTGGTTTGCGAGTCTCTTTTGAGTGCTTTAATATATTGGCCTTAGGTTAAAGTATTATTCATAGTGTAAGCGTGGTGCTTAGACTCGGTAACTCGTGGATGTATCCTACATTCCGGATCAGTGGTAGTTTGCGAGGGTGACTCTTATAGCCTCGTCGAATCCTCTATAGTGCACCTTTCGTTTGTAGGCCTAGCAGGATCTTGTTACTAGGAAGAGCATACTCTATTTATGTTCTTCCTTAGTGTTGGTATTTCTTAACGTATGTAGAAAGATTCTGTAAGCGCACGGAATTACCATTGTAGCTTTCACCAGGTGGTATTCAGGGTATCGTATTTCCACAGGGAACGGAGGTACTTCTAGCTAATTCATCCAAGGACAACACAAGGGTAGAGTTGGAAAGGGTAGAGATGGATTCCTATGGCTCTTGGGTCTTTTGGATAGATAAACTCTACTTCTACTTGTTTACTTTGGGCACCGGATTGCAACTGGTCTACCAGTCGATGCGGTCTCTGGCTCTACACTGTACCCGGATGTGGGAGATTACAAGGGACAGATAGGCTATCACCACCTGCCGCCTACCCCTCAACCAGAGTGTACAAGGCAAATGAAGGTAGCCTCTAGCCTAGACACCACGTCTACGCTATCGACTACTACTCTAGCGGTATGTAGGGCGATCCATCTTTATCAGGGGCCCTCTTACTAGAGCATCCGCTACGAGAGTAGATGATGAACCCGCAAACAAGTATAGGTAAAGCTCAACTAATCAAAAGACATAAAATACCATAAGAACCACAAACGCTTACTTAGCTAAGATCCCATTAAGTTACCAAGCACGTGTTCGTTGAGGTACAAGCTCGGAAAGACACCGACAAGTCCGACTCTTCCCTGTACTCTTCCCTCACATCTCTCAACTCTACTAGCTATGGCCTAAGCCTTGGAGTGATGCTCTTGTGTAGTGCTCTTGCCTTGGTGTTATTGTGCGGAGCCAGGGGAGGCCTTCTTATATAGTGGAGAGGAGGGGTTGATCCCATGGAATATTCTTGTTGTACACATGGAAAGTGGCAAACCGACCTTTGGGTACAGTGAACCTGGACGTAACCTTGTGAACCGCCCTTGGCATTTCGGTATGAGATGACCAGACGCGGTTGGACCCGAGGCGAGGCACCAGGGGTCGGTGCGGGTGCACCCTGGTTGGGCCACCTTGAGTGCATTTTCGTCGGGTGTTCTCCTTTTTTCTTCTGGACTTGGCCCATGGTGGTGCTCCAAAGAGTTGAGTCGGTTTAGTTTGGGTTTTGGCCTTACTCTCCTCTTGTCTAGGCCTGGATTTGCTTAGCACTGGCCTTCTCCAAGAAATGCTTGTTGGCGTTTCTTTGCGTCACCACTAGGATTGGTGTTTCCTAGTAATGGCACCAGAAACGCCATGATGATATTTCTGAACACATGCAGAAATATTCCACAAGCACATGGATATATCGTTATAGCATTTCACCCGAAAGTATTTGGGTATCGTTCACTTATTTTTTCCTAAACGAAGGCACGGTGTAAAGTCTCTAGTAGGGATATGATCAAGATAACATGATTGTAGACCAAAGTTCATAACAAGGGTAGACCATGATAAAATGTTGGATAGTGTGACACACACATTCGAACCAATCTCAAGGATAAAGATAAAAGAAAGAATAAAGAATAAACATAAACTAGAGCAGGGTTATCTTGTATAGTTATGTTAAAATTAATAGATCATACAAATACATGAATGTCTAAAGGTAGAGATCCTAAGTTAAGATAGCTTTGGTCACTATAATCTTAGTTTGGGCACCGGAGCACAGCTGGTCTGCCATCCGATCCTGGCCTATGGCTCTATGCCGAACATCCACGTGGGGGATTACAAAGGACAGACAGGGCTGTCCCCCCTGCCGCCTACCCCTCAATCGTACTGAATGAGGTAAACGAAGGTAGTCTATAGCCTAGACACCACGTCTACACTATTAACTACACTCTAGTGCCGTATAGGGTTATCCGTCTTTATCAGGAGCCCTCTACTAGAGTATCCGCCATGGGGACTGTTGGTATAAATTAAATGCACATAGAGAGAGAATATATATATATCCACGAGCGCATAGATATTATACCATTATAGCACTTCACTAAGAATAACCTAGTTTTAATATTGAACCCAAAGGAACCGTTAGTGAGAATAACTAAGTCTTAGTCTTAACCGAACTTCACAATCAGGGTCATAAAATAGGAATATAAAGGAGACTACTGAGATATGTCTAGTTCCAATCTCGGTAAGCTTTGCCTTCTATTATTCTATCATGGGAGATGTCTTATAGGGAATGTTGGGCATTCTTAACGTCACTACCAAAAGTAGACTTAGTTTTCTAATTCTGATAACGGTGCCAAAAATGCCAAACCTATCCCTCATGCCACTTAAGCCAAGTTGTCATCCCCAGCATGACATGAGAGACGCGGTATTGAAATATGCATTTGCTCATCAAGATAAATAATAAAAGGGATCTGCAAGCGCACAGATTAATACCGATGTAGCATTTTAATCGGGAAGTATTCCAGGTATCGTTATTTATATTTTTACCACTGGGAAGGGATTTCTAAGTATCATGGTTGATAATGGAATGAGAATATGGAACTGAGTACACATCATTGCATGTATAACCGAGAGTATTTATCAATCTCTTTATACAGGTATAAATGTCACATTAAGTAAAGGTAAAGTGATAATGGTGACAAAGATAATTAATCTGATCAGCTAGCCACATATAATAATGATAAGCACCTCAACAGATATTCTAGCAAGTCATTAGCATGGAATTAGGATGAACTACAAAGATATTCCCTAAGTTATTATTAACTATAAAGTCTAGCATATCATAGTTAGTGCAATTATACTTGGCAATCATGGTGAGAAAAGACTATATCCATGCATAGTGAATATTAGCAAGGAAGATGAAGAACATAGCAATCACTCCCCTGTAATAGTGTTGCTCTGCCTGCCCTATACATGAGAGGGGGACTATATAAGAATCAACGAAGCTGTCACTATCGCGAACTACCCCACAATCCGGCATATAGGGTGCAATCGCAGATAAATACGGTATAGACACCACGTCTACACAATAGTTATCATTCACCCACTGTACACATGGATAAACGCTATACGATCCTAGGCATGTAAATAATTCCAATCTAACTAAGCCAAGCATATAACTATGATAAACTAAGAACAATATAATTGTAAATATAATCAAGTAGAGCAAAGTCATAATCAATATATTGAAATAGAACAAAGTCATATTCATAATATTGAAGAACAATGATGAACAATTGAAGAACAAGAGAGGAATTACCAAGAATCCTCTTGACAGATCCGGGAACCAATCGAAGATTGACTCCTTCTAGTTCTAATCCTATGTAGCTATGCTAACTAGAGATCTAGTTGATGTGGTTGCTCTAGGGCTTGATCAGAGGCTCTCCTCCTGAATTAGGGTTTGAAGTATGAGACGAGGGCCTCTCCTCCAGGGGCAGGGGCCTTGCTTATATAGCCCTTTCGGATGAATCTAGGCCGTCGGATCAAACCGACATTGAACGGACGGTTTTCCTTGATCCTCTAGGTCGGTGGAGCATAATCCGCGAGGCGGAGCCTGATTGGTCCACAGGAGGGGGCGGGCGCCCTGGGGACTAGGGCGGGCGCCCTGTCTCCGGCCCCGTTACGCCTCCTGTTCGTTCCCGTGGCTTCTGGAGTCTTCTAGATGCAAGATATTTGCGTGCTAGGTTAATATCCCGTCATTAACCCGACATGTGGGCCTTTCTTCCGTATTTCCTGATAACCCCCTGTAGAAATAGATAAACAGCAAAACTCGTGGAATTCTGTCAGATAAAACCCTAAGTCTAGGTGTTGGTTTCATTTGGATCCTTTTCTCTATTTATTTGATAGTTATAATTGATACTTAAGGACCGTCAACAAACTCCCCCAAGCTTACCTCTTGCTCGTCCCTGAGCAAGGAGAAACTCAGTAGTTGCTGAAATGCCTTTGAATTTTGACGGTACACATGCTTTCAAATAGAGTCTCATCTCTGAGTTAAAGTAAACTGTCAAGACTTAAAACTTACTCATTATACCTTTCACCATGGGGCTTGCAACCGTCACCTTTGTCTTGAGCGGTTAAAAGATAGAACAGTCTAGTCAAGCGCCATATCTCTTATTCTTGATTAGCTATAGCTCTTGGAGTTTTTTATAGATTTTCAAATAAAACTCAGAGATTCCTTGTATGACTCTCTCCGGTCTCTCTTTTGTGGTATTTCTGGATCCTTACCAAGGCAGTAATGGTGTCTGCCTTCTCTCAAAGCAAAGTATGTAGTATTTGTGGTATAAGGCAGAGTGACATTGCCTTCTCATCCTATTCTAATAAGGCTTTTGATATCTGGAGCTCATCGGTGGGAGATAAAGTATACATACTTACAAGACATTTATTGCATAGTCAAACCATGGATCCAGAGAAACAAGCCAATAAGTCAAATCAAGATGTGCATGTGTGGCGAATAAATGGTGTATGGTGGTAGTGATGATAACAATGATGAAAGTCTAATTCTACTTTTGCTCTTTTTGAGGGGATATGTCACACCCGGTTTTGCAAAGAACAAAACCAGGCTAATCATATGTGTGCCCAGGAAGTCCACACATATGCCAGAATGAAAAAGTATCAGAAATAATGTTATTATATAACGTATACATAGCTATATTAACACTTACATCAGAGTATCGCGGAACGGTGTAACACCCTAATTTTTGAGATAACCAAATTTGAATGAATTAGATAATAAATAATTATAAAACTAAAATAATAATGAGATAAATTTTTGTGTTGCATTCATGCTGTTGCATATATTTTATTGTGTGCTGTTGTATTTGTTTTATTTTATTTTTATTTTGGTTTAGGAAGTATTTGAAATATTTTTGGAAACAAGTAAATAAAAAAAAAAGAAGCTTACCTACTGTGGCGGCCTGGGAATCCTTCTGGACCGGTCCGTTATCTTTTTCTCCGCGCGGTGGGCCGAACCGGCCGCTCGCCCTCCCTGGACTCGTGCTGGTGGGCCGGCCTGGCGAAGTTACCGCGGCCCAAGCCAGCCCAACGGCAGCGCGCCTTCCCTTCCTCTTGAGTCGCTGTCCGGTGGGGTCCGCATGTCATAAGCTTCTTCCTCCTCCCGTGTTCAAGCCGGACTTCGAACCGGAGGCGGACGTAACAACCGACTCGCGATTCCGGGATCTCCTATCCTTATACGGTCACTTGAGGCTATAAATAGGAAGAGGGGATCTTCTAGTTTCCGTTTTTCACTTAAAACGCTAGGGTTGCCACCAGAAAAACGGAGTTTTAGGGTTTAGGAGTTCGTCGGGTACGGTTGGTCGTCGGTGGGTCTTGCGGGACGGTGCGGGCTCGTTTTCATCGCATTGGTGAGACCGCATCTTCCTCCTCTGCCGTTTTGTATTTTTCTTTTGGTTGGAGATGATGCAAACCGTGTTTTTGGAGTTCACCGTCGGGTCGGCCATGGAGCCGCCGCCCCCTTGATGTCGCGGGTAGCGTACGGTGATCGAAGAAAGTTTGTTTTTGGGTAGATGAGTTCGCGTGAAGCTTCTCGTTCGGTTGGTGTTGGTTGCGGAGAGAAAGGTGGTCGGGAACGGGAAAACCGATAACTCCGGCGAGGTGTGATGCGTCGGCTATGGTGGGCACGGTGGCCGGCGTTGAGGAAGAGGATAGGATCTTGTACTGTGCACTCGCGGGTGAACCTGAGCCGTCCATCTTCAGATCAACGATCAGGATTAGAAGATACCCCTTCGCGGGTAATCTTTCTAAAGAGACCCTGCGGTTTTTAGAAACTAACCCGCGGTCCCAAGGCGTAACGCTGAGAATACGCTTTTCTATTTTGAAAACGTATTTTCAATCGGTTAATTCAAAAATACGTTTTCAGTAATTTACAGTTTTGCCACTAGGACTGTTTTAGCCATAAAAACTTCGTTTTAACTCCGATTTGATCCATTCAAATTGCGTTAGGTTCGTAATTGCGAACTCTACATGTTAGTATAATTTTACAGTTAGTTTTGATAATTTATTTTTCGAGTTTATAATTAAGTATTTATTGATCTATAGGAAATCTTAGAAAATTCATAACTTCTACGTTTTAAATCCGATTTTGGTGATCTTTACGTCTGTGTGATCGTAGAAACGTGTAGAAGAGTTTTATAAACTTTTATTACTGTTTTGTTACTGTTGGTGTACTGTTCTAATTATATCTATTTGTTTGCTTCGTGTATGTTTGATTGGATGCATGTATGTTGTTGATTGATGATCGAGAATAGAAGGTGAGCAGTATTTGGACGATTCGGAGTATTACTTTGAGCCAAGTCAGCAGTACTACTTGGAGAGCTTTGATCAAGGCAAGTATAACACAGGACTGTCCTTGTTACCTATTCATCAAAATTATCATACATATGCATATGCTTACCTTGACAACCCTAGAGATTATAACTTAGTGTTTGATGTCTTGATTCCTTGTCAACCTTGGGTATGCATATGGGTAGCTGTGGCTAGTGCTTATACAAAGAACAATGATCTTGCGATATGATTAATGGATCAAGCAACCAAATATTAAGATGATTTAATTTTTGTTAAAAAGGGGGCTAGAGCATGTGTATTATTTTTGATGCTCTAGTTACTCTCCGTAAGGACTTATCTGTACGTGATCATCCGGGATATACAGTACAGCTGTGAGGGCTATATGGCTCTGGCTTTAGTTGTTCAAGAGACCTTTTCTAGCTTGTTAGAGGTTACCTTAAATGGCGTAAGAATGGCTTGCCACGTTGGGTGTAGTGCGAGCCCCTGGCCTAGTGTGTATAGGCTGCGGTTGTTGTGCCACAGGGAAGGGGGGTTCTACATCTGCCTGCCGAGTGAATCTAATGGCCCTAACTTGTTAGACGAACTCTTGAGTGGCTTTATATGGTTTTTGGGTGTTTGGGCTTGATCTCCCCATTCATTTGGAAATCATGACTTACAGTGAAAGTGTACACCTCTGCGCAGAGTTAAAAACTGGTATACTAGCCGTGCTCACGGATACGAGCGGCCTTGGAACATCTACAGATAGATGATCACCATTGTTATACTATGTTTAATTATTGTTGATTAATATTATGCTCTTGTTAATGTTATTCGTTATCATTATTGCAATTGATCATTGGTTCTTTAATGGGAAGTGGTCTATCTTGATGCTACTCAAATGAAAGTTATAATATTTAAAAGCTAACCGCAGTTAAACAGTGTCTAGCCATTTGAGCCTCATGAACCCTGTGTTATATTTGTTGAGTTCGACATGGACTCACTCTTGCTATTTCCACCATAACAGATGAAGATTGTGATGAGGATTACCGTAATGAGTACTAGTCTTGGTGTCAACCAGTCAACCGTGTCCCTGTGTGGAGTTTCCGCTGGAGATTATCATTAGATATTATTATTTATTGTTCAAGACTATGTTTTAAACATATATTCGTTATGTAATAAGCACTGTGATGATACTATGTAATTTGTCTGCTTATGTGTGCGATCATGACCTGGGGCGCACATGAGTACTTTATGCATCCTATTTTTGTCCTTAAAAATGGGTGTGACAGATTGGTATCAGAGCCGTGTTGACTGTAGGACGCAAGCCTAGTTAGAATGGTCGTTGATAGCATCCATACTTCACTTAATTCATGCTCCCTCTTTTTACCTTGTTAATTACTAAAGTTTTATGCTTCCTCTACTTTATTCTATTGCGAAAATACATTGATTCTATCTAATCTATGTCTAAATCTTGTAGATGCCTCCTCATCCTCGTCTGTCAGCTGCACAATATGTTGCTCGATTCAAACCCCAGGAGCCAAAGGAAGATGGTGATCAAGAGCTATCTGATGCTGAATCAAGAGTTGGAGATACACCTATGGAGGATGTAGTTATGGGGTGGACTACGAAGTTTCATATCATGGTTCCGAAGGCTGATGCTTTCTTCCATGATATATTGACAAGAACCTTGGACAACTACTATTACGACTGGGAGGCTACTTTAGAGTATCGCAGTGCGGAGTATAGTCATCCATGGATGGATTCTTATTGGAAGACGGAGTTATGGGTCAAGAAAAGGGATCCTACCACTAAGGAGCCTAAGGTGGAGTCAAAGTTTATTACCCGAGTGAGCCGGGCAACCGTGGAGACAAGTATGGAGGATGTCGCTTTCAATGCATTTGTTTACTACCATGGTCTACGCTCGGACAAGACGCTGAAGGGTGCACTTCGGCATTTTCCTTGTTTCTTGCATGACAAGGGAATTTGGACCGTGCCACTTGCGGATGATTCCTCCTTGACTTTGCAAGCAACGGTGGCATTAGCTCGCGAATTGGCTCTTCATGAGGCGGACTTGAAGGATGAGTTGCTGAAGGAAAAGGAACTTAAGGAGCAAGCTTACAAGGAGATTGACCAATTGAGGGCGGAGTTAGGTCGTCCTAAGATTTATGAGAAGCTTAATTAGGAAATAGGAAAATCCCTATGTAATAAGAACGATAGTAGTTGCGAGTTAATTTCTAGTTTGGATTGTTTTAAGAGTCAGTCTGTGGTGTGAACAATTGTGTGATTGATGGATTGTTATTATGATAATGTGTGATTTGGATCTTTGTAATGTGTGCTGGAGTTTTGTTGACATGCTTACAAATTCTATTGTTAAGAATATTAAGATTGATCAAGATATATTAGTGAACATGAGGTTAACTTAGTTCTGTCCTTTGCTGATTTCTGGATCAGTCTGGGATGTTTTAGAAATAACTTAAAATCCGTTCGTGGGAAAATTAAGAAATTTTACTGGGAATAATTAGACTTCTGTATCTTTCTAATCCCACAAGAATCACCTTAATATCTATTATGAGATAAGAGATATACCTGTTTCAAGTTGGAGTTACTGCACAGTCTGGAATTCGGGAACAGTTTCTGTTAAGTTCAGTTTTTGACCAATTTATTGACAGAATCAGAGAAAGTGTTGTGAATACGAGTTGTAGATAATTTTACAAGCTTTCCAACCATGTAAAGATCACCTGATTTGGACGTCTGTAGCTCGAGATATGACAGTTTTACTGAGTTGCTGAAATTGGAGTTCGCCCAGAAAATCAGATTTTGTTTATCTATTATATACATCATCTTGGTTTGTACTGAAAATCCATCTTCTGTGTTTTGGAAACAGATGTCAGGCAGAGGTCGTGGCAGAGGTCGTGGGGGTGCTAATCCACCCGTTACTATGGAGGAACTCATGCAAACTCAGAATCAGCTGATGCAGATGTTTATGCAGCATATGCAGAACAATCCCCCTGTTGGAGGACCACCACCTGTTCAAGTAAGGGATAAGCGTGGAGAATTTTTGAAGGGACGCCCTCCAGTGTTTTCTCATGCTGCTGATCCTTTAGAAGCAGATGATTGGGTGAGGGCAGTGGAGAAACAGCTGAACATCGCCCAATGCAATGATATGGAGAAGGTGTTGTATGCATCTGGTCAGTTACAAGGGACAGCTCAGACTTGGTGGGAGTCGTACCAGGCTGCACGCCCTGACAATGCTCCTCCTATCACTTGGAATGAGTTTGTTAGAGATTTTCGGGCTCGTCATATTCCTGAAGGTATAATTGAGCTGAAGCAGGAAGAATTCAGAAACCTGAGGATGGGACAGATGAGTGTGAGTGAATATCATGACAGGTTTACCCAGTTGGCTCGCTATGCTCCCAATGAAGTTAGGGAAGATGCAGACAAGCAACGTCTTTTCTTGAAGGGAATTTATTATGATCTTCGCTTGCAACTGAAGGGGAATAGCTATGCTAGCTTTCAAGAGCTGGTGAACAAGGCTATTGTGCTGGATAATGAGCGTAAGGAGATGGATAGGAAGAGAAAGATGAAGGTGCAAGGCTCAGGAAGCAACAACCGTCAGCGCACAAATTCTCAGCATGGCTTTCATCAGAAGTTTCAGGGACCGGTTAGCCAGGGTAATCGCAATTCAAATCAGAGGTGGTCCCAGAATTGGCAAAACAATCAGTCGCAACAGCGTTCATCCTATCCACAGCGACAACAGTATCAGCAGAGTGGGCAACAGACTCCTCGCGCTGGAATCCCAATGCTACCCCCATGAAGAATAATTCTCCCAGCACTCCTATTAGATGCTTTGTCTGTGGTAAAGAGGGCCATTTGTCTTATAATTGTCCTGAGAAGCAGAATCAACAGACTCCTCAGAGCCAGAAGAGCAACCAGAGGCAATCGGGTACTGGAAGGGTGAACCACGTGTCTTCTGATACAGCTCATGGTGCACCAGAAGTGATGATTGGTACGTTCAATGTACATTCCACTCCCGCAACTGTTCTTTTTGACTCTGGAGCATCTCATACATTCATATCCAATATTTTTGTTAAAATGCATAGTATACCCATGCTAGCTATGAAAGAACCTCTCTTAGTAAATTCACCTGGAGGTACCATGCAAACCAGTAATCGTTGTCTTCCAATTAGTATGGTGTTAAGGGGGGTAGAGTTTAAGATAACTCCTATAGTGTTGAGAACATCTGGAATTGATGTGATATTGGGTATGGACTGGATGAAGCAAAATCAGGCAGAGATTCAGTGTCAGCAGAAAGTGGTAGTTGTGACTGCGCCTAATGGAGATAAAATCAATGTGGATGTAGCAATGCAGAAGCAACCAACCGCGGTGGTGAATCAGATTGAAGATACTATTAATGAGAATTCAGTGATTGAGGAATTTCCGGATGTCTTCCCTGATGAATTGCCAGGTATGCCACCTGACCGAGACATTGAATTTCTTATTGAATTATTACCTGGAACTGCACCTATAGCCAAACGACCATATAGGATGGGAGTAGATGAATTAGAAGAACTTAAGAAACAAATTAAAGAATTACAAGAAAAAGGTTTTATTCGACCTAGTTCATCACCTTGGGGAGCACCAGTTATTTTTGTTGATAAGAAAGATGGTGGTCAGAGGATGTGTGTTGATTATCGGTCACTAAATGAAGTAACTATCAAGAATAAGTATCCTTTGCCCCGGATTGATGATTTGTTTGATCAGTTGAGAGGTGCTTGTGTGTTCTCTAAGATTGATTTACGTTCTGGATATCATCAGTTGAAGATTCGTGCCTCTGATATTCCAAAGACAGCTTTTACTACAAGGTATGGGTTGTATGAGTATACTGTTATGTCGTTTGGATTGACCAATGCACCTGCATACTTTATGTACATGATGAATAAGGTGTTCATGGAGTATTTGGATAAGTTTGTGGTAGTGTTTATTGATGATATACTGGTATTTTCCAAGACAGAGGTAGAGCATGCTGAACATTTGAGGTTGGTATTGCAGAAGCTTAGAGAGCATAAACTGTATGCGAAGCGAAGTAAATGTGAGTTTTGGTTGAAGGAAGTTTCTTTTCTTGGTCATATTGTTTCTAATGGAGGTATATCGGTGGATCCAGGCAAGGTGAAGGATGTATTGAATTGGAAACCACCTACAGATGTTAGTGAGATTCGCAGTTTCTTGGGTTTAGCTGGATATTATAGACGGTTCATTGAAGGGTTTTCTAAACTTGCTAAACCTATGACATCTCTGTTAGAAAAGAATGCTAAGTTTGTGTGGTCTGATAAATGTCAAGCTAGTTTTGAGGAGTTGAAGAGGAGGTTGACTACAGCGCCAGTTTTGGTTTTACCAGATTTGAGTAAGAAGTTTTCTATTTATTGTGATGCTTCTCGTCAAGGTTTGGGATGTGTTCTTATGCAAGAAGGCAGAGTTGTGGCTTATGCATCTAGACAGTTGAGAAAGCATGAGTTGAATTATCCTACACATGATTTGGAGTTGGCAGCTGTTGTTCATGCTTTAAAGATTTGGAGACATTATTTGATTGGACATAAGAGTGATATATACACTGATCATAAGAGTTTGAAGTATATTTTCACTCAGTCAGATCTGAATTTGAGGCAACGCAGATGGTTAGAGTTGATTAAGGATTATGATATTGAGATACACTATCATCCTGGTAAGGCTAATGTAGTAGCTGATGCTCTTAGTAGGAAGAGTTATGCCAATGAGATAAGAACATTGTCTATGACTAGTGAGTTATGTGCTGAATTTGAATATCTGAACTTGGGAATTGTTACTAATGCAATGGAATTAGTAATAGAGCCTACTTTAGAGCAAGAGATCTATAAGGGTCAATTGAAGGATGAGAAACTAAAGAAGATAGCGGAGGATATAGTGATTGGTAAATCACCGGGCTTTAGAATGGATGATAATGGAATTTTGTGGTTTGGAAAGAGACTGTGTGTACCTGAGGATCAAGCTATTAGACAGGCAATTCTTCGTGAAGCTCATGAGTCAGCTTATTCTATTCATCCTGGTAGTGCTAAGATGTATTTGGATCTTAAACAGAAATATTGGTGGGTTGGATTAAAGCGAGATGTGGCTGAGTATGTGGCATTGTGTGATACTTGTCAGAGGGTGAAAGCAGAGCATCAAAGACCTGCTGGATTGTTGCAACCAATGAAAATCCCTGAATGGAAGTGGGAGGAAGTTGGTATGGACTTTATAGTAGGATTACCGCGTACTCAGAGAGGTTATGATTCTATTTGGGTGATAGTGGATAGGTTGACTAAAGTTGCTCATTTCATACCAGTCAAGACTAAATACACGGGAGCACAATTAGCTACCTTGTATATGGAGAGAATAGTATGTTTGCATGGAGTACCAAAGAAGATTGTGTCTGATCGGGGTACGCAGTTTACATCGCACTTTTGGCAGGCTGTGCATGAGTCTTTAGGAACTAAACTGAATTTTAGTACAGCATATCATCCACAGACAGATGGGCAGACTGAAAGAACCAATCAGGTATTAGAGGATATGTTGAGAGCCTGTGCATTGCAATATGGGACTGGTTGGGATAAGAGTTTGCCTTATGCAGAATTTTCTTACAATAATAGTTATCAACAGAGTCTTAAGATGGCACCGTTTGAAGCTTTGTATGGACGTAAGTGTAGAACTCCATTGTTTTGGGATCAGACAGGTGAATCTCAGGTGTTTGGTACAGATGTTCTTAGAAACGCAGAAGATCAAGTGCGAGTGATTCGTGAGAATTTGAGAGTGGCACAGTCTCGTCAGAAGAGTTATGCTGATAATAGGAGAAGGGATCTAGTCTTTGAAGAAGGTGATTATGTTTATTTGAAGGTGTCACCTATGAGAAGTGTGAAGAGATTTAACATGAAAGGTAAACTAGCACCAAGGTATGTTGGACCATTTAAAGTTATTGCTAGACGTGGGGAAGTTGCTTATCAACTAGAGTTACCTGAGAATTTATCTGGGGTGCATGATGTGTTTCATGTTTCACAACTTAAGAAGTGTTTGAGGGTGCCTGAGGAGCAGATACCTTTGGAAGAATTGACTGTTAATGAGGATCTTACATATGAAGAGGTTCCGATTAAGATTTTAGAGACTGCTGAGAGGGTTACTCGAAGTCGGGTTATTAAGATGTGTAAAGTACAGTGGAATCGATATTCAGAGGCAGAGGCAACTTGGGAAAGAGAGGATGAATTGAGGAAGTCATATCCGCAGTTGTTTGAGTAAGCAATCCAATCTCGAGGACGAGATTCTTTTAAGGGGGGTAGAATTTGTAACACCCTAATTTTTGAGATAACCAAATTTGAATGAATTAGATAATAAATAATTATAAAACTAAAATAATAATGAGATAAATTTTTGTGTTGCATTCATGCTGTTGCATATATTTTATTGTGTGCTGTTGTATTTGTTTTATTTTATTTTTATTTTGGTTTAGGAAGTATTTGAAATATTTTTGGAAACAAGTAAATAAAAAAAAAAAGAGAAGCTTACCTACTGTGGCGGCCTGGGAATCCTTCTGGACCGGTCCGTTATCTTTTTCTCCGCGCGGTGGGCCGAACCGGCCGCTCGCCCTCCCTGGACTCGTGCTGGTGGGCCGGCCTGGCGAAGTTACCGCGGCCCAAGCCAGCCCAACGGCAGCGCGCCTTCCCTTCCTCTTGAGTCGCTGTCCGGTGGGGTCCGCATGTCATAAGCTTCTTCCTCCTCCCGTGTTCAAGCCGGACTTCGAACCGGAGGCGGACGTAACAACCGACTCGCGATTCCGGGATCTCCTATCCTTATACGGTCACTTGAGGCTATAAATAGGAAGAGGGGATCTTCTAGTTTCCGTTTTTCACTTAAAACGCTAGGGTTGCCACCAGAAAAACGGAGTTTTAGGGTTTAGGAGTTCGTCGGGTACGGTTGGTCGTCGGTGGGTCTTGCGGGACGGTGCGGGCTCGTTTTCATCGCATTGGTGAGACCGCATCTTCCTCCTCTGCCGTTTTGTATTTTTCTTTTGGTTGGAGATGATGCAAACCGTGTTTTTGGAGTTCACCGTCGGGTCGGCCATGGAGCCGCCGCCCCCTTGATGTCGCGGGTAGCGTACGGTGATCGAAGAAAGTTTGTTTTTGGGTAGATGAGTTCGCGTGAAGCTTCTCGTTCGGTTGGTGTTGGTTGCGGAGAGAAAGGTGGTCGGGAACGGGAAAACCGATAACTCCGGCGAGGTGTGATGCGTCGGCTATGGTGGGCACGGTGGCCGGCGTTGAGGAAGAGGATAGGATCTTGTACTGTGCACTCGCGGGTGAACCTGAGCCGTCCATCTTCAGATCAACGATCAGGATTAGAAGATACCCCTTCGCGGGTAATCTTTCTAAAGAGACCCTGCGGTTTTTAGAAACTAACCCGCGGTCCCAAGGCGTAACGCTGAGAATACGCTTTTCTATTTTGAAAACGTATTTTCAATCGGTTAATTCAAAAATACGTTTTCAGTAATTTACAGTTTTGCCACTAGGACTGTTTTAGCCATAAAAACTTCGTTTTAACTCCGATTTGATCCATTCAAATTGCGTTAGGTTCGTAATTGCGAACTCTACATGTTAGTATAATTTTACAGTTAGTTTTGATAATTTATTTTTCGAGTTTATAATTAAGTATTTATTGATCTATAGGAAATCTTAGAAAATTCATAACTTCTACGTTTTAAATCCGATTTTGGTGATCTTTACGTCTGTGTGATCGTAGAAACGTGTAGAAGAGTTTTATAAACTTTTATTACTGTTTTGTTACTGTTGGTGTACTGTTCTAATTATATCTATTTGTTTGCTTCGTGTATGTTTGATTGGATGCATGTATGTTGTTGATTGATGATCGAGAATAGAAGGTGAGCAGTATTTGGACGATTCGGAGTATTACTTTGAGCCAAGTCAGCAGTACTACTTGGAGAGCTTTGATCAAGGCAAGTATAACACAGGACTATCCTTGTTACCTATTCATTAAAATTATCATACATATGCATATGCTTACCTTGACAACCCTAGAGATTATAACTTAGTGTTTGATGTCTTGATTCCTTGTCAACCTTGGGTATGCATATGGGTAGCTGTGGCTAGTGCTTATACAAAGAACAATGATCTTGCGATATGATTAATGGATCAAGCAACCAAATATTAAGATGATTTAATTTTTGTTAAAAAGGGGGCTAGAGCATGTGTATTATTTTTGATGCTCTAGTTACTCTCCGTAAGGACTTATCTGTACGTGATCATCCGGGATATACAGTACAGCTGTGAGGGCTATATGGCTCTGGCTTTAGTTGTTCAAGAGACCTTTTCTAGCTTGTTAGAGGTTACCTTAAATGGCGTAAGAATGGCTTGCCACGTTGGGTGTAGTGCGAGCCCCTGGCCTAGTGTGTATAGGCTGCGGTTGTTGTGCCACAGGGAAGGGGGGTTCTACATCTGCCTGCCGAGTGAATCTAATGGCCCTAACTTGTTAGACGAACTCTTGAGTGGCTTTATATGGTTTTTGGGTGTTTGGGCTTGATCTCCCCATTCATTTGGAAATCATGACTTACAGTGAAAGTGTACACCTCTGCGCAGAGTTAAAAACTGGTATACTAGCCGTGCTCACGGATACGAGCGGCCTTGGAACATCTACAGATAGATGATCACCATTGTTATATTATGTTTAATTATTGTTGATTAATATTATGCTCTTGTTAATGTTATTCGTTGTCATTATTGCAATTGATCATTGGTTCTTTAATGGGAAGTGGTCTATCTTGATGCTACTCAAATGAAAGTTATAATATTTAAAAGCTAACCGCAGTTAAACAGTGTCTAGCCATTTGAGCCTCATGAACCCTGTGTTATATTTGTTGAGTTCGACATGGACTCACTCTTGCTATTTCCACCATAACAGATGAAGATTGTGATGAGGATTACCGTAATGAGTACTAGTCTTGGTGTCAACCAGTCAACCGTGTCCCTGTGTGGAGTTTCCGCTGGAGATTATCATTAGATATTATTATTTATTGTTCAAGACTATGTTTTAAACATATATTCGTTATGTAATAAGCACTGTGATGATACTATGTAATTTGTCTGCTTATGTGTGCGATCATGACCTGGGGCGCACATGAGTACTTTATGCATCCTATTTTTGTCCTTAAAAATGGGTGTGACAAGGAGGGAGTAGAACTCAGATCCAGAGGAGAACGAGGAGGGGGAGGAAGGAATAGCTCAGATCCGCGAAGAATCCCCCCTACCTCGCCGGAACCCACCGTCGTCGAGCATAGCTCCGGTGGCTGAAGGTCGCTAGAGCAGGGGGAGGGGGAGCCGCGGTTCGCAGGCTCCGCCGCCGCTCTCTCTCTCGGCGCCATGGCTGTCGTGGGAGTACAGAGGGAGGGAGCGAGGGGAGGGGAGAAGGGAGAGGGAGCCCCGGTGAGTGCACCGCGGAGCGGCTCGCAGAGTGAGTGCGCAGCGACGGAGAGAGCGAGGTGTGCGTGGCTGCGAGTGGAGGAAGAAAGAAGGCGAGCAGGTGCGTGGGAGCGCGGCGTGGGTGTGGTCCGTGAGTAGATAAGGGGAGCGGGCGGGAGCGGGTTGGGTCGCGCCGCTTCGCGTGGGCGCGCGTCGCGTCTGTCCGTCCTCGTCCGGACGTCTTCACCCTATCAATACCGTTGATTTAAACGTGAGCCTACCGGACTCTGAGATATCCATACGGTAAGGATAATCTGTAGCTTTCAATCTGACCGTTAGAGATAATATATTTCCTAATTTATACTTGTATTTTTTTTCCTATTTGAGTTAGGATTTCTATACAACATACTTAAAATCAGAGACATCTATTTGGATTATGATTCCTATAAACTATCTATATTACTTTAGGAACTCTGTCCAATATGTGTCATATAAACATGGGAGTTGCATAGATAAAAAAATCCATATTCACGAAGTTAGTTAAGGGAAGAGGATAAAAAAATGGATGGACGAAAAAAAGAGCCTGAAATTTTGCCTCTTTATTATTAGGTATAGATTAGGCATGAACCTTTTGTGTAAATTAAGCTGTTAGGTCATCATAAAATCCAATAGCATATATATATAGTTTTTTTCTTCTAATTGGACTCTCCAGATTAACGTGGTGGCTCCTTTTGACACTCTTCTAATAAGATTTTGTTCCTAGTGTACAAAACATTTGTTCCAATATAATTTTTTTGTTCCCTTCATTACAAAGTGAGACTGCATGGTGTGTTCCAGGTTTACAGATCTTAATTTTATCAATATAAAGTTCTCGCCCACTTGAACGCATTTTTATTCTAGACAATTCAGTTGCTCCTGGTATAGCAGCTATGTTTTATCAATATAAAGTTCTCGCCCACTTGAACGCATTTTTATTCTAGACAGTTCAGTTGCTCCTGGTATAGACAATTCTAGACAATTCGATTGTCTAGCCCGCACAGTCATCAAACAATCCATATCAAACAAACATGTGTTACTGTATGTGTTAAAGAAACGAATGGATATATACTGGGTAGCACGTTCAGTTGCTCCTGGTATAGCAGCTATGTTTTCAGACGTATATAAATCCACTTGCAAGCACTCCCTATAGCTTGTAAGTGGTCATCTATGTTCGCTTCTCTTATAAGCCGTACTTTTTCAATCAACAAACACTGTTTTTCTCTCACAACAAATCAGCGAACAGTACTTTCAAACATAGCTTTTCAACCAAGCGAACGGAGTTTCGGGGCAAGTTTTCAGACGTAGTAACTGCTAATAGTTGGTGCATGTCCTATCGATCAGCGTGTCACCTTCATGTTCCACTACAAGAGAACTGGCGAACATCAGGTTTGCATCTCTGATTGCATGCATCTCAACGGCTGCATCTCGTATCGGCATGCGCTGTCTGGGTTGCTGCTTCGAGCAGGATATGCCAATACTAATGACAGAGATCAGAGATTCCTGAACTCTGCTTCTTGTGATCTTATCGCTGTCGTCATTGTGCACCCATATTGTTGGATCAGCTATCTCCATGATCCTGTCAGGGAGAGCAGCCTCCGAGAACTTGTGAAGATCTAATGATCCTGTAAACATATTTTCTGTCGGGCTCCTACCCGTAAACATCTCAAGTAGCAATATCCCAAGGCTATAAACATCACCAAGAGTTGAGATTGGAAAACCTTCTCCATACTCTGCAGTTAAGCAAAGTTTTTAATTACAATAATCAAGATGCAATATTTATGAAGGAACTAGGGTAATGCTAAACAGAATGCAACAATTAATGTTAGTTACCTGGAGCAACATAACCAATGGAGCCTCTTATTCCAATCGTGCTGTTTGAATTTTGCCCAGCTCTGTTTGCACTTTCAAGCAGGATCCTTGAGATGCCAAAGTCTCCAACTCGGGCACTCATATCTTCTGCTAGAAGGATGTTGCTTGGCTTGACATCACAATGAACAACTGGTGGCTGACAGTGATTATGAAGATAGTCCAGAGCATCCATGACATCGACAGCAATATCTAGCCTTTGAGTTAGGCTCAGAGTATTGTTTAGAGTGGAGGTTCTGTACTTGGGATGAAGCCACCCATCTAAGCTCCCATTGGGCATGAGGTCCATGACCAGTGCCTTAAAATCTTGACCTTGGTTATCTATGCTTGAGCAGAGCGTGATGATCTTTATGAGAGAACGGTGGCGTACCCTTCTCAGCGCCTCACATTCAGCCTGGAAACTCTTAGAAGACCCTGATTGCTGAAGGTTAAATACCTTTACAGCCACTGGTGTTGGTGTATCCTCACCTTGTAAACTGCATTTGTAAACCGAGCCATATCTTCCTTTGCCAAGCAAGTTAGATTCTGAAAATCCATCTGTTCCCCTCAACAAGGCCTGATACGTAACTCTTTGGAAGTGTTCCTGAGTAACTGCTGTAGGTGGCGCTTGACTCTTCGGTCCTTGCTTGAGCTTCCAAATAGTTACAGTGACTGAAACTAGCAATAACATTGCTCCAGTTGTTGCCAGAGAAATGATCAGAGCCTTTGACCTATCTTTTTTGCTATCTCTTACTGGATGCGTGGAGCATGGGGCCAAGCGAAGCTGAGGTATTCCACCGCACAGCTTGCTGTTTCCGGTTATTGATATGGCAGTCAAGTTGCCGAAAACACCCCCATTGGGCACTTCACCCTGCAAATCATTGAAGGATGCATCAAATGCCAACAACGACGTTAGTTTCTGTAGAGATGCTGGGATCGGTCCTGACAGGTTGTTGTGCGCTAGATACAGCCCTTGCAAGGCGCCAATGTTGCCAAGGGCATCTGGTATCTCACCTGACAATTTGTTGACGGTCAGGTTTAGTTCCCGGAGCCCTTTGACATTCTGCATAGATTGTGGTATGTTTCCTTCAAACATGTTGTCATCCAGCATCAAGGACTCTAGTACTAGGCAATTGCCGATGGTATCTGGTATGTGGCCGGACAACTGATTCCCTGACAGGATCAACTGGTTGAGATTAACCAAGTTACCAACTTCTGACGGAAGGGGTCCTGAGAATGAATTGTGTGATAAATTCAGGTTCACAGAAAGGGATGACAGAAAAACCTCCTTGGGAATTGAACCATTTAACAGGTAGTTCTCTGACAGATCAAGGAGATACAGGTTCCTTAGTTTGCCAAGGCTTGCGGGGATTGGTCCTTCCAAGCTGTTACTGTATGCAATAATCTCATTAAGCCGTGTAAGGTTTCCAAGTGAAGATGGTATGAGGCCTGATAACCTGGCACTGTACAAGACAAGCTGAACTAAGTTTGCTAGTTTACCGATGCTGTCCGGGATCACTCCGGATATTGAGGTGTTTGCAAAATCAAGTATGGTTAGCCCAACCAAATTGCTGATGCCCTGCGGGATGCTGCCCGAGATGCCACAGTCTGACAAATAGAGATACTGCAGCGTGGTTGACAGGTTTACCACCGATCTGGGGAGCTGCCCACTGAAGGAGTTGTAACTGAGGCTCAGCTGCAGCAGGTTGCTGCAGTTGGCCAGGGAAGCGACGAATTCCCAGCCCTCCGTGTCGTCTGCTTCAAGCAGGTTGTAGGACAAGTACAGGTACTGAAGATGCTCCAGCCTCCCGATATCGCGAGGCACAAGTCCAGTGAATTTGTTGATCGAGAGCTGTAGGCTTGTGAGAGTGGTGAGGTTTGAGAGGGAAGAAGGGATGCGTCCGGTGAACCTGTTGTTGGCAAGGCTGAAATCTTCCATGGCGGGGAACTTGCTGCCGACGTTGGCGGGAATGCTGCCATGGAGCCGGTTCCCTTCCACGTGGAAGGTCCTCAACGACGACAGATTGTACATGGAGAGCGGGAGCGCGCCGCGGAGCTTGTTCACGGCGAGGTCCAAGACCCTGAGGCCGGTGAGGTTGGCGAGCCCCGGCGGGATCTGGCCGTCGAACTGGTTGTTGGCGAGGGCGAGGTGGCGTAGCGACGACATGTTGGCAAGCGACGCCGGGATAGGCCCCGTGAGGCTGTTGTTCTTGAGACGGAGCACCTGGAGCCGCGTCAGCCGGTCCCCGAACCCCGCAGGCACGCGGCCACCGAGGTTGTTGGCGTCGAGGAACATTTCTTCCATGGCCTCGCAGGAGCTCAGGTTGGCGGGGAACCTGCCGGAGAAGGTGTTGTAGCCGAGGTCCAAGTAGCGGAGGCGACGGAGACGGCCGAGGCTGTCTGGGACGTCGCCGTGCAGCCAGTTGAATCCCAGCTCCAGTGCTTGCAGGAACGTGAGGTTCCCGATGGCCGGGGAGAGCGTCCCGGCAAGCCCTCCCATGGGCAGGTTCAGCCCCACCACCCGCGGTGGGTTCCGCTTCGTACCACGGGTGCACGCCACTCCCTCCCAGCTGCAGAACCCGGTGCTGCCGTTCCACGATGCCAGCGCGCCGCCGTCCATGGTGAGCTCGGCCTTGAAAGCGAGCAGGGCGGCCTCATCGCCGCCGCTCACGCTCGTCGCCAGGATGGAGAGGCCCAGCACGCATAGCAAGCTCCTCTCACGCATCGACGTATATTTTGCCATGCCCTTCTTGCATTACATTGGTTAATTGGTGGGAGAAGGAGCTATATGGTTGAGTAGTAGCAGGACGTCTGTGTCGATCATCATTGCGCGTGCCGATGTCGTTGAAAACTTGAGCTTCCTTTTTGACGCTGGATGGATGTGATGTGCGTGAAGAAAACGTCGATGAATGCTTCCTTTTTACGCTGGACGTCGTTGGAAATTTTGAGGCTTCAGACGAAAACACGAATGAATGGACACGGTCGGATCGGAGGAGAGGCCCGTTTGATGACACGGCGACAGGGTTCGTCTTAATTTCTTCGCGAGTAGTGACATGCAAATATGAATTTGTGAAACTGGTGCGTCTTCAGTCACGTCTTAGTCACCCCTAGTTGATGTCTCCCGGTGACTTCATTCATCGGTCACGCTTGCAGCAGCAGTCTAATCTACAATAAAGGAGCAAAACTGTTGATAGTCAAATTTGACATCATGTGCATATTTGGGCCTAACGGTTTTGTCAAGAATTTTACTTCAGCAGATACGTGAATCCACTGTTGAATAAAAATATGTCTGGCCTGCTGCATGAAGTACACAACAGCTACTCCTGGTATTTCTGTAAAAGGCAGACGAGTTTGTGGTTCTGTTTGCTATATCCAGAGGCTTTGCATGATCATTGTCGCTGTTGGCGGTTCCATCCATCATGACTTGAGGAGTTTCTTGGACGTCGGCAGGAGTCAACACTAATCCAGGTGTAACCAGATCAGAACACGAATTTGGAAGATTAATGCAGGTGCATATGCATGCAGCAGATTTTGGTTCGGACTCAGCAAGCATGGCGTGATGATTACTAAAAGGGGATAAAGATGGAAGGTCAATCCATCCGAGGCGTGAACAAGTTGATTATTGAGACTTTACAAGTGCAGCATGCATGTCGTGGAAAATAGAAAGAGATTATAGAAGGTCAATCCATCCGAGGCGTGAACAAGTTGATTATTGAGACTTTACAAGTGCAGCATGCATGTCGTGAAAAATAGAAAGAGATTATATGTATGCATGCAAGGCACGGCTTGCTTTTGGAAAGCATATATACATGTATACGTGATTCGTTTCTGTACATGTTCGGTAAGATTTGTTTTGGCTGAACAAGACTGCACATTTAGGAGACATAGCCGATTAGGAAAGCTTTGTTCGGTTGTTCTAGGAAGTCCTGCTGCCCTATAAATATGTATAAGGGTGATGGCCGATTAACACACACAATCGACATATCAATCTACTACGTTATTTTGCATCTACTATTTTCTCTCTAGTTTTTGCTTCTTGTTCTTCATTGCCGTCTACTTCGTTATGACAGCGAGCACAAGATCCTAGGGGCGGTTAGGCCGACCTAGGGCAGCTCATCGCCGCCGTTCTCCCTGACGGGGTCCCTCCCGGAAGCGTGGGGTGTCGGGTTTCAAGAGCTCTCGCCGGCGTGTCTTGCGTATCGCACTCCTGACGAGACTCCCCTTGCGACGTGTCTTACGCATCGCGCTCGTCGTTGGGGGCACACGTGACGTGTTCGTGTGCGAACAAAAACAAAGTTTGGTACACTTCATGTTCGTGTCCCCCTATCCAGCTAAGATAGTTCAACCATACCAAAGATTTTATATCCAGGATTTTAACGTCATTAAGATCAATGGCTCCTACGGCTTAAATTACACAAAAAGTCCATGCTTAATACAATTAATAAATACTCCCTCCGTTCTAAATTATAAGACGTTTTGATTTTTCTAGATTCATAGTTTTTGCTACGTATCTAGATATATATTATATCTAGATACATAGTAAAAGCTACGAATATAGAAATACCAAAATGTCTTATAATCTGGGACAGAGAAAGTAGTAAATTTGGAATTTAAATTTTAAAAATTAGCAGTTTGATTTATGCCCAAATTTGGAAAGAAAAATGCCTAAATAAAAAGTCCATGTAAAACACAATTAGTAATAAAGGCAAAATTTCTACACCTTTGAATTTATGATGATGCAAAAACTTAGATTAAATAAAGAGTCATTCCTCAAGTTATTCAAGGACTTCTTTACAAATAAGTTGCGGAGAAGAAAAACAGCAAACGCTCCTATTGCTATCTATTGGTATGAAGACCAATTTGGCTTTTTAATACACACATATAGTTGCCCTGGTTGTGAATATTTCGAGTTCCACCACTTTAGCCATCTCCGCCTGTCTACTTGTTGTAGTCTTAAGGCCACCGAGTCGTTATTTTTCCTTGTTCTTGGCCGGAGCGTTTTAGCATCACAATCGATATTGATAAAGAAGAAACAGCAATACTGGCTGGGTTCATTACATTGATCATCAGGTTTTCATGGCAGTGGTCTAGAAGAAAATATTCCAGTAGACAAGATTATAATAAATCATAAAAAGTATTCTAAGTTTTGATATCCTATTATGTGAAATTGGTCCATCGATTCCCCTCTACGCATGTGGGAGAATCTCCCAAGAACCACAATGGACATTATTCATCTTTTTTCTTTATGAGAAACTGGTCACAAGCATCATCATCACAACATGGCCTACAATAACATGATACAATGGCATGGGTAGCAGGCCTGATATCGGCGTCTCATTGACGTTATTTATGCTTTAGTTTTTTTTGTTTGGAAAGCCTTAGGCGCCAATGGATGTTGGCGCAATGACAACACTGTCTAGCGGTTGCTTGAAGCAGTACTAGTTCCAACATACACGAGCATCCTTCTTAGATTTCGGCAATGTTTTAGGTCTAAAAGGACAACCACATATCTGCAAGAGATGACGTACGATGATACAAAATTTAAATTTTAAAATTGGTGAGGAACTGAACAGTTTGTAGAGACCTGGATAGTGATGTTACTGAGGAAGTAAGTTTACTCAAGAGGATAATTAAAGGCAAGTATGATTTAGACTCAGCAAAAAATGCATATCCTAAACTGTAAAAATATCTCTAAGCTTCTAGAAATTTTGAGAAAAAAAATTGGAGATAGATTGGGAGATGAAACCTAAATAACATATTTGGAGCTCCTGAAAATCTAGCTTGAAGCTTCCAAAGTTTAGGTTAACTCTATAACTCTATAAATATGGGAAAATATCCACAAAAATTGAGAAAATTCCTAAAACATTATATTCAGTGTCTAAACACATTTTAAAAGATTCCGGCTACAAAATTATGAGATGCAACTAGTATGAATGCAACTTATATTAATGTTGAATGTATTCACGATAAATGCATCCATGTTGATTGAATCTTATGTTTGAGCTGTGGAAACTTCTTAAAACATGTTTAGACTTGCTTAGAAAGTTTTGGGGAATTTTCTAGATTTTCTAGATAATTTTATATTTTCATGGAGCAAAATATAATTTCTTGAAGCTTCAAGATATACTTTCACAAGATCTAAATATTTTATTTAGGTTTATAACATCCCAATTTTTGTCCATTATTTTTCTTGGGATTTTATAGGCTTAGATTTATTTTTATAAAATAATAAAAATGTTTTAATAATCTCTAAAAATTCATAACTTATTTATTTTGAATCAAAAACTTGCAAAACTAATACTACCATTTTTCTCTATTTTTCCCCTAAGAATCTAGCCTTGAAGCAGCCCAGCCAAGTTTGTTACATTTGCTTGCAGCCCAGTAACCCTTTGTCGCGTGGCGTGTTGGGGCCGCTGGCTTGGTCGGCCCGTATTCGATCCTCGCTCAAAACGGATTCTTGGTCCAATGGAAATCCTGTCAATGTCGGCCCCGCCCGCTTGTTCTCTTTTGTGCTGCGTTGACGAAGCGCCCGCTCGGCCCCTTGTGGTGCTGGTGCACATCCTCCTCGCCCCACCGGCTCGCCGCTCGCGTGCGCATCGGACATGGACGCGACGTCGAGGTAGCTAGCGGTGTGCCGGGGTGCATCGACGCGGCCGAGGAGGCAGCGGCGGCGCCGACGAGATCGATCTGTCGCTGCCCAGAGTGCCCACCCGCGCCCCAGACGCGGGAGAAAGAAAATGCTTGCGCGCGCGCACGTGCCCGGCATGGGAAAGGAAGAAAAGGACCGGAGATGGATACGGAGTAGATCAGAGTTCGGGACCTGCCTGGTTCTTCCAGCTCCAATGCGAGTGATGGATGAATCGATCAGTGCATGCATGCGTCGACCATTTTTTTTTATAAATCAGGAGGGGTTTGATCCCCTACTGTGAAATTTATTAAAGCTCCAACAAAAAATACAACAAGTTTCAAGAGACAAAAAAAAGTCAAGAAGAAAATAAGGAAAATTACACAAAAGCTTCTGGCCATAAATCTATAAGAGGATGAAAATTTGATCTTGCTCGTAGTATAACTAGAGCAAATTCTTTGCGAAACACCAGCTTACATCGATGCAAAGAATGAGGAATGTTTTTGAAGATGGCATCATTTCTCATTGTCCAAATTGACCAACACATTGTTATGACAATCTTCATGAAAAAAGGAAGTTGTAGCTAATCTCTGAAACTTTCTGTGATAATACCTGCATCAGAGGTGTTGGGCACTGCCAAATGAAGAGCGTCCCAACAGGCTAGAGCGAAAGGGCACTGGAATAGGAGATGGATCAAATCCTCTTCAACAGTACAGGCACAAAGAACACATGTGTAATCAGGTAAATGCATATTCTTCCTTTTGAGTAGAGCTCTTGTATTTAGCCTGCCGTGCAAAATTAACCAGAAAAAAAATTTCCTTTTGTTTTGGCAAGAAGATTTTCAAAGCCAAAAAAAGATTGGTGGATGTGTCTATGCCCAATCAACTGTTTGTAAGCCTTCCTGGATGAGAAAGTAGAAGATTCCCAAATATAGGTCCAAACATCAGTATCCTGTTGAAACTGAATTGACTGCACAATGTCATTGAGTTGCAAATACTGTGCATAGGCTTCAGAAGGTAGTGGTAGATGAAATTGATCATGAAAAGGTGTTTCTGTAGCTGCTAGCTGCACTGATATGTTTTGATATTTTGCAAAGGAAAACAATTCTGGGAAAGTTTGACTGCAAATTGTACCATCCCAAAGATCATGCCAGAAGAAACAAGATTTTCCATCTTTCATTGAAACCATAGCCATTCCTTTGAACCGATCAATTAATTTTAAAATGTCTCTCCACCAGAAAGAACCTCTAAAAATAGCCCCAGCTATTGGGAGTCTATCTCTTGAGTAGTATTTTGTCCACACAAATTGTACCCATGGTATTTGGATTCTATTATAGAACTTGTGGAGATGCTTAAGTAAGAGGCTTTCATTCTGAATAGTTAGGTTAAGAACACCAAGTCCTCCCTCTGGCTTGGTAGACAAACTAAAGGCCAAGCTGCCTTTGAAGGCTTTTTGCTAGAGATATCAGAGCCTCTCCACAAGCAGTGTTTCCTATATTTGTCTATTTGTTTAATAACAGTCTTAAGAAGCAAGAAATTGCTCATTGCAAAGGTTGGAAGGGCTGTGAGGACTGCATTTGTGAGTTCCAATCGTCCAGCTTCAGTAAGATAAGAGCTGAAGGCAACTAATCTTCTTTCACATTTAGACACCAAATGCCAAAAATCTGCCACTGTAGGCTTGACCAGACTTAAAGGTAGCCCTAAATAAGTAAAAGGTAGTGACCCTTTTGAGCAACCAAAAGTTGTTGCTAGCTCATCAAATCTGTCCTCAGCTATATTGATAGGCACCATCATAGACTTATCAAAATTTACCTTTAGTCCAGTAGATTCAGCAAACGTGTGTAGAAGTGACTTTAAATAATTCAGTTCAGCTACATCACCTTTTATGAATATAAGAGTATCATCAGCATATTGCAAAATCGAGAAATCTGCATCATGTGAAAGAGGCAAAGGCAGTGAGAGGTGATTGGCTCTTGTAGCACTATTCAAAATGGTCTGAAGAAAATCTGCAGCTAGAACAAAAAGAAGGGGCGATAGAGGATCCTCTTGTCTAACTCCTCTTCTGCAATGGAACACTTTACCAGGGACTCCATTAAGTAGAACAACAGATGTTCCAGATTGAAAAATAAGCCTCATCCATTGTAGCCACTTAGCTGGGAAGCCTTTGTACTCCATGATTTTGACCATAAATTCATGTTCTACTTTATCAAAAGCTTTTTCAAAATCGAGCTTGAGAATGATTAACTCTCTTTTTGTCTGGTGACATATATGCAGATATTCAAGTGCCCAGGAGATGCAGTCTTGGATGGTTCTGTGCCTAATAAATCCATACTGATTTTTGTGAAGGAGAGTAGGCAGGTTAGGCTGAAGCCTGTTAGCCAAGAGTTTGGTTATGATCTTCACTGATGTGTTGAGTTGAGATATAGGTCTGTAATCTGAAACCTCCAGTGCATCATCCTTCTTTGGTATTAGAGTGATTAGAGAACCATTAATACTCTGTAGACAAATATTTCCTGAGTGAAAGGCTTCAAAGAGTCTATATAAATCTTGACATATGACTGACCAGCATCTTTTCAGAAAATCAGTGTTAAATCCATCTGGGCCAGGTGATTTATCTGAGGGGAGACCTTTTACTACAACATCAATTTCTTCTTTGCCAAAAGTTTGCACTAAATCATCAAGATCTGTAACAGCTTGTGGAAAGAGAGCATTTAGATCAAAGTCAATTGAGGTGAAACTGGATGTACCTAGCCTCTCTTTGAAGGATAGCCAAATCAAATTTGCTTTTGCAGGATGATCAGTCAGAATAGTTCCTTGTTCATCTTGAAGTTGAGTGATAAGATTTTTTGTGTATTTTACAGTTGCATGGGCATGAAAAAACTTGGTAGAAGCATCACCAAGGGTGACCTATTTAATAGTCCCTCTTTGTTTACAATAAGCCTTCTGTTGCCTTAACAAAGAGATAAGCTTTGTCTCCAGTAATTTTCTGAAATTCCATTCCACAAGACTTAAATCTCTGAACTCCTCCAAAAAATTAATGAAGGTTAGAATAAGCTTGACATTACTGATGATCTCTTTGAGATTAGACAGGGTCTGCTTCCACTCTTTCAAGACTCTTCTCAAATTCTTGAACTTAGATGTAATATTCTTTGCTGCATCATCAATCTGCAAAGGTGTGTACCAACCCAGAAGAACCTGATTCATAAAATCATCATGCTGCAATCAATAATTTTCAAATATGAAAATATGACTTTTAGGAATCTGAGTGGAAATATTAATAAGACAGGGAACATGGTCAGAGGTCTCCGTAGTCATTGTAGAAGCATTAGTATTTGGGTAGGAAATGATCCAGCTAGGGGATGTAAAAAAACAATCAAGCCTCTCTAACAAGGGAGGGTGCTGTTTATTGGACCAAGTGAAATGTTGTCCTTTCAAGGGGATCTCAATCAACCCTAAGGCACTGATAGCAGCATTAAACATGAGCATGTCAGAGTAGTCTGCACCTGGCTTATTTCGATCAAAAGGGTTTCTATATAAATTGAAGTCACCAACTATGAGCCAATCTACATCATGCGGCATTTGGATATTCTAGAACCAGTCAATAAAATCTTTCTTGCCAGCGGGGGTACATGGAGCATAGATGTTTGTAAGAATCCAGCTTGCATTATTGTGAACCGAGGATAAAAGGACAGAGGAAGCATATTCATTTTGAAAGACAAGGGAGCCCGAGAAAATGTTACTCTTCCAAATGATTATAGAACCCCCCGAAGCTCCATTAGAAGGAAGAAATTCAAACTGATCAAAAACAGGAGGACAAAATTGACGTATGAACATGATGTCAAAATGAGATCTTTTCGTTTCCTGAAGACAGATTACATCACAGGACGATTCAAAAATACGATCATAAATAGCATTCGATGTCAAAATGAGATCTTTTCGTTTCCTGAAGACAGATTACATCACAGGACGATTCAAAAATACGATCATAAATAGCATTCCATTTCTTATCTGAGTTAATACCACGAACATTCCAACTTAACACCTTCCAACTTTTAGCATACATTATTAACACTAAAGCAAGTGAGATTTTCTTAGGGAAGCAGCAATAAACTACTTCTTGAACTTGGATGTGCTAGCACCATCCTTATCTCCTTCCGACTTCTTGGTCCTCTTGTTCTTGGGTTGAGCCGCAGTGCTTGGCTTTCCAGGTTTAGCATTGAGGTGGTCATCAGTGAGGGAAGAAGCATCAAGCTGACAAAAAGTACTGCCAAGCTCCCGAACTACAGATGATGAAAGAGAGGGGGGATTAGTGGAACAGCCCAGACAGCTCTTATCTCTACAGGGTGAACTTTTGAACCCTTGAGTTTTATTATGGAGACGTCCACTTCGTCGAACATTTGTATCAGAAATATGGAGATTCTTACCACGCTTTCCTCGTGGAATAGATTTGGATGGAGCAACAGGTGGTGGAGTCACCAAATCAACTGGGTTGAGGTCAACAGAGTACTTGGTATTGTCAGCAACATCATGGGTTCCAGATGTTGCTCCCATCAGCTTTGATTGAGCTGGATCCATCATTGCGGCAAAGGAGGGTTCAATGAGTGAAGGCTCTTCCTCATTATCATCTTCTAGAGAATCAAGGCAAACAGGAACAGGGGGATCAGAGCAAGAATATTCAGAAATGACAACTGATGGTGCTGATTTGGGAAGAGCAAAGTCAAAAGAATTACCCGTGAAGAGCTGATTAAGTGCAGCCCAAGCTGGTGATTGCAGAAAACTTTGAGCCCACTCAAAAGATCCGGGCTTTAGAAGTAGCAGAGTGAAGAAGTCCACCCACTAAGTTGGGATGGTGATTGTTGGGAGAGAACGGTCCACTAAAGAAAAGTGCTTGGCCCAGCACCTAACTGCAGTTGCACTTGGGCCTTGTGAGTGCAGAGCTAAAACAGGATCCACTGGTGGCATAAAGGTTTCTACAAAGCCCAATTGGATATTGCCCAGATCAAAAAATTCATTATGTTGCTGCAAATCAATCTGAGGCTGAAGGTCATCAAAAGCAATTAGATCCTGAAGTGGCACTTCCTCAACTTGTAGTGGTGCCATATTTTGGAGATCAGGAAAGTTTGGGATCTGAACTGGAAAAGGAGCAAAAGGTGATGGTGGCTATTGAAGGTCATCATCCTCATCAGTATTATCATCCATAGCTAATACCTGGCCTTCAACCAAAGGAGGTGGCCCATCAACCATTTCTACATTCAGTGCCTGAATAACTTCTTCAACTGGAGGCAGCACAATTTGTTGCACATTGTCTGGTGCAGGTTCATTTCCTAGGACTTGTTGAGGCTGTAGAGGGATCAGAGGTGGGGGTACTGTTGACACAGTTTTTTTGGCACGTGTCAAGATGGTCAGAGTGGGCTAATCAGCAGGAGAAAAGTTATTGTGTATGATGATAGCCGATGAAAGACAGCTTGTCAAGGAGGCTGCCGATAAATAGTGGTGGTGTATGGAGAAGTTAATTTAGATTGAGGTGTTGCCGATAAGGTTAAGGATGTTATTGCCGATGCCGATGAAGGGAGGCTTGAAGACTGTTGCTGATGAAACAGGAAGTGTGCCGATGAAAGAAGGCTTGAAGACTGCTGCCGATGAAACAGGGAGTGTGCCGATGGAAAGGAGGTCGATGGGAATTCCATCGTAATTTAGGCGGACGAGGGAATAGATATGAATTAATTTCCTTTTCTATGTTTGTTAGAGTCTGATTTGTATAAGAGTCATGTGTTTCCTTAGATTTGGATTTGGTGTCCTAGTCGTATTTGGTTATGTTTCTATAGATCAGGGTATAAATATAGATTGAAGGGCAATGTAATGAGAATCAATCAATCAATATCAAAAACCAGCTTTTACTCTTATTTACATCTATTTACTTTTCGGCAACTTCGTCAATTTGCATATTTTTCCTTTTTTCACGAGTTCTCATCAATTCGGCGAGCTGCATCGCTTCAGTGCGATCTTCGACGATCCTCGAGTTCCGCGTGAGTACCTCTTGGCCGTGACTTCCGGGCGTATCGCTGTTGTCAGGACCAAAGTGCTCGTATCTTCATCCTTGTCGATTAACAGGTCAAATCGACTGGCACGCCTTGGATATCGACTTCAGGTATTAGCCCTTTGTGTTTGCAGATCCACCTTTTGCATCAACACATCTTTTGGCACGCCTGGTGGGACAAATCTGATCAATATGTTCAATCCTGAGATCGATGCGGGGAACATCATCGCGGTATCAGAAGAAGATCTTAAGGAAGAGCAGAAGGAGGCTATGGAAAAGGCTATAGAAGAATACAGACAGCTTTGCTTGAAATCATTCAGCTTGAACAAGAGTGGACAAGTCATCCAGAAGCAAGATTTGCCGTTGCCTCGGCAAGTTACTTTTGATTCGGGTAAACTTCAAGAGATGGTTAATTCTGCAGTGAATCATGCTTTAATTAATCACTCCAATGTGCTGTCCAATACTGTTCATAATGCTGTGATTCAAACTTTCAAAGAAGGGCAAGCGTCACTGCATTACGTTGGGCCTGCCTATCATCAACCAGAGCCAGCATCTGTTAATACTCCATCGGCTCCCTCAGCCGTTGTGGGTACAGAAGTTTCTTCCCCTCCAGTATCAGCAAGCTTATCTAACGTGCAATCTACACCGATGCGATCAGATTCAGCATTACCAGGACGAGTTCAGCTTAATACAGATCTATCGGCATCGGCTTTATCAGGTCCTGTACCAAAGAATAATCAGATTCTTGCTAATTGGGGGGATACTGTATGCCTCCAGAGTCATCTGCTTTTAACCCTGGGTTACCTCAAGTGTTTGATACAATAGAAAAAGCTCCTATGCCATCGGCTGGTTCGCCGATAGCTCAAGTGCCTCAATATACTACAACAACTACTATGCAACCAACTCCAGGAAGTTTCCAGATGCCTTTGGGTCAAACATCTAATTCAAGTCCATCGGCAAGCTTGCTACCGATGCAGTAGAAGGCTCCTGCTATAAGTCAACCTGGAGTCTAGTTCATGCCTCAAGCTGGTTATAATTATCCAGCAATGCCAGCAAATTACCAGCCATCGGCAAATTTTATACCGATAAATGCTAATAATAGTTGGTCAGGGTAGTTTCCTACTCAATATACAGTTCAGCAAAATCAGCAGGTTACAGGGATTCATCAAGGTCATATGCAAGCTGATTTTCAGAATCAAGCATCGGTAGCTCAGTCGATGAATCCTTTCCAGCAGGTTAATGGACCACAAGTAATGGCAAATATGCCGATTGCTGGAGATCGTGGGCCACAAAGATACGCAGAGGGATATCAGCAAGTACTTCCTGTAGAAATTCAGCCATATCATCAACAAGAGGCTGATGTTTTTTGGGCTGATAAGATAGCAGAGATTATGAAGGATCAGTTTGGGATAAAACCCAAGGTCAATACTTATTCTTATCGGACTCCATACCCTCTGGCATATGATTTAATTCCTCTCCCAAATCGGTACAAGATACCAGATTTCACTAAGTTCTCTGGGCAAGATGATACATCAACCATGGAACATGTTAATTGCTTCATTATTCAATGTGGAGAGGCAGCTAGCAGAGATGAATTAAGAGTTCGTTTGTTTTCATCATCTTTGTCTGGATCAGCATTCACATGGTTTATTTCATTACCGCCAAATTCTATTATTACTTGAGCTGATCTAGAAAAGCAATTTCATAAATATTTCTTTGCTAGAGTTCATGAAAAGAAGCTTACCGATTTGGTAAAATTGAGATAGCGTAATGATGAATCGGTGGAAGGCTTTGTGCAAATGCTACGAGATGTGAAAAATAAGTGCTATAGCCTGGTGCTAGATGATCGGCAACTTGCCGATTTGGCTTTCCAAGGATTATTGCCACACCTTAAGGACAGATATGCTTCTCAGGAGTTTGAAAGCCTGAGTCATCTTGTGCAAAGGTTTTCTGATCAAGATACTAGGGTTTTTGAACCTAAAAAGAATTGGAACAAGAAGATTTTATTTGTCGGAGAGATAGAAGATTCTGATTCAGATGAAGAGCCAGTTATCGGTTTAGCTGAGTGGGTTAAAAATAAAAAGCCGATATCTTGTCCCTTTGGTCAAAAAGAGCCAGAAAAGTTTACTTTTGATATCACCAAGGCTGACAAGATATTTGATCTTCTGCTTCAAGGGGGCCAGATTAAGCTGTCACCTAATCATGTGATCCCATCGGCAGAAGAGTTGAAGAAAATGTTGTACTGTAATTGACACAATGCAACTTCACACAGTACAAATGAGTGCAAAGTGTTTAGGCAACAGTTACAATTAGCTATTGAATCTGGGAGAATTAAGTTTGGTAATTTCAAGATCCAGAAGCCAATGAAAATTGATCAACATCCTTTTCCAGTAAATATGTTGGATGCTGAAGGAAAGACCAAGGTGTTGACATCAGAAGCTGCTGAGAAAAATGCATCAGTAGATCCCCAACATTGGATAACTACCGATGATGCAAAAAGCAAGGGGCTACTGGGAGAAAGTAGCAGTTCCAGAAAACCTTCTCGATCTGGCATTGTGATTACCCATCGAAGGCAACAGGAGGGCTGGCGTCAGCGAAGGGTCTGATATCGACAGCAGCAAGAAGAGAGACGCCGAGAAGAGTGGAATCGGCATAAGGATCATTGGAGGTGTCCGTTTTTTATTCATTGTTAGGAAGAAGGTATTAAATTACCTACTGTTGAAAATTGCCCAATGGTTATTATGGAGTTAATCGGTCAGAAAGGAGGTTTCAACCTGGCAATCAGGATTTGTCTATCAATGAGCCGATCAGAGGTAAAGCATCGGTACATGATAGGCTGGGGGGCAGGCTTAGTGTATATGAGAGGCTTGGTAAACGCGCTGCATATTTTCCAAGGAATCAAGAGGAGCTTGAAGAAATGGCAAACGCAAGAGTTCCCGATGAAGAAATATTTTACAGGGATCCTAATATACGTCGTGTAGAGTCAACTAGGACCTATTATCAGCTAGTTTGGAAAACTAAACTCCCTCAATGGTGCCCAGAAGGTTTGACAAAGACACAGAAAAGGAGGATGCAGCGGGAGCGTCAAGAGGACTTATACCGAGAGAAAGATTCCTCCAATGAGAAATCTGGCAATCAGCAGTGGTAAGTGAAGCACAAAAATAAAGGCCAATCGGCAGATGTCAATATGGTATTTATGTTGCCGATGGAATTTTTGGCACTCTCTGATAATGAGGAAGAAGCTATTTTCTTTGACCAAATAGCTCAATTGACGCTAGATCCAATGATGGCTGTTTTTGAGAAACCTACCGATGATGAAAGACAGCATCTCAAGGCTTTGTTTGTGAAAGGCAGAGTTGATGGGCAGCCTGTATCCAAGATACTTATTGATGGAGGAGCTGCGATTAATATTATGCCTTATGTGATGTATCGAAAACTTGGTAAGGGAGATCAAGACTTAACCAAAACCGATATGATGCTAAAGGATTTTGAAGGCAATGTGTCACTGGCTAGAGGGGCAGTGTGCGTTGAGTTGACCATCGGCAGCAAAACCTTACCGACGACATTCTTTGTTATTAATGGTAAGGGTGCATATAATCTGCTTCTAGGGAGGGATTGGATTCATGCTAATTGTTGTGTTCCTTCTACAATGCATCAGTGCCTCGTACAATGGATTGGGGATAAAATTGAAGTTGTTCCTGGTGATTCTTCTTACATCATCGCATCGGCAGAATCAGATACTTATGAAGGAACCAAATGCATATCAGGAGAAGTTTGGGAAAAAGAGTCCTCAAGGTTGCCGATTATGAAATTCCACTGATCCAAGCAGTCGGTTCTGAAGAAGAATTTTAATGGATAGGTTTGCCGATGATGGAAAATTAGGTCAAGGGTTTACATCGGCTGATGATTTAGTAGAAGTAGATATTGGTGATGGTGATAGGCTAAGACCTACTTTTATTAGTGCTAAGTTAGATTCCAAGTGTAAACAACAATTAGTCAATTTATTAAAATAGTATAAAGATTGTTTTGCTTGGGATTATACTGAAATGCCTGGATTAGACCGATCGATAGTTGAACATCGGTTACCTATTAAGTCTAGATTTCGGCCACATCAGCAGCCAGCGCGCCGATGCAATCCTAATATACTTCCTGATATTAAGGCCAAAATAACTAAATTAATTGAGGCAAAATTTATTTGGCAGTGTTGATATGCGGAGTGGATTTCTAATGTGGTTCCTGTTTATAAGAAAAATGAGAAACTTCATGTTTGTATTGATTTCAGGAATCTTAATAAATCCACACCGATGGATGGTTATCCAATGCTGATTGCTGATTTGTTGATTGATGCTGCAGCTGGACATCAAATTATCAGCTTCATGGATGGTAATGCGGGTTACAATCAAATATTCATGGCTGAAGAAGATATTCCCAAGACTGCTTTTAGATGTCCACGTCATGTGAGATTATTTGAATGGATAGTTATGACGTTTGGTTTGAAAAATGCCGGTGCTACTTATCAAAGAGTTATGAACTTTATTTTTCATGAATACATCAGCACATTAGTAGAGATCTACATCGATGACATAGTGATTAAGTCTAGAGATATCACAAAGCATCTAACCGATCTACAAAAGATACTGGAGTGCACAAGGAAGCATGGACTAAAGATGAATCCTAATAAATGTGCATTTGGTGTATCGGCAGGACGATTCTTGGGTTTTATGGTGCATCAGCGGGGCATTGAAATTAGTAGGAAGTCTATTGAGGCAATCAACAAGGTGGTAGCTCCTGCCAATAAAACTGAATTGCAATCTTTGATCGGTAAGATTAATTTCATCAGGAGATTCATATCTAATCTATCGGGTAAGATCAAGGCTTTCAGTCCATTACTTAAAATGAAAGCCGATCAGGAATTTAGATGAGGAGATGAACAACAGTTAGCTCTAGATGAAATTAAGAGATACTTAACAAATCCTCCAGTGCTAGTTCCACCGCAACACGGGAAACCTTTCAGATTATATTTGTCAACTGATGATACTGTTATCGGTTCAGCTCTTATTCAAGAATTTGAGGGGAAAGAACGTGTTATTTATTATTTGAGCATACGGTTAGTGGATGCTGAAACCAGGTATTCGGCTATCGAGAAATTATGTCTGTGTCTATACTTTTCTTGTATTAAGTTGAGGCATTACTTGCTATCGGCTGAGTGTACTGTCATATGCAAAGACGACATGGTCAAATATATGTTGTCGATGCCGATATTAAGTGGTAGAATCGGCAAGTGGATTTTAGCGTTATCAGAATTTGACCTACGTTATGAATCGGCTAAGGCAGTTTAGGGGCAGGTTATGGCTGATTTTGTCACTCAACATTGCAATACAGTGGACTCTCTGGAGATTGCTCCTTGGACACTTTTCTTTGATGGGTCTACATGTGCTGAAGGAGCAGGTATCGGCATTGTGTTAATTTCCCCTCAGGGGAGGAAGTATAAGTTTTCATTGCCGATTGTTGCTTCATCGATAAACAATCAGGCTGAATACCAAGCTTTGATAAAAGGGTTAGAATTGCTTAAGGAGATACGTGCCGATGCTGTTGAAATCTTTGGTGATTATATGGTAGTTATAAATCAGTTGGCTGGGATTTATGAGTGCCGAAGTGAAGTTTTAATTTCATATTATGAGAAATGTCTGCAATTGTTGAAAGGGTTTAGGAAGTTTCATCTGGAACATGTTTCTCGATTGCATAATGAAGAGGCTAATCGATTAGCTTAGCATGCCTCAGGGTATCAGCCTATTCAAGAAGTATTAACATCGGCAGTCGATACCGATGACTGAAGAAAGGAAATTGTTGATTATTTAAAGGATCCATCTAAAAAGGTTGAAAGACGTATAAGATTCTAAGCTACCAAGTATGTGCTCCTTGATGATGAATTATATTATCGAACCATAGATGGAGTTTTACTTAGATGTGTTAGTAGTGATGAATCAAAAAGCTTGATGGGTGAGATTCATGAAGGAGTATGTGGGGCTCATCAGTCGGCTTTCAAGATGAAATGGATGATCAGAAAAAATGGATATTATTGGCCGACTATTTTCGAAGATTGTTTTAAATATTTTAAAGGATGTCAGGAATGTCAAAAATTTGGTAATATTCAAAGAGCACCCGCATCGGCTATGAACCCTATAATCAAATCGACTGGCACACCTTGGATATCAACTTCGGGTATTAGCCCTTTGTGTTTGCAGATCCACCTTTTGCATCAACAGGTACCTCTGCATTTAGTTGCTGATGAAGGTTGCCATCCAGATCTTGGACTGCTTGATGGGGCCAAGCACCCCATCCCATTGCTTGCAGATTTTCTAGAATAAAAGGTGCAGGTGGATCTTCAGGTGGTGGTGGTAGACCTTGACCAAACTGTCCAAATCCATGATAGAAGAAAGCATTGGGGTTGAAGTCATCATCTCCAGGTGGTATATCTTCATCTTGTGCAGCTCCACCAATCATACGAGTGTGAAGGACTTCACATTGAGCGGTCCAACCATCTGAATCAAAGTTAGTGCCCTCAGTGAACACGAAGAACCAGGGTATTTCATCCAGTTCTGAAACTCTGACTTTAACAAGAGCTCTGGCCAAATGAAAGTAGTCCTCCTCCCATAACATCAACTGACCAAATGAGGATACTGCTTTCTCTAACAGTGGCTGCGTCCAAAGATCTAAATCTAATCCAAGAAGCATCAACCAGGCTTCATGAGTCATGACAGCCGTCCTATTGTTCCAAGCTTTGTTATGTTCCACAAAAGAAATTGTCCCATCGCCATACTGATGCAGACAGTTGTCAATGAGCAGGTCTTTTCAAGAAGACAGTTTAACCGAACAAAAGCTTGGCCATGGGGACAAGGCTGCATGGATTGGTACCCCATCCGCTTATGATTACGAAGGAAATCATATAGAACATTGCGAATGTCCATGAAGTCAATAGGCCCCTACGGTATGGGGTTGAACGTAGCAATGACTAGATCATTGTTGCGTCTAGGCACATGACCAACCACAACACGATGCATGAGAGGACGGCCATTGATCATCTGATGTTGAGCGCCATGCGGTAAGAAAGGCGCTGGATCAATGAAACGAAACGCCATGGAACTCTACGGTAGCGAGAGAGGAGTTACTGTAGCCGTTGGGGTTTTCTCATACCAGAAAACATGAAGAACTGAGGGAATGGACTGAATGCCCAACATTGCGCGAGCGAACTCACCAAAGCTACTGAAGACTGGCGGGGATGGTACAGAGGAGGAAGCAGCGCTATCCCGATGAACCTCGATGTCCACGTCATCGTCGGGAAAGTCCGAGGCCTGAATACTCCAGGGTCTCCTCCAAGGTATTGTGAGAGGAGGAGGAGGAGGAGTATGACCATTGAGATGGAAAAAGTAGTCTCTGAAGGAAGTGAAGCGTCGTGGGGGATTGACCATAGGGGGTCCATCTGTCATAGATGATGACGGATGAGCGTTTCTAGGAATAGCGAAAATCTAGGTATCCTGTTTGGGCAGGTCTATTGAATGCCTTGGAAGACAACAATTATCAACCGAATGATCGTATCCATGGCAAGAAAAGCAGCGTAGTTGGTTGGTGCAGTTGGGCCTGGAGTGGTCATGGGCCAAACATCGGGAACATGAAACTTGCCTTGCTTTTAGCCCAAACCGAGAATGTAACAGATATTTACCCAAGATTCCAGGTCTTTCTTTTATGGCTTGAATTGAACCAAGATGCGATTTAGTCGCGCCATTAAAATGATTAAATACCGCATGATGAATTGACTGAGTAAAAGATTTCACAGGATTTGAAATTTGAAATCTATGGCCATGACTGGAATTCGACACCGGAATGGAGTTTGCTCCGGTGAGGGGCGGAGCACGTACCGACGAAGATGCATTATGCTTTTGAATAGTGGTCCACTTTGCTTGTTCTTCAGCTTCCCAACGGCGGAACTCAGCTATGTAGTTTGGTCCTCCACCATGCCAAAGGTTGAAGAAAACCTTAAAGCTAGAACACTCAAAAGATCGCAGACCATAGACGTGGAAACCCACCACCTGAGAAGATACTGAGAAACGAAAAACACGACCGCCAAGCGGAAGGACTCAGAAAAGCTCAGCTGAACCACCAATTACAGATTGTAAGATGGTGGCCACCGTAGGCTCAGTCAGCCTATACTTGCAGCGACCAAAGGAGAGAACCAAGAAGAACTCAGGAGATCGAAAAGAAGGGTTGTGACAAACCGGGAAACCAAATCTGCGAAGAAGTTCCGCTTCCACAACCTTCCCTGGCCTAAAGCTGAGGTCGGAGAGCGCCATGTCAAGAGCAGCTCGCTCTCAGTAGGCTTCTGCTTGTAGCATGTTGGTTGTGTCTTGTGTTTTTTTCCAGGGACTGCATACCAGCTTGTGCTTGGTCGCGCACTGAACAAGTGAAAAAGTACACCACCAGAGCCTAGCTGGCTACCAGTCCTGTGTGTTGAGTTGTTGACTCAGCTACCTACCTACTAGCTAGCTGCCTCAATCTCACCTCCGGCCGGCAATCCTCTCGCCGTTACCTTCATGTTCATCGGCTAGTTTACAGTGAACAGCTAAAGCCCTGGACTTTGTCATCATCAGCTGATCACAGATGCCACTTCTTCGGGGATCTGCTGCTGCTTTTGTGATCTCGTCCAATTTTTTTGTTTGTTTGGCCCTTTTTTTAAAAGTTTTGCACAAATCTGTCCCTGGAGGCATGCTTTCAAAATCTAGATCCTCATCTCGGTGCCAGGGTAACTGGCGTCGAGCTGACACCCCTCAGCGCCAGAATAATTGGCGCCAAGGTCTTAGGGCCACGTCGGCGTCGACACAGACGTGGTAGTGACATGGTAGGCAGCACGGCACCACAGATCTTGGCGCTAATCTACTACCTGCAGGACTGTATCTTTGATCTAGAAAGCGAAGTTAGCAGCGGTTACGAGGACAACAAGACGACGACGACAACAATGGTACCGGTTCCTAGGAGCCACTCTGCAATGATCCATATTGCATCTGCCCTAATCACAAGAACAAGGGGCCTCCGCCGCCAATACCACCAATAATGGGAGGATATCGTGGAGAAGGTGCAACACAATTTGCTATGTGGCCGCACTCCTTGGAGGAACCTATCTTTTTTTTGAGAAAACAGGAGGTACCTATCGTATTCACATGCCATATCCATGTGTTTGTTTGTTGTTTGGTTTAATTATCTAAGGCATGTTAGGTTTAGTCAAAGGACCTCTGTACCCTTGTTTGATACATGTTCTCACATGCCACATCATGTGTTTGTTGTTCACTTCAATTAACTAAGGCATGTTAGGTTTAGTCCAGGACCTTTGTACTCTAGTTTGGTACATGTTCTCACATGCCATTTCGTGTGTTGTGCGTGTTGAATTATGTAATACACTACTTCATTAGGTTTTATTTGTAGTACGTGAACTAGTTTCACTAACTCTGCAATATTAAATTAAATATTATGACCACAAATAATGAAAACAACAAAACAATGAAAAGTCCAATACAAGGGAACAATAAACAACACAATAATACTAGAAGTATATGCCGACAAACTAAATAACGCAGTACATGACCTAAGGACGTCCATACTTAAAGTGCATTACATGACAATATAATGAAAAGTCCAAGACTAGACAACATTGTTCATGAATAAAGCATAGAACTAGCAAGTCACGGAGACTACTGAGTACAACGAGACTACTTTCCTTTCCTCATGGCATCAGAATTCTCCTCCATCGTTTCTTTCGCTCGGCGCGTACGCTCAAGCTTCTTCTCCCTCTCCTCCCTATACACAGCAACACGCCTCCTTTCCTCATCTTCTTTGTGCTCCTTTTGTGAACCTCCTCTCTGTGTCTCTTCTCCGTCATCTCCTTGTCCTCTGCCTTCCACTTCAACAGTTTCTGCATCCACTTCTTATCTTCCTGCTTGATCTCAGTGTCGATCCACTGCTCAAATCACAGAGCAGTGGAGGGGTCTGCAATACATTCAAATGTTACACACCAAATAAACTATGCATCACTTCATATGACACAAAATAATTATTACACAACATCAATTTCTCACCATCTTGTTAATGTGGCGCTGACGAAGTGTAGGCTTAAACACAAAATTGGCACACATCCAATACCTCTGCCTATACGTGTCCTTTTCATCGGACTTGGCCACCTTGCAAAATCACCACAAAAGCACATGGGCACTGGAGCACCACTAGGCAGAGGCAATGGGTCGAAGGCATTTCCACTCATCCGGCCATAACTACAATTCAACCAATTTCGATGTAAGAACCGAAAGTAGTAAACATTAAAACCTAAACCTAAGGTTTGTCATTTGATGGAAAATAATGAACCCATAATATAACAAGATGTGTTGAGGTTGCCTTGGCTTGCTAGCTTTTCCATGCCTTGGCATCCTATGGTTGAATAATACAAATATTAAAAATTGCATAAAACCCTAAGTAATGACGATTCTTTGGTTCAAGTGGGTGATCGAGTCTGGTTGAAGCTGCAACCCTATGCTTAGAGCTCTGTTGCTACTCGCCTGAATCACAAGCTTTCTCACCATTATTTCGGTCCATATGAGGTGGAAGCCAAGATCGATTCTGTTGCTTATAAGCTGAAATTACCATCAAGCTCCAATGTCCATCCAGTTTTTCATTTGTCTTTACTCAATGACTGACATTTTTCCTACTCCTTTACCACCTGAAGTATCCAAGCTGCAGATTCCCGAAGCTGCTCTGGATTGGCGTGTATGTACAAGATCCAACCATCTTCATCATTAGCTTCTGATCAAATGGCAAGGATTACCACTTGAGCTGGCTACATGGGAAGACGAGGATGATATGTTTCTTTGCTATCCTGATGTTTCGGCTTGGGGACAAGCTGCTTCTAAAGGGAGGGAGATGTCATGGATGTTGGGACCAGCCAAACCTAGAAGGATGACCCAAGGAAGAAGCGAACCAAGAAGCCCAACAGAAAGGTATTAGGCCCGGAGTGGAGCAAGTGAAGCCCAAACCTAGCAGCGCTGGTGAATCGCTGCCGAGAACAGTTGTAACCAAATATATGAGGGGAGAAGAATTCGATTCAGGCTTGTCTTGGTTGTTGCCGGAGACGTTGGCAGTGATCTGCGACTCGAGGATGGCCGGTGACAACCTTGCCCACCGGAGCTTGTAAACTCCAGTTACCCAGTTCTAAATAGATTCATCGTAGTAGTATCCTGTATCACCGTAACAGTGATGCAAGAGAAGGTTTCGGCAGCTCCTCCGCCAGCGGGACAAAGAAGCGCGATAAGGCCCGACGCGACCATGGAGGTGGTGGCCACAATGGCAAGAGGCATGAGTCCTCTTCTGCAAGCCGGCTCTCCACCTCGACACGAACCCGCGCCACTGCAGCTTGGTGCTCGCCTCCCTCTGCCAGTGCGTGCTCGCCCGGCACGCACTCATGTTCCTGGACAACATGCGCCGGTGGGACATCCTGCCGAGCGCTCGGGCCAGCCTGACCACCACATTGTCGTGGGTGTGCTCCTCCCTTTCCTAAGTCTCCTCTAGGGAGGCACGACGCTCAAGACATTGTTGCACACAGCGCACGGCAGGACGACACGCGCGAAAGGAGAGCTGCTCCCGTGCTGTATCTGGCTCCCTACGGGAGAGAAAAGGACTGGATGAAAATGTCTCCAACCCCACGATCTTGTTTGGACGGTGGATGTGGTAGGAAAGTTATCGTTGTGACTTACAGAAAAAAAAGTCACTCAATCTGCGTCCATGGACAGGATGCCAATCATTGCTTTATGCTATTAGCTGTGTTGTTTAAGATGGCTTGTTGGCTTTTGTTTCATTGTCCATGCTTTAGGGTTGCTCTGCTATCTAGCCTGTTAGAATCTGATACCCCTGGTTATGCGCAACAGTCCTTGGGTCTTTGAAGATATCGTGAATACGACACAAGCTTGCTCCTTGTTAAGAACGATGTAGTCGAATCGCGTAGAAAACCCTAGATGACAACATTAAAGCAACAATAACAAGAAGTTAGAATTTGGTGAAGCTGACTGTAAATCCTATTAGCACAAAACTCCAAAAGAGTACAAGTGATTATCGCTCTCTCACAGCTCTACTTGACCTTCTAGGACCCGTTGATTCTTGACCTATACAAGAATCTAGTGCAATATAACTTCTAGCCTAATTCTCATGAGCACTCCTAATTGCTCCTTATAAGTCTTGGATGAGACCTTTGTGTTGGTTTGGTTGATGTTGATGCCTATGGCTCCTACCTCTTGTTTATATAGTCCTCTCCAGGGCTCTCATACATGCAAGTAGGTCCTACTCCTATAGGATTCTGAAGTCAAGCCTAGAACTATAAGTCATAATAGCACATCTCTATTGAGTTCTATTATAAGTAGGATTTCGTCACCTTAAAACATAGCCCAGTTTCTTTTTCTTTTAATATATTTTGAAAAAGTAAAATAAAGCTGAAGCTATAAGTATACGATTAGACACTAAAGTGTAGTAAAAAAGACAAAATTACCTGAAAACTTATTTTTAATGCAACAACCATCGATCTAAACAAGTTTGATGATTTCAACTACTACTCCATCCAAACTCGTATAAACAGAATGTCTATAGAGGGTGAATTATGCAAACTTACACTACTTGTACGGAAAATTCAATCTTTTACATCGCATAACTACATTAGTATATTTCTTAACTTATACATTCCATTTTTAAAAAAATTTATCATACCAGCTATTCCATTCAGATATTACATCGTGTAGGTTGAGTGCAGTCAACGACCTTGGGATCTTTTCTTGTCACAGAATTCTCAAAAGAGTTCGGGGTTCCGGAAATCCTTTGTTCCAGACAGATGATTTTCACATTGAGTCAGCTAATAAATGCTTCCGGTTATACATGTCCTTTACTCCGTGAAGTTCTCTTAAGGCATCACCAATCAGCAAGCGGTCCGTTGGAAGCTCCTTCGAGCACAGAATTCCAATATGCAGAATTGAAGCGATGCAGGCAACTATCATTTCTCTGGTGCTACTGGAGCTGCATGTTCGCCCTTCGTGTTCCTGATCTTGTACCGGCAGTAACTGATAGTCTACCACACTGGCGACTTTCTGATCTTGCAGTGCTAGTTCCACGTACCTATGAAGGTTGAGATCTTGCATATCTGTTGGTCTTTTTCCAGTAAAAATTTCCAACAGCAGTACTCCAAAGCTGTATATATCGCCGTAGATTGAGACTTCATTACCCAGTCCGTACTCTGTTTGGGACACATATTCAGAAACTAAATGAATTGAAGACTGCCAACAATGCTATATTATTTAAAGATGTTATACAAAAACCGTACAAAACTGATGATATGTCACTGTATAAGCGTGGTTTATGAATCAAGCCTACGCCACGTTGCAATGGCAGCTGTGCGTAGGATTCAAGGAAGGTTTTACTTAAACGTAGTGCTGCTCTTTCTCAAACAAGATAATTTTAGCATACTGTTTGGTAATTTCTTTTGACAATTTAGCGAAAACTAATGTGTGCTTGCTTAAATGTTATTGCTTATTACTATGTGAAATGATTAATTTAAAAAGGAGCAATGCGTCTTACATGCTTGCAGTGTGCATTTCAATTGGATCAAACATGAAAGTAAGATGACTGTGTACTACTTAAGGCTGGATAACGAGCCGAGCTGGCTCGGCTCGGCTCGGCTCGTTCTGGCTTGTTAGGATAACGAGCCAGCTCGGCTCGGCTCGTTATCTTAACGAGCCAGAAAGCCAGCTCGGCTCGGCTCGTTATGAGCTCGAGCTGGCTCGTTAGGCTCGCGAGCCAGATATAAAAAATACACAAAATATAATATTTACATTTATCTAAAGCTTTAAAATATTAATAATATAAAAATAATATATTCAATAACCTTAAATTGAATAAAATATTCATATGAGCTAACATATCATCCATTTGTGAAGTGTAAGACATGAAGTAATACAAAACTAATATAAGTTATGATGACTTTTTCCCTAAAACTACGGCTCGTTTGGCTCGCGAGCGGCTCACGAGCCAGCTCGAGTTGGCTCATTATAGCTAACGAGCTAAAATCCTGGCTCGGCTCGGCTCGTTATCATAACGAGCCGAGCCGAGCTGAGCCAAGCCAGCCACGAGCCGAGCGAGCTAACAAGCTTCGAGTTTTTCGTCCAGCCTTAGTACTACTTCTATTGTAAATTATACTTCCTCCATTTTAAATTATTAGTCACTTTGACTTTTTGGGTACATAGATTTTGCTATGTATCAATAGATATGCATATGTCGATACATAAGGCAAGTCGCAAAAAAAAGTCTAGATATATATATAAGGCTAGTCTCAGTGAGAGTTTCATCGGAGTTTTATTTGCATTTAATAAGCTACCACATAAGGGCTTCTGATGATGTAGCAACATTTTTAAGAAGAGAGAGAAGAAACAAGTTTCGTGGAGATGAAACTCTTTTGGCACCATTACCAACTCTCTATGAGTTATGAAATTAAATGTATATAAAATCATATAATGAAACTTTTGATTGAAAGCAAGTGTTTTATTCATGTTTCATTTTATTCTATATGACATGACAATCTTGGAAACGACAACATGCATGAAACTCCCTATTGAGACTGGCTTAATAAAATCTATGTACTTAAAAAAACAAAGTGACTGATAATTTGGAACAAATGAAGAAGTTTAGTACTTTGGTTTTGTCTAAGTTCTCTAATTTTGACCAAGTTTATAAAAAAATTCACCAACATCTACAATATTCGATTGGTTTCGTTGAATCTTTCATGAAGCATATTTTGATAGTAAATTTGTTTGGTATTATAGATGTTAATATACTTTTTTCTAAAAACTTATTAGTCAAAACTAACAAAGTTTGACTTAAAATAAAACTGAAGTAAACTATAATTTAAAGCGGAGTGAGTATTTATGAAATCAGACCTGGAGCAGCATATCCAATGGTTCCCCTTCTTGTAACCCAACCGCTTGATATGTCTGAGAGGTTAGTCTGGTCTTGATGCACAAATCTTGCAAGTCCAAAATCACCAACATGCGCAATCATGTCATTATCAAGGAGAATATTGCTTGGCTTCAGATCACAATGAACTATTGGGGATGGTTTATAATGGTGAAGATATTCAAGAGCTGAAGCAACATGAATGACAATGTCTATCCGTTGGACAAGATCAAGACACCTATGGGTGCCTTGATCTGAGTGATGCTGGTGTAGCCACCGGTCTAGATTTCCATTTGGTAGGAAATCAAATACAATAGCTTTGAAATCAAGACCATCAGAATCAATACTTGAGCACACTGTCAAGATTTTCACAAGGTTCCTATGCCGAGCACATCTCAGAGTCTCACATTCTGCAATAAAACTTTGTGAAGCTCCTCGCTGCTGAAGGTTGAGCACCTTCACGGCAACAACTTGTTCTTGTTCATGGTTCATCATTGTTCCCTTGTACACAGAGCCGAAGCTTCCAACGCCTATGAGGTTCTCAGAAGCAAAACTATTTGTTGCATTCATCAAGTTAGTGTACGAAACCCTATCATAGTTACCATTGATAAGCGGTAAGGCATGTTCTTCCTTTCTCAAGTTCCTTTGTTGATGACAGAATACAAATAGTGCAAGCAGCAAGGAGATGCCTAGAATGGCTGCAGCTATGGAGATGATCATGACAAGCTTGCGCGATCGCTTAATGGTTGGAGTGCCGTGGTTTGAGCAAGGCGGCAATTTCAGCTGAGGGATGCCCCCACAGAGAGCAGTATTCCCTTCAACTGAAAAGGCACTAGCGTTAAGAAATATTCCATGTCTGGGAACTTCACCATCGAAGTTGTTGAAGGAGATATCCAGTTGTTGAAGACCATTCATTGTAGCAAGGAAGTCAGGAATATGACCAGACAAGTTGTTTCTGGAAAGATCAAGAGCCAAGAGACCCTTCAATTGCCCTATCGAGTCAGGAATGTTCCCTTCAAAGATGTTCCCTTTCATAATGCAATATTGTAAGATTTGGCAATCACCAAGAGAGGCAGGGATTTGCCCGGTCAATCTATTTCCAGATACATCAAGGGCCTGGAGATTTCTCAGGTGACCAACTTCTGATGGAAGTGATCCAGTTAGCATGTTTCCTTGGAAATAAGCATTGGTGGAGAGTGTGGGTATGAGGAGCACTTCTTTTGGTATTGGACCAGTAAGGCGATTGTTTTCCAGGTTCAGACTATCCAAAGGGCAACTACCAAGACCGGAAGGAATGGGACCCGTGAGCATGTTGTCATCAAGGAATAGTCTGCTGAGGACGGTGAGATTGCCAATTGTTGATGGGATTTGCCCTGATAGCTTGTTACCATACAAGTGCAGGTTGCTCAGCTTGTTAAGTTTGCCAAGGGAATCAGGGATAGTGCCAGTAAGGTTATTGAGATGCATATAAAGTGTATTCAAGTTGACTAGGTTGCCAATTTCCTGAGGTATTTGCCCACTTACCACGTTGATGAAAATGCTCAAGAACTGCATGCTCGTCGAAAGGTTGGCGATCGAGCCGGGCAGCACACCTCCCAGCTTGTTAGCGGACAGGCCAATGACCTTGAGGTTGCTACAGTTGGTCAGACTATCCATGAATCCCCAATCGGCATCGGCATTTGCTTCCAGCTGGTTGTTGTCCAGTACCAGTGCCCACAAGTTCTTGAGATTAGCTCCGAGGCAGTTTGGTATGACTCCGGAGAAGGAGTTGTCCAGCATCTGGACCACCTCCAGCTTGGAGGCATTGCAGAGGGACGCCGGAATGGCGCCGTGGAGCCGGTTAGAGTCAACGCTGAGCAGCTTGAGGCTGGGCAGCCTGCTGCCGGCTTCCGGGGGCAGAGTCCCGGTGAGGTTGTTGATCTGCACGACAAGATGCTGGAGAGAGGAGACGTTGAATATCGTGGAAGGTATGGATCCCCGGAGCATGTTGCCGTTGAGGTAGAGGCTGGTGAGGGCTTGGAGGTTGCTGAGGGAGACAGGGATGGCACCAGTGAGGTAGTTACTGGTGAGGCTGAGGACGGTGAGGGAGGTGAGGTTGCCGAGGGAGGCCGGGATTGTTCCGGTGAGGTTGTTGAATCCGAGGTTGAGGACCTGGAGGCGGTGCAGCGACCCCAGCTCCGGGGGCAACGGCCCCTGCAGCGTGTTGCGGCTGAGGTTGAGGAGCTCGAGGGAAGGTGGCAACGGCGAGGGCATGCCGCCGCTGAGGCGGTTATCGGAGAGGTCGAGCCGTCGGAGGTAGGTGAGGCCCGACAGGGATGACGGGGCGACGGAACTGGCCAGGCCGAGCCCACGGAGGTCCAGCGCTGTGACGCGGCCGTGTCGGCGCCCGCGCACCCCGCAAATCACCCCGCGCCACCCGCACGGCGTCCGCGCAGCGGACATGTTGCCGCCCCCGCCCCATGACGCCAAGGCCCCGTATGGGTCGCCCGTGACGATGGACCGGAACTGCATGAGCGCACGGTGGTCAGCATCGGTGCCGGCACTTCCCGCGGAGGCCGACGCCCATGCCGGCCATGCAAGGATGACGGAGGCGACGAGTAGGATGGAGCAATGGCAGCGGCGGCGGTAGCCATGGTGCTCCATGTCTGTCTGCATAGCCTCGTAGTCGTAGCTTATGGACTCATGCTTGATTCGGGGCTTTCCAAGTCACTGGTCTTCTTTTCCAGACATGTCAACAGGTCAGCATCCAATGGGATGAAAGTTAGGTGGATCTTCTAGTGACTAGTGGGGCTGAGGCGCGTCGGCACTCGGCAGTCTGAGTCCAAGACGCGGAAAATGGCTCGAATGTGCTCATACCATTGCCTTGCGCACGGTTGGATAAAAATACACAATTATGTTACTTTTCTAAGGTGCGTGGCTCAGATTAGATCCAACGTTGTGCTCAATAAAAAAATGGAGCTGAGAGAGATATTTTTCCGGTGGTACTCCCTCCATTTCAAACAAGACGTTTTTAGCTTTTTGTAGATAAGTTGCATTTGTTATGCATATAGATATATATTATGTCTAGATACATAATAAAATCAATATATCTAGAAAAGGTAAAACATCTTATAATTTGGGAAGAATTTAGTACTTTGGTAGTTGTTGCTGGTGCTTGCTGATCATATTAAAAGAAATTTAAAAGTTATTTATAGATATACTATTAAATGGTTCCAATGCATCATTAGTAACAATAAAATTAAATAACGGGTTACTCGTTATGAAGAGAAAACTTTTAAATAGGTTCATGATACCTTGTTTTCTCTGTGGATACGGATACTGCCGGATATTGTCGAATACAGATCTGAAATCGGTTAGAGAAAAACACTAAAAAAACGAATTCGGATATATCCATGTAGTTACCACATTAAAAGCGGATACGAATACGGATATCCATATTACAGGCTTCAGCGGATACAGATATCGGATAATTCGAATATCCATTTCCATTTTCCATCCTTATGTGCGTCCGTCTCTTCGTTATAGACCCATACTTGGGGGGACCCAAAGTCGAGATCGGTCGGCGGGACTGCGTCGCCACTGTAGGCTAGGAAGAATGGCATGAAAGTAGTTGATCTATAAAAGACTTCACAAGACTGCGGGTAGTTCTTGCACCCACTTGCTAGCAAACAGCGCTAATCTGTTTATGATTCACGATTTGAGGCCATGCAAAATGAGATCATAGTCCCTTTCAACTTGGTCGTTGGTCTGCGGTTGTGCCATAGCAGCCTAGATACTCGAATATGCATCTCGTCATAGAATTCCAGGAAGTCAGCTTCCTGTGAACCACTGCGGGAGCTCGTCGCTTTGCCGAGTGCCTGTTACACTCGGCAAAGGCCTGAATACACTCGGAAAAGTCTTTACCGAGTGTAACACTTGGCACAGAGCACTCGGCAAAAATCCTGTCGGCACAGAGCACTTGTCATGCTAGAGCCCAAACCCAATACTTAATTGGTGACAAACACCTGGGGTGTTACAAGGACTTAGCTCCATATTTATAGGCGCGTAACAGGGTTACCCGCCGGTACTAGTTTTATGTATCCCAGGGGATAAATTCTTACTACCAAGCGCCTACGCCATAAGCGAATGTGGGGGGATTACAAAGGACCGACATGGATTTCACCACCTGCCACCCACCCCTACAACCTATGGATTATGCACGCATTTGACGGTGTACACTAGTATAAGTACCACACTTAAACTAGTAGACACTACTCTTACTCTCCCAGAAAGAACAAGAGCAAAATAGAGGCTCACAAAACCAACACTGTAGTGTGGATCAAAGCCCTAACTATGCATTTGCATAAGTTAATCATATAGACTTTGTAACCAAAATACTGATGGGATCAAACTAGCTCTTGAACGATGAACATAATCATACTAGCATACAAACGATGAACGAACATGAGCAAGTTCATGCTAGAATGAAGAACTAGCATAAACAAGATCATGGTAGGCACATTTCTAGTATGAACATATGATCATAAGAACATATAAGAACAATGTACTAGAATAACCAAATTAGCATGAATAAGATGAACATTGCATAACAAAGATGATTCTTGATATGATAGAGTACTACAAGATGAACAATGCTACTACTAGAGAGCAATGCTACTACTAGAGAGCACAACTCACCAAGAACACTCTTGATCTTTTTGACTAACATGCTAAAGCTAAATCTCCACTAAGTACTAGAGTGGTGTGTGGTTCCAAGTATGAGAATAGGAGCCTTGTTGTATTGTGGAGTACAGGGGGTATGATGCCAATTTCTAGGTGTGGAAGACCACTAGAGGTGGTGGATGAAATCTAGGGAATAAAGGTGCCAGCCAGGGTTTGGCCGAACCACCTTTGCCCCCTAGGTCAGTCGATCCTTGGATCCATCGTCTTTGGTGATCAACGCTCCAAATGTACTCTCAGAGATGGTGGGAAGATGTTGAGTCTCGAATGCGTGCCATCGCCTTTGCATGTGGTTCGACCAAACCAGGTAGGAAGCCAGGGATCGGCCGATCCCTGGTGGTCTCTTCTAGAGCCCATCCTTGGTGGGCTGGCCCACCATGGCCTCATAGCTTTGGGCCTGCCTGCATCCCTATGGTTTGGGTCGAGTTGGAATAGATTTGGCCTTTTCATCTTGTATGTGTGCTCTGGTGATTGTCTCGAGATTGAATTTGAATCTTTCTTCATTGTTTGCACACATATTCCATGTGTTTTATTCTAAAGTGCACTTGCAACCATATTCCTTCAAGTATGTGTGTAGAAATATGTTATTTGAACCTAAATATGCATGTTAGTAATGCTAGTTATCCACTATTTCTGAGGCAATTGATGGTCATATTTGGCATTTAGTGATCATTAACAACTCCCCAAGCTAAACTCTTGCTCGTCTCGATGCAAGGAATAGACTTAGGCTTAGTGGATCAGGAGTTGCTGCAATGTCTTTTTTCTCAAATGTGCCTTTGCTTCCAACAAAGTACGATTCCAAAATTTGAATAAGTTAGCAAAGGTAAATCTCACCCATATTACCTTCATACTTGTGGCTTTTGGCCTTCACTTTCTCTTGGGTGGTTGAGAGATAGAGTGGCACAATAGAGCACTCATCTCTTGTCTTTTGTTCAGCTTCTATTTTTGTAGGTTTTTTACAAGTTTTGAAAAATAAAAGTTAAGTTCCTCAAGTTATCTTCACAAAAAAAAGTTGCCTCAACTGATGCTCTCAAATTGCTCAAAGTGTTTGTTTTGTTTCTCACCAAAGGCTTTTTTTAATTTAGCCTCTTCTCTTCCTACCGTTTAAAAAGGCTTATGTGGAGCTCAAGGTAGAGAGAAATGAGACATACTTGCATCACATATATGGAAGATGCCATTGCCTAGTGAGTCATCGAAAAGCCCAAACCCTAAGTGAAAATAGTACACGGTCTATGCAAGACGGGCCGCTAAGGGTTATGAAAAGGTGCTCCATGCTTTGCTAGAGTCAATGACCTCAAGACCACCGATGCCACGCTCTCGGCACCGTTGGTTCATCACCGTTCTTCGCTGCCACCCATTAGTGGACCATTGGGGCAGATGGAGCATAGCGGGGAGAAACCTTTGCTAGAGCTCACGGTGGATATAGCCTCACCCAAGTGGAGGCCCTAAAAGAGAAGAACAAGGCTCTGGAAGAAAAGGTGGTGGAGCAGGAGCATTGGTGCTTTGACAGGAGGACCAGATGGACATAGTCGCAAGGGATCTAACTCCAAGGTCAAGCGCCTCACCATAGCCTCAGGGCATGAAGATCTTTATGAGCATCCACTCCCATAGATGATCCCCGTGGCATAATAATTAGGATAGGCCCTGAGTTTAGTTTGTTTAGATTAGATTTGTTTGATTCATTTAGTTTATTTCTCAGGTCGGTTTGCTTTCATTTCTTTCCATTGTAAGTGCCTTTTTTAATTCTAGTTATTAAATAAAGTGTCCCCTGGTGTGTCCCACCAGTGGAGTTTTGTTATTTCATAATGTCTTGTGGTTCAATTAAGATCAAATTACCAAAAGATTCAGTGTGGTGGTCAGATGACTTCGTTGTACTTCGTGCGACCTCCCATTTTCACAAAAATGCCATTACCGCATAAGCAATGCGAAGCAAGCAGCTAGCGCACCACGCGAAGATGATCCTGGGAGGTACCTGGGCTGGTCGGCCGATCCTTAATAGGTCGCCTGACCAGGCCTAGTTGCTCCTGCAGCCCATCTCGACACGTCTTGCAAGTTTGCACTCCAAACTCTCCCCTGTACAAAATTTGCACGGGAAATAAAATTTTAAATGATGCTTAACCTAATGTGAACAAAACTAGACTAAAACTCGTGAACCTAATCCTTGTTGATCAAGAAAACTCTTATGATTGGCTTGCATAAGTGATATTCCTTGTCTTACACTTTATGCTTGTGGGCACAATTAATTAGGATGACTTACCTAAGTTGTTGTGTTGTGAGATACTGTGATGCCAAAAGATGTTACTTCTTCTCTAATCATAACTTTGGATATTCTAAATTTAAATGAAAACCTTGGCATCTTGACTCCTCATATGATGACAATTTCCCACCAAAGCCAAAGTTGACAAAAAATAATCTTACAAGCCTTCTACACATGCTGTTTGAATTTGCTTTGAGCTTTGTCAAGCTTTGTGATCTAGGTAGAGATATGTGTCACGATTTCATAACCAAGATCACACACACCCCCACATATACATGCTGCTTCTAACACTGGGAGTATGTAGAAAGTGCATGGGAATAGATTGGTGAGTGACATGAGGGACACAAACTCTATTGTTGCCGCTTTGAAGAAGTAAGTAGATAATGAGGATGCGAGGTTATAGGATGGGTCATAATACGTCAAAGAAGCGAGGTTATGCCATAGGCTGCCGATGGCGTACATGGTGTTGAGGTCCCCCTTCCCCATCGATGGCTTATACGGCAGGCGAACATCGGGAGGATAGGCATCGGGCTTCGACTTCATTGATATATGATGAGCGACCACAACCCATGGTTGTTCCGTCATAGGGGCACATGTTGCATGCAATGCAGTGTCGCTGCCCACCACAGACCCACCTCACGCCATTGGGAGATATGACAGAGAGAGGGGATAGAGAAAGGGAGAGGGTCATGGGATACGTGGGGTCTTTCCGTTCATTGGTGGAGGGAGGGAGAGGGTCATCGGCATTCCGCTACATGAGGAGTAGGAGGTGTCAGGGAAGGAGGAGATGTAGAGGACGTTAGGTGCCGCCGGCCGTGTGAGAGAGGTGGGAGAGGAACAAGGAGAGAGAGGCGGATGGAGTGTGTGGGGCGGGTGGCATTGGCACCATGGCACGGACTCACGGAGGCAATTGGCCCACTTGTGCTAACGTGATTTGCGCCAATGGGACACCTACCAAACCGGGTGTGGGAGCACGGGTAGCGGATCGATGAGGCACGCCGTGAATAACCGGGTGGACAAAAACTTTTGCCGTTTTTTAGTTGTAGAGAAGAGATTATTGTTTAAACATAGATCTAGTTTTGGGTCATCGCCGGGCAAACCAAGCACTAGGCATCACCATGCATGCGACGTGAGCACCTTGTAACTGATATATTATATGTTATGGTAAAAGCTGAAACTTTGTTCCCCTATCTAAAAAAATTGTTGTTTATTTGCTTCTTTAAGCATAATCTTGTTCGAATTTAGACTTGTGGAGTCTTCAATACTTCAATTATTATAGCACGTGTTTTATATATAGACGTTGTTTTTACTAAATATTTGGAGAAATATTCGTGACCGACATTGTTCGCATCCAGCTCATCCCGTATTTAACATATGTTTATTCATATTCGTAACCGAGACAACCTGATTATGTATCTATATCACGAGGCTATCCATGTCTGACGACTCTGGATCCAAAGAAAAAATTGAAAACAAATATGATATCAGCAATATCCATTAGCATCCAATCCAATTATTTTTTTGAAAATTGTACCCAATCCAATTATTATACCCCAAGTCATTAGGTGGTAGTCATATATACTCATATGGCTGATCAACCCATCACTCATTTTAGCATCATCTTTGTCTACTTTTCATGAAGTGAAACAACATATAGAAGCAATAAGACCCCCTTTGGTAAGGCTCCCACCGGCTCTGACACAAGTATTGCTTATAGAAGCTCTTTTTCTCTCATCTCTCTCCTCACGGAGCCTGTGGAGTATAAAAAAACTGGCTTCACAAGCTCTGTGAGGGAAGGTGAGAGGAGAGAAAAAGAGCTGAGAAGCTGGAGCCAGTAGCACCCAGTTTTTCACATTTCACAACTAAAACCAAAGGGGGCCTAAAAGTCATGGTCTGGACCACAACCTCCCATCCAAACCCATGTAAAAGTATACAAATAGAATAGCGAAGAAAAGTAAGAATATATCAAAGTCAAATCCATATAAAGGTAACAAAAAAAACATTATTATGTTAGATCTAATTTAAATATATCTATCAAGTAGAGGCGTAGCTTCTTTGGTTGCTTTGTAGACAACATTGTCTGGCGCAGGAAGCAACCTCAAGCGCCCTATTTTGCCCGTCTGTTAGGCCCTGTTCGTTTGTTTTTTCAGCCGTACTTTTTCAGCGAAGAAATATTATTTTTCTCTCATAATAAATCAGCGAACAATATTTTTCAGCTTGTCTTTTTAGCGAGATTGCTGCATGGCTAGCTCCTTACCTAAGAAGCTTCCAAGTAACGCAAGGAAGAAACGGGGGAAAGATAAAGCACCGTCATGAACTAATAAGAAAAAGAAATTAAGACTTGACTGCGTGCCTGAAATGAAGTCACCGGGAGACATCAGCTGGGGGTGACTAAGACGTGACTGAAGACGCACAAGTTTCACGAATTCATATTTGCAAGTTATTATATTACTCGAAGAAATTAAGATGCACTAACGCTGTCGCCGTGTCATAAACGGACCTATCGTGCAACCATATGTCCATTCATTCGCGTTTCTTCGCGCACACATCCATCCAGCGTCAAAAAGAAAGCCTCAAATTTCCAACGACATCGGCCCGCGCAAATTAAAGATGATCGAGACAGACGTACGGTACTGTGAAGGCTACACTGTCGGTGCCTGCAGTTCCTGCGTTGTCGCCCCAAAAAAAAAAAGAAAGGAAACTGAACGTGAGATAGCTCCTCGGCGCAGCACTCAGTCTGGAAAGCCCAATGCTCGTTGGACCGACCAGAGAAGATTGGACCGACTAACCAGCCCAACCCAGCAGATCGTTGGCCCGTTGCGTGTCCATTTTGAGTGTGTCGTTGCCAGCCTACGTGTTGTGGCGGTCTATAAGGCGACTGAAGCTGTTTTATTGTTAAAGAAAAAAACTATACCAAAAGAAAAAAACTATACCATGACTCATAAGTTCAAGCGAACTCATGTAATGGCTGAACTGTTCCATGAATACTAATCCTATCCTCGCTATCTTCTTATTGCCCACGTCGTCTTCTTCCTGTTGAAAGATCACATCTTCTTCTTCCTTCCTCCTTTTTCCTGCGAGGCCATGGAGGAAATGTTCCTCGACACACCAACAACCTTGGTGGCCACGTGCCTGCGGGTTTCGAGGACCGGCTGACGTGGCTCCATTGCTCCGTCTCAGGAACAACAGCCTCACCAGGCCTATCCCGGAGTCTCTAGCCAACATGTCGTCCCTACGCCACCTCGCCCTCGCCAACAACCAGTTCGACATATGGCCCAATCCCACCAGGACTCGCCAACCTCGCCGGCCTCGAGGTCTTGGACCTCGCCATGAACAAGCTCCACGGCACGCTCCCGCTCTCCATGTACAATCCGTCGTCGTTGAGGGTCTTCCACGTGGAAGGGAACCAACCACCTGTTAAGGGCTACTTTTGGCAACCACAGGGTGATTAACCTAAGGAAGTGATCGGGTGGGAGGGAATTTTCTGGACAAGGCAATCCCCATCCACCTGCTGGGGGAATATCCCCGCATGGGGTAACTTCCCCATTGCTATTTGGAAGCTTTCCCAGGTGAAAGGTCTTGATGGCTAGAGGGGGTGAATAGCCTTTTAAAATTTTCTACAAAGACAAGCTAAACAAGTTTATCAATACAACAAATAGCGAGATGCGAGTTTTGCTTAGCCTACGGGGTGTTTGCAAGCCACCTATCCAATTCACAATTCTAGTATATTGGCACTCAACCGCACAAGTCAAACCGAGAAGGTAACTACAACTACAACTAACAAGCTACACAAAAGAGTTACTCTAGCAAAGCTAACTAGCTAGCAAAGATAACTAAGAAAGTAATGTGGAGTTGAGTTAGGAGGGTTTCACCAAGGGGCGAAGTATTGAGCCAACCAATATGATCAACAATAAATACCAAGACAACCGAACACCGGGATCAATCAATCACAATATGAAAGTAATGACACAAGATTTATCCCGAGGTTCACGTGCTTGCCGGCACGCTAGTCCTCGTTGTGTCCCTCTTCACCACGTGGTTCGGTGGCTAATCGGTCTCACACCGAGCCTCTCAAAAGGCACCACAAGAACCTACCAAATAGCAAAAGGTTGCAATGACACGAGCAATTTACTAATGTTGCCTTTGGCGCTTCGCCGAGGTAGGCACAAACCCCTCACAATCACCGGAGGTGGCCAAGAACAAACACCAACTCTTGCCAACGCCTCCAAGCTGCTCCAAGCCGTCTAGGTGGCGGCAACCACCAAGAGAAACAAGAATCCCGCGGCAAATAGACCACCAAGTGCCAACTAGATGCAATCTCACAATGCAAATGCACTTGGATCACTCAATCTCACTTCGAATATGCAAAGAAACAAGAGAGATGAGTGGGAGGGGAGTTGCTTAGCTCAAAGTGCTTACAAGTATGTCAAATGTCCAAGAGAGAGAGCTTTGAGCCGGCCAACGAGTATTTATAGACGTACCCCTTCGAATATAGCCGTTACGCACTTGAAACAGCCGAAGTCGCGCTGACCGGACGCGCCGATCACACAACGGCTATTTTCGCGAACCACTGACCGGACGCGCTTGTCGTGCGGACCGGACGCGCGAAGTACTACCGGACGCGCTGGTCCCGTGATGGACCAGACGCGCTGGTCCTGAGCAGCGCACAACGAAACAGTGACCGGACGCGCTGGAGAACTGACCGGACGCCACAGAGCCAGCGTCCGGTTAGAGTCCAGTAAGCTCCCTGATCGACCGGACGCGTCCGGTCGGTCGTGACCGGACGCGCTGCGCGTCCGATCAAAACGCTGAGACACGCGCAGATGCTGAACACTGATCGGACACGTCCGGTCAAATAGAGACCGCGTCCGGTCCAGCGTCCGGTCACCACTGTGACCTCCGTTCGCCTCCGTTTGATTTCTGACTTCCGGCGTAGTGGAAAATAGGCGTTTCAATTCCTCGAAAACGCCTGAATCCCGCCTCGCAAGCTTGGCGGGAGGGAGAGAGGACCCCAAACCCTCTCTACCGCTCAAACTCCACCGCCTTCGCAAATGTGCTAACACCACCAAGTGATCAACCATGTGCATGTGTGTTAGCATTTTCACAATCATTTTTCGAGGCGCTATTAGTTCTATCCAAATGCATATGGTTATGAAATGCACACCTAGAGGCACTTGGGAGTTCAATAGCCGCGTCATTCCCCTCTTTATAGTACGGCTATCTATCCTATAATGTAACCACACCCACTATGTGTCTTGGTTACTAAAACACAACCCTTAAGCATATACCTTTGCCTTGATCACGTAGGGTTGCGTCCAAATCCAAGTGTGGCCACTCATGATCACCATGTCCATCTTGTCACCAACCTTGGAATGTACTAATCCTCATATGCTACATACAACTTAGGCATAGGATTAGTACTTAGGCATTGTCACTAATTACCAACACCAAACATAGGACTTTCACCAGGAGATAATCACGTGTTGGTTTATAACTATTGGTTTATAACTACTAGCTTGGACACTTTCATTCACCTTGCATGGCTTCCAGCCACTTCAGCGAGCGATCGCTTCTCATGGCTTCTTCAAATGAGGTGGGATCACCCTCCATTTGAAATTCTTCTCTAACATATTCTTGACTAGCATATTCTTCACTAACATAGACTTCGTAGTCATCAGAAATAACTGATTTTCTTATTCTTTGAGACCTTCTGGGGCCTCAGTTACTGGCACTTCTTTCATATGGGGCTGTTGTTGCTCATCAGTACTTCTGCAAATCACGCTCGCATGTCATTCTTATCTTGTGGTTCGTATGCAACTTCCTTTTGTCCTTAAACTCATTTCATGTTCAAATACTATAGGGAGAAAACTTGAATTGTTCTTTTTCTGATTGATGTGCTCAGCTCAATTGATAGATTTAACCTAAAAAAGTCTTAATCTTTCCCTTTCCTTCGATTCACGTCTAATGACTTCACCTTATTTGCCATATTATACTTTCAAATGTGTGTTCCACCATTACTGGTTACTCCGCAATGAGCTACTCAATTAGAATGCCTGCATGCGTTGGTAAGGAGTCAGTTAACTGACTCTCCATATTCTTCATATTCACCAATGGTGTGACTTTGGGATTGCTCCCCTTATGGCCCTCAACTCATTGAGTGCTTAATGGCCATGACACGATGGAAGTGCACGATCAATACTAGGATAACATAAGAGCTACCCCAAACTGCTCTACCTGTATAGGATACACTAAAAGCACATGAGTCATCACAACCTTCTGTAACACCCCTGGTGTTACTAGCTTACTTAGCACACGATTAAGGCCTAAAAAACTAACAAAACGAGTTCTCAGGTTTTAAAATTTTAATCGCTCATGGAATGATACTTGACTGTTATGTGACTCACTTCTGTAGTTAGGAAAACTATACAAGTGTTTTAAGTTAGTATTTTAGGTGGAAATATGCCAATGTGATCCTAATAAGAAAAATAGAACAATGTAGCTTCTGAACCTAATTTAAATTCGAGCTTTTGGACTATGTGCCAGATTGTTTAATCGCTAGCTCGGCGGCTTTTGTGGTGTGTTGTTGTAGTCAATATTTTAGAAATGATTGTATATACGTGTTTATATTTGTTAGTTGACTAATTTAGCAAACAAATAAAAAATATATAGAGAAAGCTATACACTCACGTATTTGTTTCGATAAGCATTCTTCACATATAAATATATATAAAAGCATACAATGGATATATGCATACGAGTATGTAGATTAGTAGCAAAGAAATAATGACATGTTTCTAATTGCATAATTATCTATATGCTTTGATTAAAAGAAAGAAAGAAAATTTGCAAAACACACGACACACACAAACTCACGCACGCCACAGCACACCCACACATGCACGGCAAATGGAAATTGCCCAGCACAATCAACTCTCTCTAGCTCGTCTTCCTTCGTTCCTATACAACGCATGCTCTGAATTATGCAAGCCAGTTTGAGAGAGTAAGAATGCAGTGCAAGTCCGGCCGCATAGTTTGACCGAGAAAGAGAGCCAGTCGTGTGCAGAGGGAGAGGGTACATGCAGGCAGGCATACAGGTCTGACCGACTCAGCTGGTCGTCTTGTCCAAAAATTTCAATGAGGTTCCATCAGGGCGATCGATCGATGGAGCTCACTTTCGATCAGTGATGCTTACTAGTACTATGAGCAGTCGATCACCATTCACCGCAGCAACTATACTTCAGTTATTATACACACCCTGGACCGGCGTACGCACACGCCCTACAGCCAGTTTCGGTCATATACAGGTGCACATACGTATCATGACGGGCACTTGCTAGCTTCTTCCATTTACACGTCGAGGTGCATTTACGTGCATGCATGGCACTGTGCTATGTATAAGCCAATAAAAATGGTTGCTAGCTTCTTTGGTTGAACGTATACATACCCTTTAGCTTGCTAGCTTCTTTGGTCGCACGTCGAGGTGTATACATGCATGCATGGGCCGGGCTGCAGCATGTTAGCTTCTCTCTTTCTCATTACATGAAGAAGCCTGCTAGTTTCTTTGCCTGCATATACGTGACAATGCATATGTATCTCCATATGTATTTTCCTTTTTTTATATGCTCAGTACTACGCATGGACAAGGGTGTACATATGGATTTGATTATGGCAAAAATCCATCAAACACGCACATGGCTACGTACCTCTGCCGCTGCTGCACCGCTGCCACCGTGTACCAGCGCCCTCCATGTTCCTTCAAGGCAAGGACGGGGCTCAAGGACCTGCCTGCCAAGTCTGGTCAATGACACCGGTCATTACGTCGATGGTGACGCGTCTTTGCACGCTTGACTTCGCTAGTCGATGCCAGTGGATTCCGCTCGGTCTGGCCGCTCCATTCATTTGCGTCGCACCAAGCCTTCGCGTCCTGTCGTCTGGGCACGCGCGAATGCCCTGCCACCTTGAGCCGGAGCCGCTCTCCTTAAATGACCTGGCTGACTCGTGTGCCCGCTCTCCCCGGCAGCGCGCCATCGCACCATTCTCCGCCTTTCCAATCCACCAGCTCAAGGCTTTTCAGTTTGGTTCCTCGCGCAAGCATGTAGCTTAGGGAGATGTTTAGACATCCGGTTCCCCTCGAGGCCGTTTGTACACCGGCGACCGCGCTCCAGTTGCCTCCGCACGCCCGCGGCATAGTGATGTCCTTAGGTGACTCCGTCTCTGCCGACCTGTTGCCCTGGCTAAGCTCCAACTTATCTCTTTCGTCTTTTAAATATCTTGTTTATGCATATTTCGCTTAGACAAGTATATTGCAACGATGTATACCATTTAGGTGCAATCGTGGATTGACTGGAGTAACCAAAAGAAGGCGTGATGGTGACCACACCCCGCGGATGGAACTTAGTTATAATGATATTTTACCCAGGCAAGCTCCGGTGTATAACCTCTATTATACTACACTTTATTTATGCTTGTGCATTAAGTTTTAAGGAGTTGAATGAAACCCACTTGCATATATATATATATATATATATATATATATATATATATATATATATATCCTGATCCCATGAGTCTTACTAGTATAGCAGGATCGTGTAGATTGCTATGCTACAGGACTCCGGTAGAAGTCGAGTGATTGCCTGTCACTCGCGAGAGATAGGAAATATATTATTGTTACTATTATCATGTTACGATCACATGGATTATATATGGAGACCGGGCAGGACTGTACTTGGAATTGGATATGGACTTGGTTGGGCAATCTGAGCGAGGCTCTGGTTGCATTTGTCCTGCCTGTGTCGATTAAGGACCGTCCGTTGCATTGGACCCTGGTCAAGTCACAGATCTCCTTATCCCGAGCATATACTAGCGAATGGGGGCTAGGAAGACTTGTTACTCTCTTGTCATGGGCTCCGGCTCTTTCCGGACCGACTGATTGGAGGCGGGGATAGGTGGAGGTCTAAGCACCACTTTGAGGCTGGGCCTCAAGTGTGGGGGCTTGGAGTCCAAGTTTAGACGGGGACCTGGAACCTGTGACAGGAGTGGAACAGGTTGGTCTCGCTCGTGCCTGGGGTATGAGCGAGGCATGTGTTTTTCGGGGTACCCAGCTAGGCACATTGATTCGCGAATCGCCGTTTCTACGTGACGGTACGGCTTGACTACGATCTGGCACCGTAGTAAGAAATGAAAGATGAAAGATGGAAAAATGGTTCTGATGGCTTACCTAGAATGGTTGGTTACCTTTGCTTGAAAGTAGAACAGGTGCTTACCTAGAATGGTTGGTTAATGAACTACCGATGACTGCTAATAAAAATTAAATATAAGGATGCACCTTTAGTAATGCTTCCTGCAACGGCAATAACCCACAAGGCAGATAGCCTTGTATATCCCTGGAGTCTTTTCTTTCCTTCTGACGGGTAAGTCTTACGGAGTACAATTGAGTACTCAGGGTTTGTTCTACCCTGTTGTAGGTGGCAGGTGTTCTTGAAGCTGACATTTGTGTGTGGAAACCTCCTGGTGGGCTCAGTGAGGATTTCCTTTACGTTGCGAATGTAGAGTTGATTTAAACTTTCACCAAAAATGTTTTACAAGGGAAAGATTTACCACATGTTATCATTTCCTGTATATAAATGTTCATCATGATAATATTTTACTCATCATTAAATGGTTTTATTTCCACTGAACTCTGATAACATTTTATTTTCCGTTGTTATAATTAAACAATGGATTACCCTGATGTTGTACTAAAAGTGATGTAAGAAATGATAAAGATGTTGTAAGCTTTATCTCTCATATATGATCTTGATGGAAAATGTGGATTTTCGAGTTCTCCCGTTGGGTGTGCTCGACGAAATCGCAGAGTTTAGTGCGCTCCCTTGGGTACTCAGTGTCTAATGGAAGACAAGTACGCTTGAGAGGGTATTAGATTAGGCGGTTCTGCCACACCTTCTCCCGCCATGCAGGATAAGTTCTATGCCAAAACTTCTCCCGCCATGCGGGATAATTCTCTGTAAGGGACGTAAATACCAGAATTAGCTCTCAGGACATAGGAAGTGTTTAAACATTCAATCCATCAGATTCAGAAATAAATATAAATACTCTGTATAACACATGCTTAATCCAACATTGGTCAAATTAAACATGCATTAGATTTATTACAATTCTTATCATAATGACTCAGACTGAAATTATATTCTTCTTGATAGAGAGTACATAAAAGATATTTTTTAAACTAGACTTCCATATCAACTTCGACGCTATTGGCGACTCTTATTGCTTCATCATCTTTTCTTGGATTAATATCCCTGAATTCTTTCTTTTCAAGCCATTCTTTAAAGAGAACACAGTCCCTCATGCAATGGCCTCCTTTCATACAGAACTTGCACTTAGGCTTTTCATCTTCTAAGTCACAAGTCCCTAGCTTATTTTCTTTACTGCCTTCAATAATGAAAGCATTGAGATCCTTGTCTAAAAATATTAAACAATAATCAACTTTTAGTTCTATTATATATCACCGTTGGACAGAAAATAGAATAAAACAATATTCTTCTACATTAATTCCACATCACCGTTGGGCAGAAATGGAATAACGTATGAAAAACTCAATTATCTTGAAAAACGTATAACTACTCCTAAAAATTAAATTCTTCCGTTGGTTCGAATTTAATCAGAAGATAATCAACATTATTGCAGCGGAAACATGAAAATACATTTTCCTAGTTTAGGAGCATTTGTTGATCATTATCTACTCTCTGAAAAATTGGTCACGTTGATGCAAAATTTATCAGAGATTTAAACTTTAAACTTAAACTCATAAACTTATAATATTATTATCATCAACGTTGGTCAAAAAATAACAATATCATAATTTAACATAAAATGGCTACTCCTCCAATTTAAATTTTTCCATTGGTTCCAATTTAATTAGAGGATAAACTTTTCGTAGCAGCGGAAACATGAAAAATTCTTGAGAAAATAATAATTCTTGTTCAGAAGCATCTCAGGATTCAAATACTATCTGAAAATTCTAACACGTTGGAGCAAAATTTAAGAGAGATTCAAACTCATATGAGAACTGAAAATAATCAAATAGATAAAGAGGTGCCTCTGAGAAAAATTAAAAACTAAAACTTTGGCCCAGCAGTAGAAAACGGGCCATTTTCTTTCGCGCACGCGCGCTGCTCATTTGCCGCGGCCCAGCAGCGATCAGGTGCACTCGCTCGCTCTCTATTCGCCGCTGCCCAGCAGCAAAAGGGGCCCGTGGCCCAGCTGCGCGCTGCGCGCTCTACGTGCAGCCCAGCAAACGAACGAAACCCAGCGGTGAAACACCCAGCGGCTCAGCCGCTCGCGGCGCTCTTCCCTGCGCCCAGGCCGTAAGGCCGGGAATTCATCATCCCGCTTGGGCCAAAAGTAGGCCCGCGCGATCTCATCCATTCACCTGAATGGGACAGCTGGGAGTGGATCTCGGGAAATCAAAAACCCCCAGCCAACTGCTCCCCCAGGAAACCTAACGTCACTTCACTTCTCCCCTTCCTCCTTCAACGCCGCTTTCTTTGCTCGCACAGTGTCGCCGCCACACGGGATGACGACGCCGAAAACGAGCTCATGACGGAAAAGAAGACGGCGCCGCCGTGGCGCCCCTCGCCAGTGCACGCGTGCGGCCTAAGCTGCGCGCGGCGCCGTCGAGCGGTACCGTAGTGGTGCCCTTTTGGGACCCCGAGCTCGTACGCACGGCGCAGCGGAGCGCCGTCGAGGCAACGGCTCGGCCCTTTCTTCCCGCGATCCGGCGGTAGCGACGGTGAGGAAAGAGGCCAGGTAGGTCCCTTCCTCCTCACCGTCCTCTCTCTCGGGGTTAGGGTTTCGTTTTGGGGATTTCTTCCGAATCACCTCGATTCGTTCAGCTCTTCTGAATTTCTAATCGATTACTACCCCGAGATCTAGATCTACACCTAGGTAACCTGGCTCCGGCACCATTGTTGAAATTAGAGGATCAATCTAGGAGTAGATACTAGCGGGTGGATTCACTTCTATTTAGGATAAACATGAGTGAAACATCTTAGAAATCCAGAGAGAGGAGAGAGGTGAAGGTATAGACCGTCGGTCTTGGTGGAAGAGCTTGAGGTAGCCATGGCGTCGGTGTCAGTGTGGAGGATGCAGTGGCGTCCCGACGGCGACGTGCATGGCGCAAAAGCGGTGGTGGAGCTTCCCGTCGCTGGCAGCGCCCCCTTGATCGGTAGGGTTAGTCGGTGGGGTGTGTGGCGGCGTCGAACCTCGTGTCCTGAGCCCCTGGACCCCACCTCCTCTTTATAGGCACTGTGCGACGGGGAGTCACCAGCCAGGAGTACGGCTGGGCGCCCCCGATCAGGACATGAGTCAAGGTCCGACTCGGTCATTGGACCGAGTCGGGTGGAGATCAATCTAACAGGACTATCCATGATACCAATGTTAGCAACCCCAACTGGATTGCTCACAACAACTCAGATACAAGTAGCAGAAACCAGGTACAGAGAGGAGGAGAGAGTTGGGGAAGAAGAACAGTAACAAAGGTAAAGGTAAAGGTAAAGCAATGTTCTGATAATTTGGTTGGTGATCCTTCACTGCTGCCCCCTGTATCCTCTTGTAGGTGATGCCCGGCTGTCTGGCAGGCCATTGCTTGACTTGGCCCAAGCCCACGTCCCACATCAAGGCCCCATCATGGATAGTCCCTGACATTGACTGCCATATCAATAACTGAAAACAGCAAGCTGTGTGGTGGAATACCTCAGCTTCGCTTGGCTCCATGCTCCACGCTTCCTGTAAGCGAGAGCAAAAAGGATAGGTCAAAGGCTATGATCATTTCTCTAGCAACAACTGGAGCAATGTTATTACTAGTTTCAGTCCCTGTAACTATTTGGAAGCTCAAACAAGGTAGGAAGAGTCAAGCTCCACCTACAGTAGTTACCCAGGAACACTTCCAAAGAGTTACGTATCAGGCCTTGTCGAGGGGAACAAATGGATTTTCAGAATCTAACTTACTTGGCAAAGGAAGATATGGCTCGGTTTACAAATGCAGTTTACAAGGTGAGGATACACCAGTGGCTGTGAAGGTATTTAACCTCCAGCAATCAGGGTCTTCTAAGAGTTTCCAGGCTGAATGTGAGGCGCTGAGAACGGTACCCCACCGTTCTCTCATAAAGATCATCACGCTCTGCTCAAGCATAGATAACCAAGGTCAAGATTTCAAGGCACTAGTAATCGACCTCATGCCCAATGGGAGCTTAGATGGTTGGCTTCATCGCAAGCACAGAACCTCCACTCTAAAGAATACTCTGAGCCTAACTCAAAGGCTAGATATTGCTGTCCATGCTCTGGACTATCTTAATAATCATTGTCAGCCACCAGTTGTTCATTGTGATGTCAAACCAAGCAACATCCTTCTAGCAGAAGATATGAGTGCCCGAGTTGGAGACTTTGGCATCTCAAGGATCCTGCTTGAAAGTGTAAACATAGCTGGGCAAAATTCGAACAGCACGAGGGAATAAAAGGATCCATTGGCTATGTTGCTCCAGGTAACTACAATGTTGCATCTCTTCTTTTACCATTACCCTAGTTATTTCATTAATATTGTATCTCGATTATTTTGTAAAAACTTTGCTTAACTGCAGAGTATGGAGAAGGTTTTCCAATCTCAACTCTTGGTGATGTTTATAGCCTTGGGATATTGCTACTTGAGATGTTTACGGGTAGGAGAGCCCGACAGACCATATGTTTACAGGATCGTTAGATCTTCACAAGTTCTCGGAGGCTGCTCTCCCAGACACTGACAGGATCATGGAGATAGCTCATCCAACAATATGGGTGCACAATGATGCCAGCGATAGGATCACAAGAAGCAGAGTTCAGGAACCTCTGATCTCTGTCATTAGGATTGGCATATCCTGCTCGAAGCAGCAACCCAGAGAGCGAATGCCGATACGAGATGCAGTCATGGAGATGCATGCAATTAGAGATGCAAACCTGTTGTTCGCATGTTCCCTTGTAGGCTTAGAGATATTTTCTAATGGGTAAAGTGCATTTTCTCGCATCGAGTATTTTTTCAGAATTTTCTAGGCTTAGAGATATTTTTTATGGTTTAAAAACAACATGAGAGGTTTATTGGAATTTTTAATGGATAAAGTGCATTTTTTTACCTTTAAATTGCACCAGAGTTCGATTTTCAATCCTAAACTATTATTAAACCGGATACTAGACATCCTCCAACTGTGGAGACCGCAGAGACTAGGTCATTTAGGTGGTGTTTGATTCATCTCCTAAACTTTAGTCGTTGTTCTATCGGATATTTGGACATATACATGGAGTATTAAATGTAGACTAATTATAAAACTAAATGCACAGATTGAAACTATTTTGCGAGACGAATTTTTTAAGTCTAATTAGTTCATGATTTGACAATGTGGTGCTACAGTAAATATGTGCTAATGATGGATTAATTAGGCTTAATAAATTTGTCTCGTGGATTATTGACATATTCTGTAATTTGTTTTTTATTATCATCCGAACATCGTATGCGATACCCTCACGTGGCACCTCCTAAACTTTAGTTACTGAATTCAAACACCCCCTTAGCTAGTCTCCACGGTGGTTATGTATTTTATAAATCTAAAATAATAAAAATGGTTTTAATCTCTAAAAATTGGTAAATTATTGTTTTATCGCACTATAAAAGAGTGAATCTTTTTAGGGGCTCTCCATCTATAATAGCTGTTCAACCTACACGTCGTACTATGTGAGCCTTCCGTCATCCGTGATCTTGCTCTCTCTTTCTTTAACAACTGTTCAATCTACACATCATGCTATATGAGCTGTCCGTCATCTGTGATCTTACATGTAAGATGTAAGAGTCATGTTCAATTCACTACGTGAAAAACGGTTTGTAGGAACGAGGCCTTTTTTTGTTGGGGCGTGTCACACCTATTTAACAACCAAATGGAGTGCATACCCTTATGTGCGCCCAGAGATCAATCACACATAAGTTCACAAATTATAACGGAAGTATCATCACAAATGTTATTACATCACACACATAGTTTTAACACAAATGTAGCGGAAGTAAAAATAATAAACTCTCGTAGTAGCTCCAGTCACAGGTACATTGACTGGTTGACAGCAAGATTAGTAATCTTCAGGGAAGTAGACGTAGTAGTCACTATTACCTCCATCTGTTACCCATCCGGGATTTTTATCCAAGTAAGAAAAATAAACAAGCGTAAGTACATCTCGTACTCAACAAGTGTAACATGGGGTTCATGAGGCTCAAAAAGGCATAATATTGGTTTATTAGCATGTAGCTTTTAGTTAGCATGATTTTAGCATATCATTAGCATCAAAATGTCTCAATGTAAACAATAAACATATGATCCATGTGAAATGATTAATGAATAGCAAAAACATAACCATTAACAATTATCAGCTATTCCATAAGGGTCCAAGGCCACTCGTGACCGTGAGCACGGCTGTTATAACAGTTTTACACTCTGCAGAGGGTGTACACTTTCACTGTGAGTCGTGTTACCCATATGCCCGGATTAATTACTACCAAAACACTACCAAGGTGAGCAGGCAGGGTAAACACTATGAAGTCTTTTGAAGAATCGTCTAACAAGTTAGGGCCATTAGATTTACTCGCCAAACAGATGTAGAGCCCCCCTTCCAAATGGCACAATAACCCGCAGCCTATACACATAAGGACAGAGGCCACACTATACCCGATTCGTCAAGCTGTTCTTACGCCAAAAAGGTTACCTCTAATAAGCTAGAAAAGGTCCTTCTATATGACTAAAGCCAGAGCCATATAGCCCCCACAGTTGTACTGTAAATCCTGGATTGTCGCTTATAGATGAGTCCTTATGGAGAGTAATTAGAGCATCAAAAGTAATCCTCATGCTCTAATCCCCTTTAAACATTTAATCAAAATCATTTTTTAATGTTTGTTGCATATTCCTCTAATCAATTTACATGATCATAGTCCATGTTTAAGCACTAGCCACACTACTCCATGCATCGTAATAGGTATCAAGGTGTAGGATCAATCACTAAGTCATCCTTAACAAGGAATAAATGCATAATGATATTAATTGCATAATGTGAATAGGACAACAAGGATAATCCCATGCTATACTTGCCTTGCTCAAACTGGTCCTGAAGATCTTGCTCGTAGTAAGGTTCTTGATCCCCAACGAATTGCTCACCGTCTATACTCGATCAATCAACAGCAACAACACGCATCCAGAGACAATCATGCATAGACAAACAAGACTATAATTAGAACAATACACCAACAGTAAGAAAATAAGATAAAAAGTCTTTAAAACGAATCTACGTCTCGCTAGGATCACACAGACGCGAAGATCACGAAAAACGGAGCTAAAACGACAAAGTTATGGATTTACGAAGATTTACTATAGAAAAATAAATACTTTAATTAAAACTCGAAAATAAATTGATCCAAACCTATTGTACAGTTGTATAGTTACATAGAGCTCGCAAATATGAATCTAACACAATTTGAATGGACCAAATCGGAGTTAAAACGAAGATTCTACGACTAAAACAAGTTGAGTGGCAAAACTGTAAATATCAGAAAGCGTATTTTTCTTTTTCCGAAACGAATTACGTTTTCAATTAATCAAAGCGTATTTTATCGTTTTACGCTTTGGACCGCGGGTCATAAACTTAAAAACCTCAGGGTTTCTTTTATAAAATCACCAGCGAACCGGTATCATTAAATAAGATCCGTCCGATTCAAAATGGACGGCCGAGATCAGATCAGGGAGGGAGAGAAGGAGAGCGCCGGCGGCCACAGTAATCCCGACGGCGGCGCCATGGCCGGATAGAGCCCGAGCTCACCGGAGCTTGAGAAGATGACCATCCCGAGCACCATTCGCCAAACCAAATGCACCAGAAGAACGAGCGCATCACGGCGACCTTACCCCGCGCGAGAACAAAGCCGAAGAACAACCGAAGGGCGGTGGCTAGCTCGGAAAGGCGGCGATGGAGGCGGAGCTTCGACGGTGGCCTTCCCAGGATATCGAGGCTAGGGTTTTAGGGGCTCAATGCGAAGCGGGGAGGCACGGGGTTCCATTTTATAGCTCATAGGCGTCACCGGGTATGGAAAGGAGGGAGATTCGAAGGGGATTCGGATCACCGAACCGGTTGAAGGCGGTGTTCGTCGATGGAAGGAGCCGGAGGAAGAAGAAAGGAAAGGGAAGCGGACGCTGATAGATGGGTCCCGCATGTCGGCGGCTCGGTGCGGGACGCGGCCGCGCGCGTGAAGATGGGCCAGCAGGCCGCGACTTGGGCTCGGCCCAAGAGAACCGAAGGCGGGAGCGGGCGCGGGAGAGGGGAAAAGTGGGCCGCGCGCACTGGGCTGCGTAGAGAAGCAGGCCCAAAATCCGAATGAAACGGATTTCTCTTTTTTTTCTTTTTCTAATTTTTCAAAGCCAATTTTCAAAAGATTTTCAAATCAAATTTGAATTTGATTTAAACCACTCAATACAAAATTTCAAATGCAGCAGCATGAATGCTCAATCATGTTTCTATCCTTATATTTGATTTTAAATTTATAAAAATTATTTTTATCCTAAATTTGCATGCTCACAAAAATATACAAAAATCATATTTTTCCTATTTTTCTTCTTTTTCAAAATTTTAGGGTGTTACAGGGCGGCCAGGGTTGAAGACGCCCCTACAGTGGTCGTCCTCGGGCCCCAGCAGAGCAGTCGCCCCTACAAATGACATAGTAGAGGGGCTGGTAACACGAGCTGCCCCTATAAATGGGCTGATTTGTAGGGGCGGCTCACTCACCAGCCGCCCCTACTGTTCGATTTGTAGGGGCGGCTTTTACCACCCGCCCCCTGCTGTTCCCATTTGTAGGGGCGACTGAATCACCAGCTGCCCCTACAAATGTCCCATGTACATAACACAACAGCCACCTTCTTTCACCTCGAGACACACTCTTCTACCCGAAAAAAAGGTTATGAGGCCTTGGGCTCCTCCTAAAAATTGCTCTACTAAGGTGGAGGTTTTGATCTCAAATATTTTGGTGGAGAGGTTGTAGAAGGTAAGAAAATACTATTCCAAGCATTTATTTAAAATTTTAATGGTTGGTTAGTGAGTAATTAGAGTTTTGCTTTTCTCTCTCTTTCATGGTGCTTGAGCTTTGTATGAAGGAAATTAGACCCTAGTTTTAAGCTATTAGTGTAAATTAGTTAGAAAAATGAGGTTACACCATTTAATTGTCGATCTTGCTTGATTTGAGAGGAGATTACATCCTAGTTTCATGTATGCTTCATGTACATGTAGATTTAGTTCTAGATCTAGGGTTTGTTTTTTATTTTTGATTTTGTAATTTATGTTTCATAAAATTGGAATGGAGTTGACATGAAAGGTAGTGGGTAAAATATTAATTGTTGCTAATTGTTGTCTTTTAAAATATTTATTTTAACCAATTAATATATTTTAAAATATTTATGCATTAATAGGTAATTAATTAATTATCCTCTACCACGGTGTGTGTCTGAAGTATATACAATTATTCTCAAGTAATTAATTATTAATTTGATTCCTTTAATGTATTTTCTTTGGTTGTTTTGTTTTAAAAGATGGAGTACAAGAACTCTTGGATGTATGGTTCGTTAAGGTTCAAGGCAAGTTTCCGTTAAGAGGTGGACATATTTATTGAAGCCGCAGAGAAGCATGCAGCGACGTTGAGAGAGAATAAGGATACAATCATTTGTCCCTGCAAAGATTGCAAGAACCTTATGGCATTTCTAGATGTAACTACCATCAAAGAACATCTGATTATACGAGGATTTGTTCCGTACTACACAGTGTGGATTCATCATGGTGAAACAATGGTTGTTGATGACGACGAGGATGATCAAGAAGACGTCGACGAAATCCTAGAATACCTGTCCCAATACTCAAATGAGCTTGCTGAACAAATAGATCGTGAATTTGGCAATGAACAAGGTGGTGATGATGCTGGTGGTTCCGACAATGATAGCGGAGCACGTGAGAGGGGTGAAGATGATGGTGACAATTTGGAGGAAATGCTTCGGGTCATTGGATCAAAAATATTACTAAAGAGCTCAAAAGGTCTAGAAAATCTAGAAAGGGTGAAAAAAGCATCGAAGGAGACTGTGTATGGTGTTGAAAAGGGTTGTCTGACACACTGGACACTGCTACGTTTTGTGCTTGAGCGACTCATCCTGAAGGCTAAGTACGGTTGGTCGAACTACAGTTTCAATGATCGGTTGCGTCTCCTGTCATGGTTGCTGCCACAGTCGAACTCAGTTCCCGCCAACACATACCAAGCGAAGAAGGTTATAAGTCCATTGACAATGGGCGTTGAAAAAATCCATGCATGCCCCAACCATTGTATCCTTTTTCGTGGTGACACGTTCAAGAAACTGGATAAATGTCCACATTGTGGGGCCAACCGGTATAAGAACAATGACCTTTATAGTGGGACGAAGCATCCACAGGAAACAAGAGGAATAAGAAGGGTACAAAAAAGCCGGTGCAAGAATCTCAGCCTCCAGAGGACACTCTATTAGGCAACGATGCAAAGCAGAGAAGAATTCCTGTCTTGGTAATGTGGTACCTACCAGTGACCGACCGCTTGAGGCGTATGTTCCTAAACCCTAAGGAAGCCGCACTCATAACATTGTGGGATGATGAGCATAAGGTGAATGATGATAAAATTGCACACCCGGCCGATGGTAGTCAGTGGCAAGCGTTCGATGAGAAGCACAAAGATTTCAGTGAGGACCCAAGGAATGTATGGTTTGGCTTGAGCACGGATGGAATGAATCCCTTCAATGAAAGGATGAGCGACCACATCACATGTCCAGTGATCTTGACCATGTACAACATCCCAACGTATTTGTGTCCGAAGAGAAAGTACCTTCTCACTATTCTTATTTCCGGCCCCAAACAACCAGGCATTGATATAGACATGTTCCTGGAGCCTCTAATGCAAGAAATGGAGAGGCTATGGAGGTATGGGGAGCCGATGTACGACGCGTTTCGACAGGAGGACTTCATATGTAGAGCAATAATATTTGTTACTACCAATGATTACCCCGCGTTGTTTGCCTTGTCTAGACAGATCAAAGGCAAGACGGGATGCGTAGTCTGTTTGGATGGTACTAAATGAGTGTTCCTAGATAGATCCAAGAAGGTACTTTACCTGAGAAATCGGCGCTTCTTAAAGATAGGTCACAAGTACCGCAACAAATTGTACTTAAGATATTATGGCAACACCTCGGAGAATGAACCCCCTTCGGAGAGATGTCATAATGGAGAACATGTGTATAGAATGGTGAAAACCATACACGTCATCTATGGAAAGAAGAATCCAGATAGAATGAACAGAGATAGAAGCACACCTCCTATCGAAGGCGTACCTTTTAAGAAACAATCGATCTTTTGTCAGTATTTGCCTTATTGGCCAGACTTGGAGGTCCCCCATGCCATTGATGCGATGCATGTGCAGAAGAATGTCTTTGAGAGTCTCATGGCTGCCTTGATGGACACAGGCTAAATTGATAGAGCTTGATTTTAGAAAATTTTAGGAAAAAGAACCATCCCATTTGGAGTTAGTACGAGGGAGAAAAACTAGTTACAAATTTTATCCAGAGATTAAAACTGTTCATGATGATATGTAAGTTTTGTGATTTCTTTTGTGATTTCTCTTTTTAATCTCTAGATAATTTTTTAACTAATTTTTCTACCTCATACTAACTCCAAATGAGATGATTTTTTTGCCTAAAAATTTCTAAAATCATGGCCTACCAATTTATTGTGTTGATTTTTTCAATCTTTTCTTGTGACATAGTTTGGGCAATTCAAATTTTAAAATTTAAAAAGGGGCAACTTCAAACAAGATTTTGAAACCCCAAATGATTTGACCTAAAAAAGTGATGAATACCAAATTTGAATAACTTATCAAGATCTTCAACTTTTATTTTGGTCATTTGTCCATCCGACAAGGTGGGACTTCATGAGTTGAACAACTTTGATATTCATCACTTTTTAAGCTGAAATCATTTGGTATTTCAAAATTTGGTTTAAACTTGTCATATTTGAAAATTCAAAATTTCAACTATTCAAATTTAGTCAAATGACAAGATGACCAAAATAAAAGTTGTACATCTTGATGAGTTCTACAACTTTGATGTTTACAATTTTTCATTTGAGGTAATTTTGTGTCCTCAAATTATTTTAGTTGTTTTGAATTTAAAAAATATTTGAGGTAACTTTGATGTTTACAACTTTGATGTTTACAATTTAAAAAATATTGTTTTTGTTAAGAATAAAATATAGAATAATATATTTTTCTATAATAAAAAATGTATAAATTTACACTGTATATATGCATATATTTGTATATATAGGTATATTTATATACATAGAATGTACAAATATAATATTCCAAGATCAGAAATTCAATTTTAATTTTTTTTAAATACTTTATTCATTTGTAGGGGCGGCTGACTCAGGAACCGCCCCTACAAATGCCTGCCACTACATAACCCAGGAGCACGCGCGAGGCCTCCATTCGGCTAAGTCTCGGGCGCATTTTCAAAACCGGACGCTGGCAGGCTGCCGAAATCCGGTGCCGCCTCCTCCCCCTCCTTGACCCCTCCGCCGCCGCCTCCTCCCCCTCCCTGACCTCTTCCGCGCCGCCTCCTCCCCTCCCTGACCCATCCGGCGCCGGCCCCCGCCCCATCTCTCCGGGCCGCCCCGTAGTTAGGGTTTGAGCGCGCCAGCCATGTGCCCACCGCCGCCGTCCCCCGCCCAATCTCCCCCCAGTGCTCGTCGACGTGCGCACCTCCTCTCCGACCACCTCTCCGACCAAGCCAGGGCTAGGGTTTGCGGCCACGCGGCTAGCCGCCGCCCTCGTTGGCCCGTGCTCATGTGCTCCCCTGACCCGGTCGTGTGCTCCTCTCCTCTCCGACCTCGCCGAGGCTAGGGTTTGAGGCCACGCGGCTGCCACCGCCCTCGCTGGCCCGTGCTCGTGCGCTCCCCCGACCCGGTCGTGTGCTCCTCCTCTCCGACCTGCTCTCCGATCTTGCCAGGGCTAGGATGTGAGGCCGCGTGGCTACCGCCCTCGCCGGCCCGTGCTCCTGCTCGTGCGCTCCCCCGACTCCGACCTCTTCTGCAGTTAAGCACAAACCCTTTTTCTCCATTCCTCAACCCCTTCTCCTGCATGCTATGCTATGCTTGTTGATGCTATGAAATTCAGTCAATGTTTGGGCACTGCTGAGTAGAATTATGAGGCACTGCTGCACCAGCAAAATTTTGCACTTGACTACCCTTTGGTCCAAATCTACTTTATTTTTCTCTAACACTGCCCTCTGGTCGATGATGCTATTTTGATGAATGCATTTAGTTTTTAAGATGTTACAGAACAATATCGATGGAAGAGTGACAACTGAGCATTTGCTGTGCAGTCTAATTACTTTTATGACCAATAATTTAATATAAACATAGATATGTATCAATGTGAAATGAATTTTCACATACGTTTTTTGTTTTTTGTTCTACAAAAGAAATTGGGGAAAACCCTTAGTTCAACTGTATAGGCACAATTTGAAGCCAAGTTGAGGACTTATTTGCAATTTCACTTGTATGTTTGGTTGATAGGACCTGAACAATCAGCTTGTATTGTTTCAGGGAGTTCAGTAAAAACGATGATTAGTTTATGTGATCACAGTAGGCATCATGTGTAAAGGATGCCTTGTTTTCCATTAATCCTAGTGCATGGTTCTCATTTATTTTTTGGATAAGGGTTCTCAAAGTTTGTTTTTGGGTTTGCCAATTCTATGTTTACAGTCATAAAATATTGATCTTTCTTTTTTAGATTAATAGCTGAAGAATTATTGGCTATTAATCTTCTTCCCTCCCCCTCCATCGCCCCCCTCCCTCCCTCCCTCCCTCCCTCATGTGCAGGCTCCGTGGATGATGTTGTAAATATTTTTGTTAGCGTAGTCTGTCATTACAACCATGTTTTGATTTACTCTTTACTCTGGTATGTACAATACAATTTATATTGTGATTGTAGCAATGACCCAGTGCGTGCATGAATACATTCGTTCTTGTATTTGGCTCATGCTTGTGCTTATCTTTTTTACTTGCAAAAGTTATGTCAAGTCTGGTACTACCATAGAAAACTCTACTTGTGTTTCCTCAGTAACTATCTCTTATGGCCTTTTCACTAAACTTGGATTATTTGCAATATCCTGTACTGTTATTCCTGAACTAATGATTATACTTGAAAGGTTGAGTTATCAGTATGTTATTCGATCTCTTTTTGGAAGATGGTAACTTTAGTATGTATGTTAGGAACTAAGATCTGCTTGTTCCATTATTCCTACAATTAAGGTCGATAAGTCTATAACTAAATTGGTCCACGTTTGTTTTAGCTTTTTATCTGCACCCTTAATATGGATAAGTATGCCATGCTTTCATTGACTTGATATAGATGTAGCTTCTTAAGTTAATCATGATACTGCTTTTCCATGTATGTTCATCTTGTGCATTGCCTACTGTTGTTACCTACTCTTTTCCATGTATATTCTTGTGCAATACCTACTGCTGCAGTGCACTCCTATCCTCTACTACTACTGCTATATGTTTGTCAAGCAGCAGGTGATATTTTTTTTTTGGGCAGGCAGTGGCTGCTCTATTTTTTAGAACCATGTGGCAGCATGTAGTTTGTTTGTCCTCCTCTCCACTCCTGTCCTCTCCTACTGCTGTCCAACTCTCCTCTCCTCTCCTACTACTCTCATACTCTACTACTCCTACTCCTACTCCTCTCCTCTCCTCCTACTACTACCGTGATTCTATTTTTGCCAAGCAGCAGGTGATATAAATTTTTGGACAGACAGTGGCTACTCTATATTTTTTGTTAAGCATATGTTGCTTTTTTTTTTGCCACCTTTCCTATCCTCTATGTTTGGGAAGGAACAGCTACCTTTGTTGATTTAAATTTATGCAGACCTCCACCTTTTCCTCTCTATATATTGTTAAGCAGCTATTGCTTTTTTTACCAACTCTTCCCTCCTCTCTCCGCTCCTCCTTTGTTTTGCCGATGATAAAATTGTCGAAGTCCATACATTATATGCAATATGAGCTGATGATTAAGAACTTGTGAGGAACTTGACATCATTACCAGCTGCCCCTACATTACCTTCTCCTCTCTTCTCTGTTATGATGCCTTGATGCTAAAGTTCATGATCAAATGATGATTGACATGTTTCTGAGGCCTCTACTACTGCTACTACTCGATTTTTTTGGATATATTGTTATAGAACTAGTTCGTTGCTCGATGAGACAAAAGGGTGTAGTGACTGTCATTTTAGTATGTGATCTCCTGATCTTTGTGATTTCTTATACTTTTTCGCGTATCTAAAGCACACTTTATTTCTTGCATCTATCAGAACAAAGCACTTCTAATGATGGTTTATATAATGCTCTTGTGTTTGTTGATGCATATAAGTATATATGTGGTGGTCAGATTTGAATTTGAATTATATATGCATATATGTATACATGTTGTGGTCAGATTTGAATTATATATTTAAATTTTTTGCTAAAAAATGTATTGTAGGGGCGGTTCTAGACTAAACCGCCCTTACAAATAGGAACTATAGGAGCGGCTGGTTCTACGACCGCCCCTACAAATAGTTTTTGTAGAGGCGGCTGGTACCAACCGCCCTTACAAATGAATTTATAGGGGCGGCTGGGCGGTCAGGGAACCGCCCCTACAAATGGGTGATTTGTAGAAACATCCTGGTAGAAGCGGCTGGCCGAGCCGCCCCTACATAGCCTCTTTAGCCGCCCCTAGAAATCCTGGTTGGCGTAGTGATTTCAAATACGTCTATAATCCCACCCGCTATAAGTCATGTTTACTTTAGGTACACGAGTAAGTACACGTGCATAGGTACCGTATGTACTGTTGTTGTGTACTGGTGTGTCGACCGATTGCTTCGCAGCCGCCGGACGCCGCCAGGCCAAGCGTGTGTCGGGCACCTGGACCTGGACGGAAACGGAGAGTGGGCATCGGTGATTGAGTTGAGCGTGCGGCGCCGGTAGGCAAGGGCACTAGGCTACACACAGGTTGGATTGGATGTTGGGCCTGCAAGGCTTTTTTGTTTGCCGGGCCGTATCCAATTCAGTTCATATGTATCAGATACATACACGTATCCAGTTGTTTGTTGCTAATTAAAAAAAAACATATCCAACTGTTTCTAAAAAAACATGTATCCAGCTTGATACGTATCCAAGGCCTCCGAGAAAATATTTCCTATATGATTCACGTTCAAATAATTGGAATAAGCCAAAAAATTAAAATTACATGGCAACTCATAGTGCAAAGCTCAATCATCTAAAACAAAATCACAACAATAAACTATATTATAAAAATTTGGGGGTAAATATGTATTTTTACTATTTATTCAATTATACATTTTGTTTGTTTTGTGAGTCGATTGGTTAGGCGGAACATCAAACCTGTAACCTAATCAATATGCCTATTGTGGCGTTAATTAGTGTGTATGTTGCAACCGTTATCAGTATGTATGTTAGGAACGACGTATGTTACGAACCCTAATTAGTATGCACGAGTATTGGAAATATATATTTGAGAATTATAAAAAGAACCAAACTAAGGTTACGGTGGGACAAACTGCATAACCCTAATCATTATTTATGACGCGACCCTAATGAGTACGTTTGTTGCGATCCTAATTGGGATGGGTGCTGGACCTCTAATTGATATGACAGCTACAACCCTAAGAAGAATGCGTGTTGTGACCCCAAATCAGTATGGATACTAAAACTTAGGATAACTGCTGAAAACATATAAGTAGTAAGCTGAAACTCATGTGCACTGTTTCCAAAATATGAGTGCATTGGTAACTGGGCCATGAAACTCCACTGAGATTGGCCTAACAAAAAAATGATTTGAACCTTATTCTACACATCTGATCAAATCGATCAAGCACTTGTCATCTGCCTTTATTATATATCGACAATAAAATTAACATTTCCATTGCATTTGAAATAGTTTTTAGAAACACGTGCGTGTCGCACGTGCATATTTGCTAGTAAATCAAAAACTTGCGAAACTAATACCATTTTCTCTAAAAATTCATAACGTATTTTTTTCTATATAAGAAACTAGCCTTGAAGCAGCCCAGCCCAGTTTGTTACACTTGCTTGCAGCCCAGTAACCCTTTGTCGCGTGGCGTGTTGGGGCCGCTGGCTTGGTCGGCCCGTATTCGGTCCTCGCTCAAAACGGATTCTTGGTCCAATGGAAATCCTGTCAATGTCGGCCCCGCCCGCTTGTTCTCTTTTGTGCTGTGTTGACGACGCGCCCGCTCGGCCCCTTGTGGTGCTGGTGCACATCCTCCTCGCCGCACCGGCTCGCCGCTCGCGTGCGCATCGGACACGGACGCGACGTCGAGGTAGCTAGCGGCGTGCCGAGGTGCATCGACGCGGCCGAGGAGGCAGCGGCGGCGCCGACGAGATCGATCTGTCGCTGCCCAGAGTGCCCACCCGCGCCCCAGACGCGGGAGAACGAAATACTTGCGCACGTGCCCGGCATGGGAAAGGAAGAAAAGGATCGGAGATGGATAGATCAGAGTTCGGGACCCGCCTTGTTCTTCCAGCTCCAATGCGAGTGATGGATCAATCGATCAGTGCATGCATGCGTCGACCATTCAACTTGACCACGCTGACCAGCTTGCGCTTGGCCGCGCGCTGAAGGCTGAACAAGTGAAAAAGTACACCACCAGAGCCCACAGCTAGCTGGCTACCAGTCCTGTGTGTTGAGTTGTTGACTCAGCCAACTACGTACTAGCTAGCTGCCTCAATCTCACCTCCGGCCGGCTTAATCCTCTCGCCGCTGGCTTCATGTTCATCGGCTAGTTTATGGTGAACAGCTGAAGCCCAGGACTTTGTCATCGTCAGCTGATCACAGATGCCACTTCTTCGGGGATCTGCTGCTGCTTTTGTGATCTCGTCCGATTTTTTTTGTTTGGCCCTTTTTTAAAAAAGTTTTGCACAAATCTGCCCCTGGAGGCATGCTTTCAAAATCTAGATCCTCATCTCGGTACTAGGGTAATTGGCGTCAAGCTAACGCGCCTCGGCGCCAGAACAATTGGCGCCAAGGTCTTGGGGCCACGTCGGCGTCGACGCAGACGCGCCAAGGTTCACTTCATCGGTCTTCCAGTCAAGTTCCTGGCCTGGCACGGATGGGTTGAGGCAGCAGAGGCGGCCTGGCGTGGCCTAGCGTGGACGCGGCGGCATGGAGCGGGCGGGCGGGTGGTGGCGCCGGCGGCCTGACGCGAACGGACAGGGGCAGACCGGGGGGCTCGAGCGCGGACAGACAGGCGCAGACCGGCGGGGCTGTCGCAGACGGGCGAGGCGGCGCCGGCGGCCTGGCGCAGACGGGCGCTCCTCTTCTCTCCGCGTGGCGGCGGCGGGTCCGTCTCCGTCTCTCTGTCTCTCTGGTTTGCTTCGTCGCCGTGACCGTGAATCACCATGAATGAAAAGAAAAGAGGAAGGGATAAGGCTAGGGGCAAAATGGGAAAGAAAAAGGCTGGGGCAAATAAAAATATTAAATTTAGTACTAAATTCCTCGCAGGGCATTCTAGTGGGTGTGCCTCGTTTCATAAGGGCATTCTAGCAAAGCCCACAATTGTAATGGCATTCCAGCGAAACCCGTTCCCCGTAATGGCAAAATCCCTATTTTCTCCATGTTTGTGTCCTCCTCTTCAACTAAGATAGTTCAACCATACCAAAGATTTTATATCCAGGATTTTAACATCATTAAGATCAATGGCTCCTACGGCTTAAATTACACAAAAAGTCCATGCTTAATACAATTAATAAATACTCTATCCGTTCTAAATTATAAGACGTTTTGATTTTTCTAGATTCATAGTTTTTGCTACGTATCTAGATATATATTATGTCTAGATACATAGTAAAATCTACGAATATAGAAATACCAAAATATCTTATAATTTGGGACAGAGGAAGTAGTAAATTTGGAATTTAAATTTTAAAAAATAGCAGTCTGATTTATGCCCAAGTTTGGAAAGAAAAATGCCTAAATAAAAAGTCCATGTAAAACATAATTAGTAATAAAGGCAAAATTTCTACACCTTTGAATTTATGATGATGTAACAACTTAGATTAAATAAAGAGTCATTCCTCAAGCCATTCAAGGACTTCTTTACAAATAAGTTGCGGAGAAGAAAAACAGCAAACGCTCCTATTGCTATCTATTGGTATGAAGACCAATTTGGCTTTTTAATACACACATATTGTTGCCCTGGGTGTGGATATTTCGAGTTCCACCACTTTAGCCATCTCCGCCTGTCTACTTGTTGTAGCCTTAAGGCCACCGAGTCATTATTTTCCCTTGTTCTTGGCCGGAGCGTTTTAGCATCACAATCGACATTGATGAAGAAGAAACAACAATACTGGCTGGTTCATTACATTGATCATCAAGTTTTCATGGCAGTGGTCTAGAAGAAAATATTCCAGTAGACAAGATTATAATAAATCATAAAAAGTATTCTGAGTTTTGATATCTTATTACGTGAAATTGGTCCATCGATTCCCCCCTACGCATGCGGGAGAATCTCCCAAGAACCACAATGGACATTATTCATCTTTTTTCTTTATGAGAAACTGGTCACAAGCATCATCACAACATGGCCTACAATAACGTGATACAATGGCATGGGTAGCAGGCCTGAGCGTCTCATTGACGTTATTTATGCTTTAGTTTTTTTGTTTGGAAAGCCTTAGGCGCCAATGGATGTTGGCGCAATGACAACACTGTCTAGCAGTTGCTTGAAGCAGTAGTAGTTCCAACATACATGAGCATCCTTGTTAGATTTCGGCAATGTTTTAGGGCTAAAAGGACAACCACATATCTGCAAGAGATGATGTACGATGATACAAAATAAATTTTAAAAAGTGGTTTGTAGAGACTTGGATAGTGATGTTATCTAGGAACTAAGTTTACTCAAGGGGACAATTAAAGGCAAGTATGATTTAGACTCAGCAAAAAATGCATAGCCTAAATTGTAAAAATATCTCTAAGCTTCTAGAAGTTTGGAGATAGATTGGGAGATGAAACCTAAATAACATATTTGGAGCTCCTGAAAATCTAGCTTGAAGCTTCCAAAGTTTAGGTTTAACTCTACAAATATGGGAAAATATCCACAAAAATTGAGAAAATTCCTAAAACATTATATTCAATGTCTAAACACATTTTAATAGATTCCGGCTACAAAATTATGAGATGCAACTAGTATGAATGCAACTTATATTAATGTTGAATGTATTCACGATAAATGCATCCATGTTGATTGAATCTTATGTTTGAGCTGTGGAAACTTCTTAAAACATGTTTAGACTTGATTAGAAAGTTTTGGGGAATTTTCTAGATTTTCTAGATAATTTTATATTTTCATGGAGCAAAATATAATTTCTTGAAGCTTCGAGATATACTTTCACAAGATCTAAATATTTATTTAGGTTTATAACATCCCAATTTTTGTCTAGTATTTTTCTTTGGATTTTATAGGCTTAGATTTATTTGTATAAAATAACAAAATTTTTTAATAATCTCTAAAAATTCATAACTTATTTATTTTGAATCAAAAACTTGCAAAACTAATACTACCATTTTTCTCTAAAAATTCATAACTTACTTTTTTTTCCTAAGAATCTAGCCTTGGAGCAGCCCAGCCAAGTTTGTTACATTTGCTTGCAGCCCAGTAACCCTTTGTCGCGTGGCGTGTTGGGGTCGCTAGCTTGGTCGGCCCGTCTTCGATCCTCGCTCAAAACGGATTCTTGGTCCAATGGAAATCCTGCCAATGTCGGCCCCGCCCGCTTGTTCTCTTTTGTGCTGTGTTGACGACGCGCCCGCTCGGCCCCTTGTGGTGCTGGTGGCTGGTGCACATCCTCCTCGCCCCACCGGCTCGCCGCTCGCGTGCGCATGGGACACGGACGCGACGTCGAGGTAGCTAGCGGCATGCCGGGGTGCATCGACGCGGCCGAGGAGGCAGCGGCGGCGCCGACGAGATCGATCTGTGGCTGCCCAGAGTGCCCACCCGCGCCCCAGACGCGGGAGAAAGAAAATGCTTGCGCGCGCGCACGTGCCCGGCATGGGAAAGGAAGAAAAGGACCGGAGATGGATAGATCAGAGTTCGGGACCCGCCTTGTTCTTCCAGCTCCAATGCGAGTGATGGATCAATCGATCAGTGCATATGCATGCGTGGACCATTCAACTTGACCTCGCTGACCAGCTTGCGCTTGGCCGCGCGCTGAACAAGTGAAAAAGTACACCAGCAGAGCCCACAGCTAGCTGGCTACCAGTCCTGTGTGTTGAGTTGTTGACTCAGCTACCTACCTACTAGCTAGCTGCCTCAATCTCACCTCCGGCGGGCTTAGGCTATCCGCACTCTTCGTACTCTAAATCCATTCTCTATCTGTCCTAGTCATTAAGATTCTCTCTTCTATACTGTTTTCTTCCGCACCCATCATCCTCTATATCTCATACTCTATATCAACTACCATTAGTGGGGCTCACTTGTCACCTTATCTAAATATATCCATATGAGATCTTATTTTGAAGGATTTATTAAAAAAAATTAATGATGTAATTGAAATTTAATTTGATTTTTTGGTTTATGAGTTATAATATTTTTTAGTTAGTTCAACGAGTGGGGCCCACTGCTGGATCCTGCATGCTCTCTCCATTTTCCCCCTCCTCTCTCAATCACACGAGCACGCAGAGGATGAGCGCAGGCCCCACGCCCCGGCGTAGCGTAGATCCTCTATCACGCCATATTTACCGGACGACGAGCACGGCCGCTATTTTAGCGTAGCATTTGGAGTACCCGCTGCAACGTGCTGGTACGCTATGTGCTACTGCAGGGTGAGATAGAGTATAGCAGTGCAGATAGTCTTAATCCTCTCGCCGTTGGCTTCATGTTCATCGGCTAGTTTACGGTGAACAGATGAAGCCCAGGACTTTGTCATCGTCAGCTGATCACAGATGCTACTTCTTCGGCGATCTGCTGCTTCTTTTGTGATCTCGTCCGATTTTTTTTGGATTTTTACCCTTTTTTTGAAAGTTTTTTTTTTTTGCGATTTTTTTCACAAATCTACCCCTAGAGGTATGCTTTCAAAATCTAGACCCTCGTCTCGGCGTCAGGGTAATTGGCGTCGAGCTAACACGTCTCGGCGCCAGAACAATTGGCGCCAAGGTCTTGGGGCCACGTCGGCGTCAACGCACATGTGGCGGTGACATGGCAGGCAGTATGGCACCACATATCTTAGCGCCGTGCATGGCGCCGTGGATCTTGACGCTGATCTACTACATGTAGGACCGTATCTTCGATCTAGAAAGCAAAGTTAGCAGCGGTTACAAGGACGACGAAGACGACGACAACAACAATGGTGCCGGTTCCCAGGAGCCACTCTGCAATGATACATATTGCACCTGCCCTCATCACAAGAACAAGGGGCCTCCGCCGCCAATACCACCACCAACAATGGGAGGATACTGTGGAGAAGGTGCAACACAATTTGCTATGTGGCCACACTCCTAGGAGGAACCTATCTTTTTTTTGAGAAAACAGGAGGAACCTATTTTATTCACATGCCATATCCATGTGTTTGTTTGTTGTTTGGTTTAATTACCTAAGGCATGTTAGGTTTAGTCGAAGGACCTCTGTACCCTTGTTTGGTACATGTTCTCACATGCCACATCATGTGCTTGTTGTACGCTTCAATTACCTAAGGCATGTTAGGTTTAGTTCAGAACCTCTGTACCCTAGTTTGGTACATGTTCTCACATGTCATTTCATGTGTTGTGCGTGTTGAATTATGTAATGCACTACTTCATTAGGTTTTATTTGCAGTACGTGAACTAGTTTCACTAACTCTGCAATATTAAACTAAATATTATGACCACAAATAATGAAAACAACAAAACAATGAAAAGTCCAATACTAGGAAACAGTAAACAACACAATAATACTAGAAGTACATGCCGACAAACTAAATAATGCAGTACATGACCTAAGTATGTCCATACTTAAAGTGCATTACATGACAACATAATGAAAAGTCCAAGACTAGACAACATTATTCATGAATAAAGTATAGAATTAGCAAGTCATGGAGACTACTGAGTACAAGGAGGCCACTTTCCTTTCCTCAGGGCATCGGAATTCTCCTCCATCGCTTGTTTCGCTCGGCGCGCACGCTCAAGCTTCTTCTCCCTCTCCTCCCTGTACGCAGCAACACGCCTTCTTTCCTCCTCTTTCTTGTGCTCCTTTTGTGCAACCTCCTCTCTGCTTCTCTTCTCCATCATCTCCTTGTCCTCTGCCTCCCACTTCAACAGTTTCTACATCCACTCCTTGTCTTCCTGCTTGATCTCAGTGTCGATCCACTGCTCAAAATCACAGAGAGGTGGAGGGGTCTGCAATACATTCAAATGTTGCACACCAAATAAATTATGCATCACTTCATATGACACAAAATAATTATTACACAACATCAATTTCTCACCATCTTGTTAATGCGGCACTGACGAAGTGTAGGCTCAAACGCAAAATTGGCACACATCCAATACCTCTGCCTATACGTGTCCTCTCCATCGGACTAGGCTACCTTGCAAAGATCACCGCAAAAAGCACATGGCCACTGGAACACCACTAGGCAGAGACAATGGGTCAAAGGCATTTCCGGTCATCCGGCCATAACTACAATTCAACCAATTTCGATGTAAGAACCGAAAGCAACAAACACTAAAACCTAAACCTAGGGTTTCTCATTTGATGGACAACAATGAACCCATAATATAACAAGATGCGCTGAGGTTACCTTGGCTTGCTAGCTTTTTCATGTCTTGACATCCTACAGTTGAATAATACAAATATTAAAAATTGCATAAAACCTTAAGTAATGACGATTCTTCGGTTGCAAAATACAACTAATATATACCAAATCGATGCAAAAAAATTAAGAGGGGAGCGAGGATACCTTACTCTCGAAGATCTATGGATCAAATCCAAGTTTTCAAGGTCCAATATGCCGATTCTTGAGGTAGGGCGAAGTGGGGAGAGAAAAAACCCGAGAGGGAGGAGGAAGAAAAGAAAGAAGCCTCGGCCAGGAAAGGGGGCGCTGATTTTAAACAGCACAACGGCGCCAAAGATCTTGGCGCCGTGCTCGGCGTCAAAGACTACACTGCCATGTCACCGCCACGTTTGCGTCGACGCCGACGTGACCCCAACAGCTAGGCGCCAAATATTTTGGCGTCGAGGCGTGTTAGCTCGGTGCCAATTACCCTGGCGCCAAGATGAGGGTCTAGATTTTGAAAGCAAACCTCCATGAACATATTTGTAAATAACTTTAAAAAAAGGAAAAAAACAAAAAATTCGGTAATCTCGTTCATAGACTAGGTCTTCACTGTGCAGTGTCACGAATCGAGACGAGTGGTGTTTAGGAAGAAACCGCATAGCACGTGCCTCTGTTTTCGGGGAAAAAAAAAGACTGCCCAGCAGCCAAGGTAGTACGCTACACCCGAATGTATAGTCCCCGAACTCCCGATGGACTCCAAGTACCCTTGGCTTGTACGTCCGGGTTTGCTTCTGCTATTGTTCCACTTCGATCTAATCGTCAGTGGAGATAATGACGGAGCAGTCCATAATTTCGAGCCATCAGTGAGAACTGTCAAGCCTTTCGGCTGCTAGGTATAAGAGCTCCTACATTTCTCTCCTCTCTTCGTATTGGCCGCTGGCTTGAAAATATGCGCCCACAGAGTATACACTCTGCAGTCTAGCCGAATTCAACCTAGGGCACGCCGTGCCGACACCACCACCGGCTTTGCCACGCCGTGCCGACGGCGAGTAGCGGTGCAGCATGCAGCACGCCAGCACGTACGGGTACGGCCGGCGTTAGCGAGTGCCTCGCCACCGCATAAGACCGCGCGCACGGAGCTCTCGGCGAGGTCGATCAGACATTGCGCACGGGGAAGGTGGCCTGGCAAGTCCTGGTGCGCACGCGGCCGGCGTGGGAAGAAAAAGGAGATCGATAGGGCAGCAGGGGCCTGCCTGTACCTGGGCTTCTTCCTGCCTCGTTCTTCCTCCGAGTGATCCAGGCAGCAATCAGTATCAGTGCATGCATGCGTGGACCAGTCAACGAACTTGGCTGACCACCAGCGTGCGAATTGCGATTGTTGGCCGCTGACAGACTACTTCCAGTCTACCACCGGTCTATATGTTGACTGTTGAGTGTGACTGTACAATTTGGTCAAAGAAGAATTGTTAATCGCTCATATCCCATACTCCCTCTATACTCATATTAGTTGACGTTCTAGGCTAAAGGCCAGTTTTCGTAAAGATTGACGTTGTGGCCGCAGGAGCTGCAATGTTGACGCGTTTGCCCCTGGCCTCTGCCCGCATTAGCCTCTGCCCGCATTAATCGCTCGCATGTGCCCAAGCGATTCCAGCCATTGGTCGCGCGCGCCATGCAAAACAAAAAAGATGGGGCCACGGGGATTGAACTTGAGATGCAGCCCTCAAACGTCCGCTCGCTAGCCATCTGGGTCGGTTTACTTTCTTGTACAGAGTGCACTCGCAACTATATTTATTAGGGACAGATATGGAAAACTAACCCTCAATTAATCACTCCTTGGTTACCGCAATCATGTCCTAAACGTCTAAGAATTTCGAGTATGAAGGGAGTATGTCTGGAGAGCAACGAAGTTTAAGTGAATTCACCACTCTTTTTCCCTAGCTTCCCTGTAGGCTGTAGCTTAAGCTTTTTTTTTAATTGAAAGTAGCTGGTGTCTGCAATTAAATACGTAGTTATATATTCAACCTCACAAATAGGTTGATGACTTTCCTTTCCAGAGTGGTGCTGTTTTCGGAGGAAGGTTCCTGTCATTATGCACAGTTGTTATGTTTTAATAACTTTGAACGGGACTTTGTATGGCACTCTCGTGAGGGGCCCGTGTCGGTCGGGACTAAAAACGAGTTGGTCGAAAGGACGACACCTGTGCTAGTCAGACAGATATGGGAACACACCCTCACATGTGGGTATCAGAATTTCTTTGCTTGTGCTGTTTTTAATTTTAACCTCTCTTCACAGGTGGATATTCTATACTCCCTCCATCCCAAATTATAAGACGTTTGACTTTTTTTATCCCAAATTTGACCACTTGTCTTATTCAAAAAAATTGTTCAAACATAGTCAAATTTAAGTCATTCTCGAGGAACTTTTATTAATATACCAAACCACGATAAAAGAATTGATATTTTGCTCAAATTTTTGAATAAGACGAGTGGTCAAACTTGGTGTCAAAAAAGTCAAACGTCTTATAATTTGGAATGGAGGGAGTACTCCCTCCATCCCAAATTATAAGGCATTCCAAGAATCTTGGAGAGTCAAACGATCTCAAGTTTGACCAAATTTATATGCTAAAATAATAATATTTATGACACCAATTAAGTATCATTAGATTCTTCATTAATTATATTTTCATAGTATACCTATTTGATGTTATAAATTTTTGTAATTTTCTCTATAATTTTGATCAAACTTGAGATCGTTTGACTCTCCAAGATTCTTGGAATGTCTTATAATTTGGAATGGAGGGAGTATATTTCTAGCACTTCATGAGAACTGTACAGCCTTTCGGCAGATGGATAGGTGGCGTGGCAGCACCCCCCCTCCTCTCCTCCTATGGCTGGGTATATATGAATAATACATGTAACAGCCCACGGTATTGTATATGATATTAATATAATCATGTATTGACTCATCTGCAGTAGCCGCCTAGCTAGTGAAAGTGCAAAAATGTCAATATCTTCGCTTTTGATTAATAAAACTGACGTTTACCAGATAGCAACATCGCAGTACAGGCGCCCTCACCCTCACAGAAAAGTAACCCGGGACACGGGTAGCAAAAGCACTCAAGCTAGAAACACCACCTCTTAATGAAATACTCACATGCCAAATGACGGCACGGTTGCGAGAAACTCACAGTAGAACACATCTCTCGCACTTTATCTTCTTTGGTTGCCTCTCTTTATTAGTTTCATAAGCTCTTCAGTGATCAAATGGAGCAACAACTTGCATATAATTAAGAGAGTAAATCGGTGGGTTTTCTTATTGCTAGGAAAAATGAGCTTAGGGGGTTAATTGTGTTTTTTTTCTTAACATAAAGGACCAGCCTGCTACAAGCCGCACGAATTACTCTCTATAAGATGGAGCAAATACAAGAGGTGGGAGTTGTGGGGAAGCTCCAAACCCCCACCTCAAATATCTCTCTTTTAGTGGTGGATTTGGTAAATCAAAGCCTCACAATTACTCTCCCTAACCCCTGCTCTCTCCCAAGGCAAAGAACAGAATACTCTCTCTGTGTTTTAGAGTAGTTGGGGAAAAGGCTTATAATGGTAAAGTTCAGAATGGCCCCTGGAGCTCGAAATTATCACAAACAATCCCAATTTCAGCATACAACATGTATAGACAATGATTTGCATAATAAATGAGCTAATTGGCCCCCCAAATAGTGAAACTAAGAGCTGCACCTCACAAATAAATTATCCATTTCATTAAAAGTGATTGAATAAAATGCAAATCCAGTGTCATCACGTAGCATGCAACTAAACTGATGGAGCATGGAGATCCACACGTCAATGCATGATTGCACGTACAGGGTACAATACAACTAGTATATAGACTGGCCTTCGATCCCAAGCGCAGCTGATAAACATATAATATTGGCAATATATTTCTGCAACTGGGATCGGACCTTCACGTCTGTAGGCGATTTTTAATGAACGGAGCAAAGATTCAGCGAACCACGCGCGCTTTCGCAACCTCAGTGCAGACATACATCTAGGCGAAGAAGAATTAATGGAGAAGAAATTCAGTCGCTCGGAAACCGCTTTCGCGATATCGCTTTTCTGGGTTTTCTCTCATGCTGCCCAAGCGGAGCTGCCGACTAAGCTAGTACTGTACAATACAATAATATTATTTATCGAACTTACTTATTATATATTGTTGGAGAGGCTTGGAGTAGTTGGACCGACCATATCTCTTATATGGCGCTAGCCAGCTACAGCCGTAAGTTCATTTTACATTCTCCCTGATTAAGCTACACATATATATACCTATAAAAAAAGGTTGGCCGGCAGCTCATGTCCTTTAGAATTTTGATCGTATTACGGTTGCAGGTTTGATTTGCATAATAATGCACACGTATGTGTACGAGTCGGGAGGTGCATGCATGCATGCATCTCTCATCTCTGTTCATGCGAGCACCGAGCAGTAGTGTGTCAAACATGGGCACTGATGTCCTCGCAGGCTCCCTTGCAGCATGCACTCATGCAATGTGTGTGTCCATAATCCTATGATAGTTTTGTGGTATCGAAACTTTTATTTGCTTTGACCTGTTTGACCGGCCGCCCGCCAGGATATACATCCATGCATGTGTCTGTGTCTCTGCATATTGTAGCAGAGTTGCAGCTGCCTGCTACAACTGCAAGGACACTACGATCGAACATCAAAGTTGAACGGCGAGTAGTCAAACTTGCTGGTAACTGAGGATCACTGTCAACTCTGAATTGAAGATCTTACTTTGGTGGACTGAAATGTCTTCTCTCCTATCATCGTTACCAGCATAACTGTGGTGGGCTGTAATAACAAGGATAAGCATTTGACTATTGTTTCTCTGCCTCTCCACTTAATAGTTGGTCCCAATTAATGTCCATTTATGGTTTTAACGGGTCCTTGTTTTGAAAATTGAACCAATTAACTACTCCCTCCGTCCCTTATTAGATGTCGTTTCCGGTTTTTGTGCCCACAAGTTTGACTCGATTTATATAAAATGCGTGCAACATTTGTATCTCCAAATAAATTTATTAAAAAACTAGACTCAAAGACCTTTCCAATGATACTAATTATATACCATAAATATTAATATTTTTTAATATATATTTAATTAAAGTTGTTTTTCGGGAAGCGTAAAGCGACAAGTATTTAGGGACGGATGGAGTAATTGTGTTGGTTGCAGCTTCTTCAATCAGGTTTGATTTATTCGTAGCTAGTAGTACATATGAATGTTGAACTTGCAGAAACTAGCGCCTCGCTCAGCCGGGAGAACATGCATGGCATCTGACGTGCGATTTTCACAGACATGTAGACAAGCATATATTTCATTTTTTTTCCAGACAATCAGATTGAGGCGTTCAGCTGTGCTGATTCATATTTCTGACAAACTTGCAAATTTTATTACCTTCTTGAAGACTTTAGTGTCTTCTTTTTTTTTCCAGGGAGACTAGAGAAAGCCAGAAAGGGATTGGAACGGCTGATAGATTGAGGCATTCAGCAGTGCTGTTTCCTCTCTCGCTCTCTCTGGAAAAGTCATGCATGTTACATTGATCCAAACGAGCCAAGGATGTGACATGTATTCATTTTCCCTTTTAAAAAAATCTTATATATATGGTAGCTAAAATGGTCCATGTATGCTCGGATGTCTTGCTAGGATGTGTGTGTGCAGCTAGGCAGCTAGCTACTTAAAGTCATCTAGAAACGGGCAATGTCTGCGAGAGAAATCAAGCGAAAGGTGCATCTTTGTCATTCAGATGGTATTTTGCAGCCATCAAGCGAAAGCAATAGCAAACCAAAACTATCATAAACTCGAATAATTTGATAATGTTGGCTTACTGATCAATGGCACTAGTAGGATCCTGCCACCGAATCTGCGTGTTGCAAAGATATGATATGGTAGCCTCCAAAAAAATAAGTACGGGTGAATAGACCTGTAGGGCTATAAATATATATATGCAAAAACAAAGTTATCACGGTTTTGCAGAAAAAAAGTATGTACACGCATATGGAAGGGTGTGATTCGGAAGAATTCGAATACAAAATTTATTTACATTTCTGAAACATATCCTCGCATGGACGTCCTAAAATAATGTAGGAACGTGGGATAATCTTGCACCGACTTTCCACGCACCCAATCCAGATTTTGAGTATTAAAAGTATTTTAAATAACCAGTTACACATATTGTTTGTTCACAAATTTGAGAAAGGATGATTTACAGCTTCAATTCTATTTAAGATACAGTAGTTCTGACTTCTGAGTACTCCCTCTATCCCTTGATAAATAGATTCCTAGAGTTCTCTTAAGTCAAACTTTTTAAACTTTGACCAAATTTCTTGGAAAAATTGTTAAGAATTATGGTATCAAATTAGTATCATTGGATTTATCATAGAATATATTTTCATTTGGTGTTAATTTTATGACATAGATGTTGTTACTTTTTTCTGTAAAGTTAGTCAAACTTAGAAAATTTTTGACTGGTACGGATTATAGGAATTGATTTATTTATGGACAGAGGGAGTAAATCTCAAAAATCAATTCTGTTAAATAATAATTAGCCTATGGGATAACATACTTCTACCTAATATCATATAATATAATACCCATCTTTCTTTTCTTTTTTGGAAATCTTAGTACAAACTGAGATACTTATACATGTGCGCGATCTTAGCACATGAAATGAAATTGAAGAATGTACAGCTTTTGATTTATTCGTAATGTACACTAATATAAGGACCTACATCTCCCAATACATACATTTTCCACCTTGGAGAGTATATATGTCTCTCTAGAGGACATGAGCTAGAACGTGTTACATTCTTTTTCTTTTTGAAACATGAAAGAATTTGTACACATGTACTAACTAAAATGATTTATAGACAAACTTTAAAAAGGAGAATCAAAATGTGTGCTCCTTTTGGCTACAAATATCCATGTAATGTACATAACGTAGTAGTAGTATATTGTGTATATATATATATCAGCAAGGGTAAGAATCCCTCAGGTATGTTTGGAGGTATGGCGAGTCCTTCCAAACCCTAGCGTGTGTCTTTAGCATCTCCTTTGCCCTGAGACTGGCCCTCTCGCCGGCATTGACCTGCAGCACCAGCAGAAGTTTTGCCACCACACCGACGGCGAGCATCTCCTGCAGCAGCGAGGGCGTCGGCGAGTGCTTGGCCACGGCGTGGAGCGCGCGCACGGCGCTCTCGGTGGCGACTACGGACACCCGCATGACCCTCTTGGACACGACGGCCAGCCCCGCCGGGTGCGCGACCAGCTCCGAGCGGCCCTCCGCGCAGCCGCAGAGGTGGTCGATGGCCACGACGGCTAGCTCGGTGACGCGGCGGCCGCCCTCGTCGAGCAGCAGCTCGACCAGCGCGGCCATGGCGCCGGCCTCGACGGCCATGACGCGGTTCCGGCGCCACGGGCAGAGGCGGCACAGCACGTGCAGCGCCGCCCGGACAGCCTTGGAGGACACCCGGTCCGAGACCACGCGCACCACCTCCTGCACCAGGCCGGCGCTCACCGTCATGAGGCGCGCCGGCGTCATGACCGCCGTCATCGCCTTGAGGAGAACGATGCCGTAGGCGCGCGACCGGTAGCTCGGGCGACGCAGGACGGACGCCAGCGTGTCGAGGAAGTCTCCGTCCCGTTCCATGATCTGGGCAAGGCTCCGCTCAGACGGCTTGAGCGAGTAGAGGACGCCGAGCGCGTCCTCCGCCGGCGAGCTCGTGGAGGTCGGAGAATCCAGCACGAAGTCGTCGTCGGCGTCTTGCTGGCTGCCCTCACGCTTGGATGAGTGCTTGGTTACAAGTGAGGCGAGGAAGTCGACGGCGCCCGGCGTGGCCTCGACGCAGCGCCTGTTGCGCTCGCTCTCGGCGACGACGGCCTTGATCTCCCTGAGCGCGGCGGCCGCCTGGCGGTCCCCGCCGTGCCGGCCCTCGTCGAGGAGCGCGGCGACGCGGCACGAGTCGAGCGGCGGGCGCGGCGTGGGGAAGCGCTCGACCTGGTGCGCGGCGCACCAGGCCTGGATGAGGCGGCGCAGCGTGTGGTTGGGCGTGGCGTCCATCTCGGCGGGCGCCAGCGCGCGGCGCGTGACGGGGCAGGTAGCGTGGCCGTCAGTGAAGAGCCAGCGCTCGATGCTGGCGCGGTCGTAGGTGATGCCGGTGGCGAGCGTGACCGGGTCGCGCATGACCTCCAGCGAGATCGGGCAGAGGAAGTAGTGGGGGACCTCCGCCGCCGCCGAGGACGACGAGACCTCCATGCTGCTTGCTGTGGTCGCTGCTTGCTGCTTGTGCGTGTGATCGGATCGGAGGAGGGAGGTTGACGGTAACGATCAGTTGAGATGTTTTTTTTTGAAACAACGATGAGTTGAGATGTTGCCTTAAAGATTGATGCGGAAGTGGAGGAGAAAGGAGATGATGTTGTTTGCTGGGATCGGAGTTGAACGAATGGAAGGGGAAGCGCGGTGGAAGGCGCGTTTTATAGGTGATGAGGCGGGACCGCAGGCGAAGGGAAGGCGAAGCGAAGAAGTCAACCCGCGGCGATGCGTGTGGTCACAGTGTATTGTAAAATCGTGATGGGTTGGTGGTTTGGTGCGGTGGCGTGCGTTAAAACAAGATGAATTATTTAATGGATTATTAATCTGCAAAATTCCTTAATCTCAGATCGCATAAGTTACCTCTCGGTCCGTCTGTTTTCACTTTGCAACTCCTGATACGTTTTGCATCCATGAAGGCCCTTTTGACTCATTTTTATATATCTTAAATATACTTTTTCGTCGACGTGTTCACAGCACAACGTGAACATCCATTATCAAAAAAAAAGGCGAGACTACCTAAAAACCAATGCACGTGGCTCACATCGAAGAAAAAAGAAGAGTAGATCATACGACGCCGTTGATTTATTTTTTCCAGCAGTAAATTAGTGCATACAATATTAATTCTTGAGGGCGTTCCATGGATTAATTGCCAATTAAATTCATTTGTCTGGGGCTAACCGGCTAAGTTCAAAAAGAAGTGCCTATGCTGGGTTGCGTTTAGTTTGGTATCAGTCGAAGGCTACTACCTGGTCGGTGTTGGTCTGTAAGTGGAACGAACGAAAAGGTATGGCTGGCTGGCCCCCGCTGACCATGGCCGTGGTCTTCTCTCATCAGATAGATTGACTTTTAATTGATCCCTTCTCCTCACCTCCGCCCGTTAGATATCTCCCGCCTTACGTGGTCTTTTCTAGGTTTCTTCAACTCCTTGCACTTGAAAGATTCCGTTCGCCTTGCCTGCCTCTGGGCTTACGTGCCTTTGACGCCGCTTCTGCAGTTGTGCTCTATCCACCTCTATCTACAATTTGGAAGCCGCGGCCGCGAGCGGAACTAGTAGCTAGCTACTGCGCCATGCCGCCATGCATGAACAGACACGCAGGATGGCCATATCCCAGATTCCCAGCCTGCTGGTTCAACGACCCATGGTAAGCCGCATGCATGCAAGTTCAATACATGACCTTCTGGAACGGCTTTCCTTTAGGCCACGTTCGGTTCCTCCTGAATGGACTGTTCCAGGCCCGGAATCGTCTCGGCGTTATATAGATTAGTGAAGAAATCGTCCGACACGGAACAGATCCGTAGGAACCGAACGAGGCCTTAAAGAATCGCGAGCATGTTGGACAGTGTCCTGATCAAGCTATTTCCACGCCCTGCATGCTGGGAATCACTTTAAAAATTTGCACATCTTACTTACACAATGCTCCCTCTATATTGGTAATTCAAGTCGTTTTGAACAGCGATACGGTCTTCAAAGCATAACTTTGATTAGTTATTTTTATAAAAATAGTTATGCAAAAATTATAAAAATATTTTTATATATACGTAGAGTAGTACTCCCTCCATATCGTATTTAGAAGTCGTTTAGGACATGAGTGTGGTTACCAAGGTGTCATTAATTAGGTGGTATTTTTTCATGTTTGCCCTTATTAAATATGATTGCGGATATCTTCAATATATAGGAATCATTACTAGTTCAACTGGTTAGGCGGCCGCGTCTGGAACGAACCCCCCTGGGCGACGCAGTTTTCGCTGCTGGCGACTTTGCATGGTACTGTGCTGATTTTTTTTTTTTGCATGGCTGGGTGCGGCGCTTCGCACTATAGCGCCTGGGCGCGTTTGTGGCCGCAAATTTTCGCTGTTGGCGCTCCTTTGGCATTTTTTTCACTGTTAGCTGCTGGTGCGCGCTATTTTTTTTTACTTTGGCTATTTTGGCGCTAATTTGGTCGATCTCTCTGGAGTCTGGACACTTGGACTGCTAGATCTCGCTGCTGCTTTATTTAAACGCTTGGACTGCCCACGCAAGCGAGATGGCATGCATGCGAGCGTGCGGCGCTATTACTGCGGATGCACGCGGGTATCTCCGAGAGTTTTCCAAATGCATCCATCTATTTTTAATAAAACATAAAAAATTGTGCTCCAACAGTTTGGCATTCAACTTAACAAATTTTAGCAACTTGACAAATCTCCTCCCTCCACGCGCATATTTGCGCGCTGAGCGCGAGCGCGCATCCGGCTTCACGTGCATATTTAAGCGGGGCTCTTCGTTCGCTTAGCGGGACTCTTCTTATTTTACCAAGTCCAAATGGCAAACTCGTGGAGGAATTTGGGCCGCCCCGTCCGTGTCCGAAAGCCCACTGAGAGGCCGCAGGCCCACGGAGGAGCGTGTCCGGCCGGTTGCGGGAGCGCCGGACGCCCTCAACAGAGCATAATCGTTTTCCTATGAGCAATTTCTGTGAAACAAAAGGATGCTACAGTAACTCCATCCATAGGAATAGAAATCGTATACTTTTACTTTGTTTTTCATTAATCCAAAGGGGCCTAAGTTCCAAAGGAAGATCGAGCTAGTTGGGTTGGGTTTAGTTTGGCATAATACTAGTACCAGACTACAGTCTAGCTACCTGGTCGGTGTTGGGGTCGTCTGTGGAACGAAAAGGTATGGCTGGCTGGCCCCCGCTGACCATGGCCGTGACCTTCTCTCATCCTTGGCCTGGGCTGATGGATTGACTTTTAAATGATCCTTTCTCCTCACCTCCGCCCGTTATATATCTCCTTGCGTGGTCTTTTCTACGTAGAGTACGTTTCTTCAACTCCTTCCACTTGAAAGATTCCGTTCGCCTGCTTGGGCTTACACGTACGTGCCTTTGACCCTTCTGTCCTATCCACCTACACTTAGAAGCTGCAAGCGGAATGTACCAATTTCAGACTAGCTACTAGTTCGCCATGCAGCATGAACGCGACCACGTACGCATAGTTATCCACAAAACACGCAGGATGAGCATAGGCGTAGCATATCCCAAATTCCACCCTGCTGGTGCTGGTTCAACGACCCATAGTGAGAGCATGCATGTTTTATAGAATGATGAGCATCTTGGACAATGCTCCGATCAGCTTTAATGTTCATACTACTTCTATACATACTGGGAATCTCTTCAAAATTTTGCATATCTTTATCTAGTATTACTAATTAGAGGTTTCCAACAAAGTCGTCACATTAATCCTTACCTGTCATGCTAAAATTAAAGATACATCATAAATATTATCAAAAAAAAGGAAGAACTAACCATCATAGACTCTAACTAGATCTATTTTATTTTCTAAAAAAATCACACCTCACCATTATAGAAAAAACAACATAAAGCAAGTAACCATTTGTTGGGAATTTAGAAGTATATGTAACGGATTTTTAGCTTATTATTTATATTTGTAGAAGAGGTAATTTAGATGCAAATTTATTAATGTATTACTTAGAACATCCATCATAATTTTTTTGCGGGTAAGAATATCTATCATAATGACATGGTGGATGATTTATATGCAAATTTGTGGACTCACTTCAGACTATTTCTCATGATAGTAGTGAGTGTTTGTTATTCACTTCCCTTAATATATAAAAGTTACTAATGACACCAAAAAGATATATACAATCATATTAATATACATGACAAATAATTAAGGAAACTTGTTACTTCATATAAATTTCTACATTTTAAATAAAGCATATGGCATATCCATATCCATAGTATAATTGTAGGCGTCTTAATTTTTAATATAGTGTTAGTACATATAAAAAATTTTATAAGAAAGTTCAACATTTTGAGGTGGAGGAGGTTAGTGCAGACCAAAAGTGGTTATGAACTCCTGTTTTTTAGATTCTTTTGAAGTAATCGGTCATTATTACTAAGCTTAAATGTCAATAATCTCTCAAGGTTAACGTTGTTGTAGCTCCTAGATCTTGATTCAATCTCTACTGTTCTAGAGTGTTGTAGTGCAGGCTAAAACAATTGTCTATGCCATCACAGCAACCAAGGGTGCAGTCTATGACCTAAAATTCCATGATTCTTAATAAAATCCAAAAGAATAGTTTTGAATAAAAGCTACAATAAACACAAGAGTTACATTTTTTTTAGCAAAGCAGATATGTTTTTTTAGCAGACACAAGAGTCTTGGCTATAAAAAACAATACTCTCACCGTTTCGAATTATAAGATGTTTTGACTTTTCTAGATACGCTTATGCTATGTATTTAGACATAGTGCATATCTAAGTTCATAACAAAAGGTAAGTATCTAGAAAAACTAAAACACATTTTAATTTGGAATGGAGGGAGTAGCAACTAATAAGTTATAAAATTTGGAATTGAGAATCAATATTTATGATGTCATGAAACATGGGATACAACAAGAGCCACCATAACTTTTACTCCTTCCGTACTCAAAAATAAAATTGTTTTGGACAGTGACACGGTCTCCAAAGTATAACTTTGACTTCTTGTTTTTATAAAAATATTTATCGAAAGGTGATATATATTTTTATAAAAGTATTTTTCAAGACAAATCTATTCATATAGTTTTCACATTTTCAAACTCAACAACTTAAAAGTTATTCATGATTTATATTCTCAATGTTTGACCAAAGCTTTGTCCAAAACAACTTCATTTTTTAGTATGGACGGAGTACTAAGCTTTCAACTAAATTCATTGAAGAGATCTGAAGGTGCTGTGCAAATAAAGGGGAGAAAATTATGAATTTAGATCAATAAGTTTATCACGACTTGATAGAGATTACAAAGTATGCATATGTGTATTGTGTTTGAAAATAAACATAGTGAGAGAGAGTGTGCAAAGACAATGATTTTCTACTAGTTTTAGGTATTACACATAAACTTCTCTTCTATTTATAATTAACCCGTAGAGAGGGACACAGGGTGATGGACTTGTATGGCATAACCCACCATTGAGAATCAAGGTAATCATGTGCCTTGTTTGATGTACAATATAATGCAAAAAAATTATTGGGGTGAGGGAAGGCTGTTGTTGTTTGTTGCCCACTATTTCTTGCAATGCTTGTACACTTTTCAAAATATTGTCTAGATAAAGGAAGTACGGTCACCGTACCCCATGTCGGCGAACATTTTATTTTAGAGGGGAAAAAAAGATGCATGCACACAAGCTGGTGGCCTGGGCCTGGTGTGGTGACGTCCGTCCTGTTCCTACAGCGCTAGATTATGATTCGTTAATTAATATTTATCACGGGTACTACTGAAATTAGTACGCTCGGAAATAAACACTGCGTGTCGGCACGTCATTTGTTTAATTATATATGAGAGGAGAAAGAGTAGTACAATAGATTACACGGTACCTACGCGGAGCGAAATAAATAAAATGGAATAATGGAACCAAATCACAGGCTCGTCGGCGTCGTCCAGACGGAAGCTGCCGGCGGCAAGCGGCAAGCATCAAGCGCATGAACTAGCCGCGCGATCCAATGGGCGATGGACCGGGGCCCGCATGTAGGCCAGGCCAGTCTGACTTTGACCAGCACAGCATTATCGTAGCCTTCCACGGAGCACTTGCGCTGTTGTCAACCGCAAACGCACGCGCGCGTGAAATAATTGGATACGGTTGGGATGGGTTAGAATTTCGGCACGTGCCGTGCACTATCTAACGACGACCGTTTACCAATCCACCTGCGGATTTATTTATATTATCAGAGCAGCTAGCAGCAGTTGTTTCACTTTCAGGAGTTTCAGCAAACTCTGGATGCTTCAATGTAAACCAAATTTCAGCGAAATAAACCAGGCTTTCGATACTTTCCTGTTCAGCTTATTCCTACTACTACTACTCTTCCCAGTTCCTACTAGCTTTGATCGGATCATAATCAACTGCATGCCACATATAAAATCCTTCTCATAGTGGTTTATTATGACCAGACCTGTTGATCGAGCGGCAACCTGAATAAAATAGGAGTAATTGTCACAGGGCTCCTAAACCATGACCAGAGACTACTGCGACGGCGACCTGATGAATTAATTGTCACAGGGCTCCTAAACTTGCAACCTGTTATTATACTTTTTTTTATAAGGAAAGCTTTATTAATTTCAAGATCGTTACATCGAGATGATACAAAGACATTGAAACACTTCCGGCCTCTGTATAACGAGGATACACACAGCCATACAAAAGATCTTAAAAAAGAAAGACACACTAATAACACTCAATCCAAAGACTAGACTACCACCCATGTGCCCGGGTAAAAAACTCATTGGCCACCCGCGCGAATTGTTGAGATGCCGCTACAACCAAATCTTGTGAAGTTGGCTTCTGTAGGACAGCCCAAGTACGGAGCCAATGTATAATCGAGTAGATAACCTGTAAAGGAGAAGAAGTACGTTTCTTTTCAAAAACCAGGTCATTCCTACATAACCAAAGAGACCAACACGTAGCTGCTGCTCCTAGCAAGGCTAACGATTTCAATTCTTTAGTTAGACCGCAGAGCCAAGAACCAAACATGCTTGATACAGTATGCGGTTGAGACAAGCCTGAAGCCGCCTGGATAACAGACCAGACAGCACGAGCGAATCGACACTCAAAAAACAGGTGTTTAATTGTCTCATCTTTGTGACAAAAACAACATTGTTTGCTGCCATGCCAGTTACGTTTAACTAAGTTGTCTTTGGTTAACACTACGCCTCTACGTAGGTACCACAGAAATATCTTGATCTTCAACGGAGCTTTCAGTTTCCACAAGACTTTATTAATATTGGGGACATCATTATGGATCATTGCCAGGTAATGAGATTTGACTGAGAACTGTCCATTAGGATGCAAGTTCCAGCGAAATTCATCTTCTTGCTGGCTTAACACAATATTCGTGATGCGTGGAAGTAAATTGTTCCAAGCCACTAATTTGTGTCCAATTAGATCTCTTCGCCAGGATAGAGTAGGTGGAGACGTGCTTAGCACTTCTGCTACAGTAGCCTGTTTATGCCGGGCTATGTTATAGAGGCAAGGATACTGTTGACGCAGAGTTGACTGTCCTAGCCACCTATCTTCCCAGAATCTTACTTGTGATCCATCCTGAATTATGAAGGTCCCAAAACGCAGAAAATCTCGTTTAACCTTCATCAGACTAGCCCAGAAATGAGAGTCCCCATTCTTCCATTGAACTTGAGAAAGAGGCTTAGAACCTAAATATTTTCTGCGTAGCATTTGTTGCCAAGTACCCTCAGTTGTGAGCAATTTGAAAAGCCACTTACTTAGAAGGGATGTGTTCTTGATGTCTAAATTATGAATTCCAAGCCCACCTTGGTTTTTGGGTTGGCATAATATGTCTCATTTGGCTAATCTGTATTTTCGTTTTTGTTCATCACTTTGCCAAAAAAATCTTGACCTGAAGTAGTCTAATTTTTTAGAACTCCTTTTGGGATCGCAAAAAAGGACATCATATACATTGGTAAGCTGCTAAGCACTGAGTTAATCAGTGTCAAGCGCCCACCAGTTGACAGATGTTTTCCTTTCCAGCTGCTGAGTCTTTTTTCAAAACGTTCTTCTACTCTTTTCCAATCTGCATTTGAGAGCCTCCTATAATGTATAGGTATGCCCAAATACCTCATTGGAAAAGCTCCTTGATTACAACCAAAAAGCTCTATATATTGGGACAAAGATTCTTGTGCTGCTCCAAAGCAAAATATTTCACTCTTGTGGAAGTTTATTTTAAGCCCTGAAAGTTGCTCGAATGCACAAAGTAATAACTTCATGTTGCGAGCCTTTTTGAGATCATGATCCATAAAGAGTAACGTATCGTCAGCATACTGTAGAATAGATAAACCTTCATCAACTAGATGTGGCACTATTCCACTTATCTGATTATCTGCTTTAGCTCTTTTAATTAGTATAGCTAGCATATCAGCTACAATGTTAAACAGAATGGGGGATAGTGGATCCCCTGTCGAAGGCCTTTTTTCGTTTGAAAGTAAGGTCCGACTTCATCATTAATATTGATTGCCACGCTTTCACCTGAAATAAAAGCTTGCACCCAAGAGATCCACTTAGGAGAGAAACCTTTCATCCGCATTGTTTGCAGTAAGAAAGGCCATCTAACTTTGTCGTAAGCCTTTTCGGAGTCTATTTTAAAAATAATTCCACTTTGCTTTTTACAATGCAACTCATGAATTGTCTCACGCAGAATGACGACTCCCTCGAGGATGTTGCGTCCTTGCATAAAGGCTGTTTGAGTTGGACCAACTATATGATCTGCTATTGAGTTAATTCTAATGGTTGCTGCTTTAGTGAAAATTTTGAAGCTAACATTTAGTAAGCAAATTGGTCGATACTGTTGAATTCTATTAGCTTCTTGGACCTTCGGAATTAGAGTTATGACACCAAAGTTG